>VZTI01003710.1:882711-1003396 GCA_013397865.1 Struthidea cinerea
GGGATAGCCCCAGTGAGGGAGACTCCACATCCTCTCTGGGCAGTCTGTCCTAGTGCTCGTCACTGCACAGTAAAGAAGTTCTTCCTCACGTTAGGGTGAAAATTTCTGTGCATCTCTTTCTGCCGTTGCCTCGTGTCCTCGTGGTTGGCACCGTGAAGCGGAGCCTGGTCAGCCTCTCGGCACCGCCCCTTTGGATACAGACACTCCCTGCGCCCGGAGCGGCGGCACCCGCTGGGCACGGCCCCGGCCGGGCTCCACCTCCGCCCGCTGTGTCCACGCCTCACCCCTCGCCTTCCCCAGCCCGCTTCTGACTCCCCTCGTCGGGGTTTTAACCCTCCGGTGTGCCCTGTTCCTGCCTGCTCCCTGTCAGCGATGGGTGTTCTCTCATTTTGTCCCACTTCCCCTCGGTCACCCGCTCCCAAGTGCCCGATCTGTGCTCACAGGACACGGAGCGGCTGCAGCGCGTCCCGAGAAGGGCAGCGGAACTGGGGCACGGTCTGGAGCGCAAGTTTGGTGAGGAGCGGCTCAGCCTGGAGAAAAGGAGGCTCAGGGGGGACCTTCTCGCTTTCCACAACTCCCTGACGGGAGGGGACAGCCAGGTGGAGGTCGGGCTCTGCTCCCAGGGAACAAGGGACAGGATGAGAGGAAACAGCCTCAAGTTGTAGCAGGGAAGGTTTAGAATTGATATCAGGGAAGAATTGTTCACGGAAAACAATGTTCAGCCCTGGCACAGGCTGCCCAGGGCAGTGGTGGAGTCACATCTCTGGAGGGATTTAAAAGACATGCAGATGTGGCACTTGGGATCGCCGTTCAGTGGCGGCTTTGGCAGTGCTGAAGGAAGGGTTGGATTCGATGATCTTGGAGGGCTTTTCCAACTTCAACGATTCTGTGTTTCTTTCTCACTCATTATTCCCGCTACTATTTCCTCCCCTACTTCCCAGTCCTCTTTCCCACTGTATCACAGCCTACTCACCCTTAAATTTCTCCTTAGCTCTGAAAAGGAGGTATTTTCTCAGAGAAATAATTAGAGCTGTTGAAGAGTGTGCAAGCCCTGTGGCATGACGAACAGGGAGATCGTTTCCCTTTTTTTTCTCTTATTTTTATAGTACATTAAACATTGTCATAATGAAGACTGCAGCATTACTTAGTGAATTTTTCATTAGAAACAAGATTTTTTTTTCGGTCTTACAGCCACTGGGGTTTATGTTAAAAAATATGCAGGAGCTAAGAATGGCTGCAGTTTTGCATCGGGCACTGTCAGGATGTAGTTCCACAGTTGCCTGAACTGGTGCAGCGCTCCAGCCCTGCAATCCTGCCTTTTCCCATGTGCCAGCCTTGATGCTTCTGCAAACACACAGTGATCCACTTAAGAGAACTGAGACAGCCATGAATAGTTTTATCATGAAAAAGGACTTAGTTTTCAGCTGCCTCATTTTTTGCACGACCTGCTGGTGCTGGCTGGAGGGAGGAAGCAGAACTGCAACATCCCCGATACAGATCAATTGAAAATGCTCCCTTGGCGACACAGACACAAGAGGAACACTGACTGTGTTGGAAGGTTGGTTAACCACAGCCCCAGAGGAAATCCAAAGAGGCTGAACATGCTTTTGTCTCACGGGCTATGATTATCACTAACCACTAGCATTAATACTTGCAATACAGTAATCTGATTTTACTCAAATTGGATTTTTTTATCTTATATCCAAATCTGTAGTAAAAGTAACCTATTAAATCCCTGTATTTGACAATCACAAGGAAAGTTGTCACGTTTAGATCCATTTATCTCAATGCATGAACTGACACCATCATTTTATCTAGTTTAAGAAAAGAGAATATGCCCATAATGCCACTGAAATATTTGTGGTTTTAAAATAAACAAACATATCCTACTCTATTAAATAAAAATCTTCTTCCCAGAGGCTGTCTGCAAGCTCCACATAATTACAGGAAATAAAAAACTATATTTTGCCTACTAGTTATTGTAAGAACTGTATGGCCCTTCACAAGATAAATTAATATGTGTCAGGTAGAAAATAATCCATGAGAGTTTTATAGACCCATAGTAATTTAGAGCAAAAAGGATGAAAAATTAAGAGGAGCTAATTGTGGCCTCAACAGATAACAAAGAAAACAAAGCTTGTTTACAGCTCACTTTCTCTCCCTGAAAACAAGACAGACAAGTAGGCCAAGGAAGAGATCAAAGAAAAAAGTCACTGCTTGCATCAGGAGGAGGGGATGAGGGTCTTTAAGATGTGACTACATCAGCAGGAAAAATCAGCTGCTGACTGAATTCAAGTGTAGCCCAAATGCTTCCTCTTCATTTACACTTTTGGCTGGTTGATTAACGAAAGGAAAATGCCTTTAAGACTCACATACCCACGTCTTGCAGGTGGAAATGTCTCCTCTGAAAACTCACAAAGGCCAAACTGCGCTTGGCAGCCGTCTTTCCCAGCTGCCGAAGTGCCCTGGTGTCATTCACACCTTCACTCAAAATCCCACTCAGAGTTCAGTCCCTGCCCTGGCAGGGCTGAGAGCACCGCACACATCCCACCAGGCTCTGGGGATGCAGGTTTCCTAGACAGCTCAACATCAGCTTCTCCTGTGCATCCCACAGACCTTCATTCCTCCCAGGTCATCTGAGCTGCCACAGAGACTCCTACCAGACCTCTCCAGTTCCTGACAGATTCCTGCCTGCTGAGGCATCCAGTCACCTGATCTGTGCAGCAAGTCACTTGTTACACACATTCCTAGCAAGTAGGTGCCTTTCCGTGCTCCTGAAATGTGCCTTTTCCCTCAAGCTATGTGAGCCAGCAAGAGACGCAGGTGCTGCTGCAGTGTGAGTGCAGAACCGAAGACGAGTCTCAGTGTGTGAGGTGTAAACCACACACCACTCCAGCAGCTACAGCATTTTTACAGAATTTTTAAACTGCTTTTTGCTGTAAACCAGTAGATGCATAATACCATCCTATCAGTTTAAAAATTCTTAGGAAATCAGCACACAAAAGAAATACATGCTTCTCACTTTCTGGCAAGGCACTTGCAGCACGACATTTTTTCAATTCTGATAACTATAGAAACAAAAAAATCATTGTATAAGCTGCTGAAATTTCTAAATTTAGGTGCTTTTTCAGATAAAAGCTCCACCTGTATCATTATCTAAAGGAAATGTGTTTCTCAAACCAGAAGCTTTGCCCAAATAATGCCCTGTGTTAAATGTCTTCATGGGACAGTTTAATTAGTGTGATGGGAAGAAGGAAAGCCAAATCGTTTTCATGCATACATCTTGTTATTCAGAAGAAATCATACTGCCTAGAGTCCACAGGAGGGCATTACTGCTTAAGAGATTGCAAACCAGAGACATCTGAGCAGTCCCTTTCCAATACGACTTCCTATATTACCATATATTCTTAGTAAAAGCTGATATAAAATAAATTATTAAGGAATTCTTTATAACATTTTTTTTTCATTCAAGAAAAAACTTTGTCATGCTATTTAATGGGTCCAAACTGCCAAGATGGAAAAGGAATAATGAAGTTTTGGAAAAGAGCATGAAGGGCAATAGAAAAACATTATGAAGTCAAAAGTAGTTCATAAGTTATAAATATTTTATCTAAACCCTCATATAAACACAAAGTCATATCTTTTAAACTAGTTTCAACCTCTTTAATCTAGTTACATGCGTGGCTACCGTAGTCAGCAGGTATTGATTCATTTTTTAAAGCAATTTAAGTATATCACTTGAAGTTTTAATGAGTTTAAGTATTTTTTTTTAGTATAGTGCAATGCTCTAGATTTGGTCTAGTTTGACTTTTCAGCAGGCAGAAAGCATTTTGAAGCTACAGGATTCCTTCATGTGGACTGTTTGCTGAATTAGTTCTGCATTCACGTTGAAGACTGTAATAACATCATCTTAGCCACACACACATTTCCCCCAGATTTTTCTAACTAGGCATAGGTGGGAACAGTTGGGAATACAAGGGATTCAACCATAATTTCTCCTGTCACTCTGAGATACACACACACAGACAAAGATTTTTATTCTCATAATTTCAATGAGATATTATTAGACTTTTGGATGCCTCACTCCTACCCAAATCAACACCTCAGGCAGAGCATAATTGTGCAGTTCATAGGGAGGCATTTTGTGTAAAAATGCAGCAGCACCACGAGCGTTCCCAGCCTGGCACCTTGCTTTAGTTACGGGTGTGAAAACTTCTAAAAGGTGTACAGCTGTCTTTGGGAGAACTCATGCCTTTTTGGCAAAAGTTTCTCTTTCACTCTGTTCTGCTGTTTGCACTTTAACCTGCATAAACATCAAACCTGTGGATCTTACTTTGGAGACTTTCATGAATTAGTACTAATCAGGAGAGAGTTTTTTGTTGAAAAAGATTAAAAAATACTGAGAGGCAACTAGATAGTCTTTTGCCTTCCTAAAGTCCGAACTTGACACTCCTCAGGATAAAAATCTCTACCTTGTGTAAATTCAGATGGGGAATAAAACACTACCCCACTCTTGTATTTGCTCAATGCAAAATAACATAACCTACAGATAAAAAGGTAACAGAATAACCCACAGGTACTATTTCTTTGGTAAGTAGTATCAAAGTTTATCTACTAAAGAAAATCTTCCGGAGCCCTTTTTAAGGGGAGTTTGCTGAAGAAAGAAACACACCTTTGTGAAGAGTGAAGTGAAAAGTCATCAGAGAATTGAATTTGCATCCTTTTCTTTGGACTTAAGTTACCATTTTTCCTTAAATCCTGCCCTCCCTCCTCTTCCCTCTGAAGTTCAATTTCTCTTTTCCTCTTTCATCTTTTCACTCTTCTTTAGCAATTTATTATTTCCTTTCTTCTCTTTACTAAAATTTTATATAAAAGCTGGCCATAATTTGAAGTGATGGGATGAAAGTGAGGCAGCAAAATCGGGTCTCAAAAGTCAAGATTCTTGTGAAGGATCAAAGAATGCAGCAATGCTGTGACAGATGTGAGAGGGGAGAACTTTCACTGTATCTTAGTCTGAGACAGACCAGGATCCTAAGTTTTGCCAGAAGAAGACCTGGAGCCAGCAACAATCTCAGCCACACTCTAATCTTTTTCTCCTGCGAATTTTTCATTATGTTTTTTCCAGTTAAATTAAAATTTACTTGCTTCTATTTTTTTTTTTTCCTCTTAGCTATTCCTAGACTCCAACTGTTTCTCATTCCACAGAACCTCTATGGGATGGGATTGTGGTGCTTTTGCATGACTGATGTTAAGCTTTGTTTGAACACAGCAGGAAGAGTTGTGCTGTGAAGCTCAGTAAATACCTGCCTGAAATTAGCTGTAAGACATCCATGCTATTCAAGAAAATTTGAAATGAGGTCGTGTGAAGTAAGACTTTCTAGACAGAAAATAGCAATCTAGAATTCATATTTTTAATTCAGAAAATCAAAATGCTTATTACAGTTTGAAACATGCTGGAAAATTGAAACAGACTGAGATTAATGGGAAAAACCTTTTGATTATTTAAGTATTTCTTAATTAACAATTAGGACACTGAAAGATGTCATGCCATGAGAACAGCAGGATTTGGTGCTCACAGTATTGTTATAAAAAGACTCTAGATTGGGAAAAAACAAACCAGAGACACAAATTGTCATAGTCCCCCCCAAATCTGTGAGCTATTGAAATAATTCATTTTTTGCCAGAGATGACTTTTGGTAAAAGTAAGTTGGAGAAGTTCTAGAAAGCTACAAAGATTTGAATAAGGGTTTGGAAAGTGGAATCTATTATAAAATATGAATTTATGCAGTCACACTCCTATTACAATTACTCACATATCTTATCTCTTTTTCAGTGAGAAAAGTAACTTGGCTGACCCAAAAAATTAAGATGCTAACCTTCCAGCCAGGGAGTGTATTCATCTCCATCTCAGCTCTATGCCAGCTGAGTAAGGTCCAGAAATTACCCAACAGTTCATGGCATGACATAATTCTAAAAGTTAATATGTTATTGTAAGTAACTCATTTATAGTTAAATCAGATTTTAAAACAATTGACTTTTCATTCTAGGCATGAGCTAATTGAGAATCAAAATTGAGAACAGAATGAGGCATCAAGGATATTGCAAAGCTGTTCTTTAGAGCTATGCAGTACAATGGAGTGAAACCTAAACTCCAGGTAGTGAACATGAATTATTTTTGTGACAATCATTTCCAATAAGGGAAAAAACTCTGAGTCATGAAGCAGTGCTCCAACTTACACATGTACATCCATGGAGAAAAAGTCACAGTGCACACTTAGCTGTTGCTAGTTTGGTCATGTTATAAGCTATTTACTGAAAATCCCTTACTAGGGTGTTGATTTCTCCACAGAACAGGAAAATATGAGGAGAGTGTGTTTTTCCTCCATCACAGCGTATTATCTTACTTTCATGGCATTAACCAGCACATCCAACACTAACATATGAGATTTCCAATTATTCTTGTTTATTTTTCTGTGCCTCTTTGAAGTGCTATTAAGAACAGTACTTACTAGGAAGCTATAATCCAGGAGAGAGATTTGCGGATGTTGGTTGACAAGAAGCTCAACATGAGCTGGCAAGGTGCGTTTGCAGCCCAGAAATCCAACTTCGTCCTGGGCTGCATCCAGAGCAGCGTGACCAGCAAGATGATGGAGGTGGTTCTTCCTCTCTCCTCCACTCCTGTGAGACCCCACCTGCAATGCTGCAGTGGAGCTCCCATGGAAGAAGGACGTGGATCTGTTGGAGCAAGTCCAGAGGAGGCCATCAGGGCACTCCAAGGGCTGGAGCAGCTCTGCTCTGGAGACAGGCTGAGGGAGCTGGGAGTGCTCAGCCTGACAAGGAAGGCTCCAGGGAGACCTCAGAACCCTTCCAGTGCCTAAAGGGGCTCCAAGAGAGCTGGAGAGGGACTTTGGACAAGGGCTTGGAATGACAGGACAGGAGGGAATGGTTTTGTAGTGACAGAGGGCAGGGTCAGGTGGGATTTGGGAAGAAATTCTTGACTGTGAGGGTGGTGAGTCATTGGAACAAATTACCTAGAGAAGCTGTGGCTGCCTCATCCCTGGAAGTGTCCAAGGCCAGGTTGGATGGATCTTGGAGCAGCCTGATCTAGTGGAACGTGTCCCTGCCCATTGGAACTGGATGATCTTTAAGGTCCCTTCCAACCCAAACCCATCTATGATTCCGTGACCCTTCAGAGATGCTACAGGTCTCTGAACCAGCTCTTGGCCAATCTGCTGTTAAAGAATTCCTTCAGCTGGGAAGCTGAGAAATTGTACATGTACATCTCTACTAAATCTTGCTTTCTGAAGAAGGGGGCTGCAACGGGCAGAAACAAGGACTGCTGCACAGTTACATGGGAGAAACAACTAAGCAAAAGCAAAAGTTTAGAGTGATAAACCGTCAGCAAAGATTCCTGCTAACCAAGGAATCATGTAAATGCCAAAGCAAAAGGTGAACTCAAAGACTTACATGTTATTTTTCACCAACACGTCGTTGCCAATGCTACACAAGTTGTTACAAACTCAAAGTATAAAAACCTGCCTATTATGACACTTCACCCATCACTTAATCCTGAGAAATTCAGAAATAATGAGACCTTTGATAAAAAGCAAATACAATTCTTCTATCCATTAATCTTTTTTGCAAACAGACACTCCAGCATCTGGCTGAAAACGCTACACTGTGATCCCTCCTCCAGAGCCATGGGTCCCACTTAGCATACATACCTTTGACATCAGAATTAAACACACCATGAGCAGCTACACCCACAAGCCTCTGATGCTGGATGTGATCTAATTCACAACAGGTTACAACACAATTAAATCCATGTGAAGCAGCAGGTTGATACAACTGTAAAACCAATGGATTACAAGTTAAATACTCTTGTTTTTCCACAAATGAAGGACTGCATACAGAATTATATTAGAAACAAAGGCGTGTGTAAATAAGCAACATGACCTTTGAAATTAATAAATAGAATCAGAACATCTTTTAATTTTATTGACTTACTTGCTTCATAAACAGATAATGCATTTTTATGGCTTGTTCTGATGCTTATCTATCACATTGCATGTTCAGCTCCTGATTAACTTCCTGGGGTTACAGCACAACCAGAAGCAGAATTTCTAAAGTACTTTAGCAAAACTTAGTTTTTATGGTAATTTTGACAATCAAACCCAGCAAGTTCTAGAAATGCTTTAGAAAAACGTATGCACATTGCTTGATTATAGCATTTTTGGTTAAAATAACAGAATTCCTAGACCACACCTAGAATAAAAAGTACGGGGTTAAACTAAAGAGAAGGAAGTTTTAGGGGCGGGTGTTAAGGCAGTCTTCCTAGCAGTCAATTAGGCACTTGAATACCTAATCTAAGATTACCACAGATGGTTAAAAAACAGTCTGGACAAACACATCATGAATAGACACAAAAATATGAAAAGCAGGAGGTTTGTCTGGCTGATCACAGAGGCTCCCTCCACCCTACACCTATTTTATACAAACATTATAGCATAACAACCAACAATATTTTTAGATAATTAGTTCTGAATTGCACTTCAGTACAGCATCAGTATTGCTCATCCCAAAAATCCTTCTGCTTTCCAAAAATCATTCTCTCAAAAAAAAAAAACAGATTGGGCTACTGGAAGTTAAATGGACCCAGGTAAAAATGCAAGAGTTTATGCAGCAACTTACCAGATTGCAGGTGCTAAGAAAAGCTGTTCCTTTCCCATTTCCATAAATGTTCATTCTAAATATTTAGTGAATAAGCTGAATGCTTATTTTTATAAACATGTGACTACAAAATGTATGGACTCTTACTGAAAAAATAGTAATAAAAATTAAGCCCCTTTTTACTATGTGCTAGTGCAGTGTGCCACACTTTGCTTTTCAGGAATATTTTTTATCTTGGAGTATAAGCTAGAATATCAATTTATAATGAAAATCCAATTATCTGAATTGCAATAAAGCAAATGATACACTTAATAGGATGTGCATGCTCTTTCCAAGCAGCTTATTGTATTGCCATATCAGTTAAGAAAGCAATGTGCCATCTACAGATGCTTATGTATGAAATCCTGCAGAGGGAAAACATTTGAACTACGGAGCAGATTAAATAATTGAAAATGAAATTGCATGATAAGGTGTTTGACAGGGTGGAGGGAAGCAGCACAGCAGAGGAAAATCCATCCCCATGACTACTGGTCCTTCCTCCTCCCTGCTCACTGCTGTTTGTCTCCTCTTGGATTCCAGAGCTTGTTTTATTCCTCAGCAGCCTTCCTACAGCCTGGCAGATTCAATACTGTTGGAAACTGGGGATCTGTGGTTTGTTTCAGACAGAGAAGAAAGGAGAGTTTAAGTATTGCTTTAGGAGAGATGACTTTGCTCTCCATTCTTTTATACAGAAAGAAGATGTGTTTGCTGGCTCAGAGAGAAAAGGAAAATTGGTAAAGGCAGTGTGGATATGACTTGAATTTTTCATCAGGTAAGAAGTCAGAAAATCCATAAAACTGTGACAAAAGTTACTGAAATATCTTTTAAAGCATTGTTTTATTCTCTACAACCTATATTTAAAACTGAATGTAAATTTTCCTCCACATTTTATCTGTGCAATACTTAGGAACTTAATAAACAATGTTTGTAATTGAAACATTTACTACTCACCTTGAAAGGATGTGACTGTTCATCTTCAGCATAGGTAAGAAAATACTTAGGAAAGAAAGCCTTTCTAAAACTCATTTTATTTTAGACCTTGCTTTTGCTTATGAACGTTTCAGTAATATTTCTGCAGATAGAGGAATGAAACAACTAGGCTAAGGGGTTTATAATAACTTAGTGTTAAACTCTTACTATGGTAGAGAATCTTTTCCAAAATGCATGGATTAGGGGTTAGAAGTAATTCTTTTTGTTAAACAGTTCAATTCTGATAGCAGCTGTAGTTGCGGTTCAAGGATGCTGATTCCAATAACATTTATTTATTAGATTAAAAAATGCCAGTATGTATTACAATACTGTTCAACATGCTGTAGTAAATACTAGAGTAACTTATTTTTTTAATGCTGCGAATACTCCAGATGTTTACCAAGACAGGTGTAATTGTTTTATTGCCAAGGAAATGTTTAAATTGCCTTGCAGCATGGCATGCACTCTTTAACTCCCGGTACAAACCAAAGAGTGAAAAGAAATGACACATTTTCCTGACAAAAGGACAGTGTAGATGGAGAGTGTGCCTAAAACTGAACTGATTAGGTCAGTACAGGGACTTTTCTCAAACAAAAAATGACAAAGAAGCCCTAGCATCCTGAATTCTTGGGAGAGGACATTCAGAATTTGCTATCAAACTGTGTTGTGCATCCATGGAGAAATAAGCAAGCTTAGCAAATAGTGCATAAAATATTACAAACTTGGCTCAGCCTCATGGCCTTTTGAGTCTCTACAGCTTCTCCTGTTCACATAAAAAGCAGGGAAGAGCAGAGATTGTTTTTGAAGGTATCAGATCTGTGCCAGCCAGGTGAACACCACAGGCACAGCAAAGAGAAAGATCACCCTTGAGGCAAAGCAGCCAGACTTTAGATCCTCACACTTCTGAAGTGGCAGTAAATCTTACCGGGGCAACAGCTGCCACTGTTGGTGGTAAATTTGCCATTTATTGCCTCTTGTCCTTCCAGCACATGTGTCCTCCGGTGTGACAAATCCAGCCAGGCAATCAGTGCTGCTCCAGGGAAATGTGGGTTACAGTGCATTCCAGGAAATAGGGGGCCTGAAGGTGCTGTTGCCCAGCCACATCATCGGGTTCTGCAGGATGTGACTGTGTCAGAGTCACAGTCCCTGGCCTTTCTCCTGGACTCAGGAACAGAAGAGTTTTTGGAGGCTGGTGGGCACCCAGCTCTTGGTCTTGCCCTGCTGAAGTCGGGACACCTGCAAGGGACTGCAAAATCTATCAGAGCCACCAGACTTCCGTAGCTTTTGCAGCAGGACTGTAGAGTTTTCCATGTCATTAGCACAATATAGCTGTAACCAAGCCAGGTATGTTCTTTAGGGAGACTACAGGGCTTAATGTTAGCCCTGACCACAATTTAAGTCATTTTTGGGACATCAGGGCAACACAGAGTCACGTATCTACAGCCACTTCCCACTCCAACATGAGTATGCTGATTGAAAAGGATATTTTAATCACATGAGAGTGGTAATAGATACTCCAAAGGCAAGCATGGTATTTTTGGGATTTTTTTAGAATCCTAGTTTGAAGCACCCAAACTTATGTCAAACAGAAGTATCAGGATAAAGCAGTCCAGGATATAACTCTGGCTGGAATATTCTTTGAGTGTCTGTGGGAAAACAACTACAGAATCATAATTCCAGTTAACCCTGGATTTGGTGTTTAATTTTGTACAAGCAGCCAAACATTTTTTTACTCTTTAGTGATTAAATAATGGCAATCATTTCTGTGAAAAGGTTGACAAAGCTTCTACATGTAAGCCAATTATTTCTAGTAATAATAAAACATCCACCTATCCCTTCTTTTTCTGTATCCTCTCTAACTTCCCACTGCTTCTTTCATTCTCCTTTCTCCACAGGCTCTCAACACCACTACTAGGGGTGAAGAACGATCTCCTTCCAGCTAGTTTTCCAATAATTTCACAGGGAATTAAGGTGAGTTAAAGTTGAGCTTTGAAAGACATATGTGTACAGCATATATCCATTACCCATTTTCAAATTTTAAAAGTTACTCTTTTTGTACTTCGCTTTTCCTTTCCCAGGTTGGAAAAAAATCCCTTTCTAGTAAGAAATCTGGTGAGCCTTTAAATTAAGATTGACTTTTGCACTCAGTGATAAATTCAAACCCATCAAGATATTCTGTTGAACCTAACTCTTCCCATTAATATTAGTTTTAAAACCACAGCACTGTGCTAATATCAGGTTTTTTTGCTTGACTCCTGCTTAAGTGAGAGCTGAAAGAGGAATAATTGCCTGTATAACTACATTGTGAGCTTTGTTTTGTTTACATTTTTCTCAGGTTAGATCTAGGAAAAAGGACATACTATCTTCAATGCATCAGCAGAACAGGAAACTCCCTTTAAGATATCATAGAGGTTTTGAATGTCATTTGAGCTCAAGCACACATAATTTTGATTAATTCAGGAGGATTGAGTTTATTAACTCACATTGCTTTGTAGTTCTAAAGAAAATGCAAGTGTAATGTCTAAGCTAGCAGAGTGATGGCAGGACCCAGTTCTTCTTTGCTGGTAATACAAAGGCAACAGATTATCCTCACTAGAATCCAGTAAACCTTGTTAAGTCTTCAGCAGAGGCAGATCTTAGAATACTTTATTCTGGAAAGCAAACTTCATCCACAACGGGTAAAAGAAGATTTGTATGAAAGTGTCCATACAAGTGTAGTCAGAGCTGCTATCACAGCTATTTCTTGTACCTCTGTTATAGATCTGTAGCACAGCACCCCAAGACAGTGCAGAACCTCAGAAAGGTGACATCAACCTTCTTCCTCAGAGATACATAAACCCACTAATAACCACGTGCTCTTCCAGTACTGTAATTAATCATGTGAGATTTGCTCAAAACTTTAAGGACCCCAACTACAATGGTAGACCCGCAGTACTCACTGCTTTGAAAATCTCCGTGCAAAGTATATTCTAAATAATACAAGGTTTTGTCCATAGGTTGGAAGATGCTTCAAGATGGATAAAGCTGTTCAGCATCCCAGTGAGATCCTGGCTAATCGAACTATCTCTAACATTAGCCTTTCTCAGTTCTTGGACTTTGATACATGCCAACTTTCCTTCCTTGCAGAATTCTTGCTTATTACAGCTTACACATTAGTTACATTAGTGGGGCTTGTTGGAAATCTTTGCTTAATTATTATAATAAAGAGACGGAAAGAAGCTCAAAATGTTACCAACATTTTGATTGCCAACCTCTCTTTATCAGATGTCTTGATCTGTATCATGTGCATTCCTGTCACAGTTGCATATACTTTAATGGACCACTGGATATTTGGGGAAGCAATGTGCAAAATAGGCTCTTTCATACAAAGTCTATCTGTCACAGTCTCCATTTTCTCACTTGTACTCATTGCTATTGAGAGACACCAGTTAATTGTGAACCCACGTGGCTGGAAGCCTAATATTTCACATGCTTATTGGGGAATTCTTTTCATCTGGGGGCTTTCCCTCATCATATCCACTCCGTTTTTAGTGTTCCACCAAATAACAGATGAACCCTTCAAACACCTGTCTTTCCATAGTGATTTCTACAAGAACAAGGTTGCTTGCATTGAAGCATGGCCGTCTCTTACAGAGAGACTGATTTTCACCACTAGCCTGCTGGTTTTCCAGTACTGCTTCCCTCTGGGGTTTATTTTTATCTGCTATCTCAGGATATTTGTATGTCTTCGAAGGAGACGTGGTAAAATAGACAGGATGAGAGAGAATGAGAACAGGCTGAGTGAAAACAAAAGGATTAATATGATGCTGGTATCAATTGTTGTGACCTTTGCAGCTTGCTGGTTGCCTCTCAATATATTCAATGTGGTTTTTGACTGGAACTACGAGGCACTGATGAGCTGTAATCATAACCTGGCATTTACAATCTGCCACCTTGTGGCCATGATCTCAACATGTATCAATCCCATCTTTTATGGGTTTCTGAACAGGAACTTTCAGAAGGATTTGGTGGTATTAGCTCACCACTGCAGATGCTCAGCATCGCAAGAGGAATATGAAAATATTGCCCTTTCAAACCTGCATACGGATGCATCTAAGGGATCTCTGAAGTTAAATAATCCCCATGTGGATATATAAAATAATCTAACTGCATTTTCCAAAATTCTGTATTTTATTGCAGGTGGCCTCTTTCTGCAGGTCTTGCTCATATTACCACCAAGTTTAGAGGAAGTCTTTGCCATTTAGTTCAGCAAAACCGGGATTATGCTACCATAGGCATGCTCTTAACAGGTACTTTATGATAGTATTAATGCTGATAAACCTCTTCCAGGAGTCCTAAAGATCAATAATAATAAATTATAAACAGTATTAACATCTTACTTTTTTAATCCACAGTTTCCAAGTCACTGGCATGCTACCTTAACTCCAATTAAAATGTTTCCATTTCAGACACTGATGGGGATGTCCTCCTAAACACCTGGCTTCCCCCAGGTAAACCCTGAACACTGTGGTATTCCTGACTTCAGCAGCCTTTCACACGCTGTTTTCTGGCATTTTTATTTTCCAACACTACATCAGTAGCCTGGTTCATCTGCAGTGTACAGGCAGTTCACACTGTAAGGAAGGCCCTTGAAGTTATCCTAAGGCTCCACCACCATCCTTTCAGCCCCCTCATGCAGTTTGCTTTGGTTTAGTACCAGTTCAGCTCAGAAATTGAATTTTAACAAGGGAAAAAGCTAGAGCTGGAATTTTATTTTTTTTAATGAACTCTAAAACAGGACCCATTTGATGTACTGCATGTTCCACTCAGAATGATGTTGTTCATGATTAAATACATATTTAGCATTTCTCCTAAAAGCATTGCATTCTCCAAACCACCAGGAAAGATCATTGCTTTCTCTCTTACCATCATCACTGGCCCTTACAACAGACCTTTTAGAATCTCCATTATCAAAAAAACACACTATGGATTCAGAGTAAATTTTGTTTTAGCTACTTACTCAGATTTCCCTTTGAGTAGAAAATTAGGTTTGCATTTTAATTTCAGCAATATTTTTCCCCATGTTTTTGCACTAGCAAGAGGGCATACTTGAGCAGATGTGGTCATTTCTGTCCACAGAAACACAGTTTCTGTGTTCGAAAATAGTTTCTTTCGTAACGCAGTGCAAAGAAGCCTAAAGGTACAATACTGAACACAACTTTTCTTAAACTAAAACATTTTAAAAACTACTTTCCAGTGTGGCCATAAAAAAAATAGCCAAACTTATTCTTCATCCATGATACAGTGACAACATAAATAATCAGTTAATATTAAGATGTTTAAAGACAGTATTTAAAACACTTTAGTCCAACAACTCACCATGTTCAAATTAAATATAAGTAATTACTTGTACTGCTAAAGCCCCTTCTTTTTTTTCTTCTGAGTTTCAAAAATCTGTGTTTTAACACCTGCACATAAAGTTTCTTGTAGAGTATTTCTTAGCAATTTATCAATGCCCCACTTAAGCAAAAAGAATTAACATTCACATTACAATGCGTTCCTTTTCAACTCACCTTAAGGCTATAAAGTTCTCTTGGAGAGGGACCATCACTTTCCATTGCCATCCAGTTCCTAAAGGCTTCAGTCAGGTCACAGTTCTCTTGTTACAGCATTTGTTCAGACTGTCTGCACCACTCTGCTCATCAGAGAAGCTCTGTCAGAAGAGCCTCACCGGCTCATGCAGGTACTCAGGTTTGTTAAGTGCCCCCTGATTCACACTGAGATAAAAGACCTTGGTGAAATCTCTTAGTGCAGCCCCTCTACAAGAGCAAGTATGGCACAATAAGTGACATGCTAATCAAGTATCTGAGTGATAGGTATGGATTAGCTTTGGCATAATTTAGGGGTTTTATCTAATTAAATCAAATAGTATGCATTTGGAATCGATTACACAAACCTTAACTTAAACACCTGCCTTGTGCATCATAGAAAAGAAACCAGGAGACAGAAATAGCTAATAAAGGCCAATGATCAGACTGTCGAGAATATCTCAGTATTAACTATTTCCATGAGCTCCAGCCCAGGTCACTGGGCTGCCTTCATTGCTGATGCACATCATCTGTTTGATCTGCACAATAGGCATTTAATCAAGTTAAAGCAGTAACTTGCAGTCAATGACTCTGGGGCCGTGCATGGTCAGAGGGGCTGTTTGTGCTTTGGTGAAGAGGAGGGGATGAAGCTGCTTCTCTTATCACTGTGACTCCTGGGTAACAAAGTGATTCACTGTCTTCATTGCACCTGGCTTAACTGAGAGCAAATCTGATCCAGGAACTTCGCTTTTCTTGGAGATCCCACTACCTGTACAGAAAGCCATCTACTCCTGTCAAAAGGTCATTCACTGGACAGCATTTTAACAAATGCTGGTGTCACACCTGCTAGAGCCTGGGCTATCAGCTGGATTTGGAACACAAATCTCTATCACCCTCTTCCTCATATTTAAGTACACTGTTTACAGCTTCAGGGCCCATGTTAAAAGCATTTTACAAGCACATGACATTCACAGTTTAATTTATTAATACTAGCAAAACAGTTCGGATTACTCTCATTGGCAAATGTCTCAGACAGTATTTAACGTTTGAATCAGGCCCAGCTGAGATTCCCATGTGTGAACTTGGCCTAAGTGTCTCCCATCCCATCCCATCCCATCCCATCCCATCCCATCCCATCCCATCCCATCAACAAGCCCAAGCATGTTTACTTTTACAGCAGAGGTGGTTTTAGTATCATGTCCCAAGTGGTTTAAATACAGGCATTAAATGAATTCTGGTTCCAATTATGTGATGCTGAGGGATGGTCTCTCTACTGTCTCTCCCAAGAAGTGCTTGGGCAGTATCCATTAGACAGGCAAAAAAAAAAAGAAGATTGCCATCACTTTTTGTAATACCAGTTGTCTGCTCCTGACATCCTGATCAGAGTTAAGCACTCAATTTTTCCTTCCAGTCTGAATCTTGGTATAAGAGAGTTCTTCATTAGCAGGTGGGAGCTCTCTGAGCAATGACACTGCTTCAGAATCAAAAGTGAACAATAATACTTGTGCCTTGATTTCTCCATTTCATTTCTTTCTCACACTTTCATTTGACTCAAGTGCTGATGGATGCTCCATTTCTGTTCTGAGCATTCAGTCATCAAGTATCTCTTCTTAATGCTGCACTTGTAACAATCATTGTGAACAGAACAGAGGATCCTCACTGTCTCCAAGACATTGCCCTCAGCGCTGCACGTTCTCTCACTACATCCACTGGCTTCCTGTGCCTCCTGATACTGAACTTCCCAGCAAGTCAGTGGGAGTCAATTGACTGTGGCAGGAATAGGAACAAAGAGTAGTTGCTTGTTTTTAGAGCATAAGTATTATGGACTCCAACGTGGTGTGTGGCAGTGGTAAATGTAACCGTAATATGTAATACTTAAAGATTGCTCAAGGTAAACTGGCAAATGTTGCCCTGTCTTGGGTAATGCTGATGACTTTATTTTCCCTTGTTTTATTGGTATAGCAAGTAGAAAATATACTAACAGCCTTTCTCAGCAGAAAGTTGTTATCTGATGCAACCAGCTGGAGGACTGTGAGCTTCCTCAGGGGAGCAGCACCATGGAATTAACTGCGGAAAGCTAGAGGGGGAGCCTGAACTCCCACATGGTATTCCAGTGTACAAAGTCTTAGTTTTTAAAAAATAAAAGACTGCGTCAGAGCGTTGTTTGAGTGGTTTGGTCACGCAGACCAGACCAATATATTTATAAACATTCTTGTAAATGAACTGTGTCCTTACATGTCTGTGTATTTTATGGTTGATTGGTCTCACTTTAAGCACACAGAACTAGGGTTGGATACTTGGGAACTGACATCCACTGTGGAAATTATTCCATTGAACAAAGAGCTCAATTGATTATTGACTGTAATCCTGTCTGGGGACAAAGGCAGTGCCAGTGCTGTGTGCGATTTAAAGACGTTGATTTCTCCCATTGACTGACAAATAAATATTACCCTGTATAAAACCATCACCCTGCCCAGCTGGTGAATTGTACTGTCTGTAACTGGGATAGGACACCTCCAATTCAAACAGGGCACCAGAACAACAAGAATCACCAAAAGGTCCAAAGAAAGATCCAAAGGTCCAAGAAAGATCCAGAGCCTGCTGCAGATCGAAGGGATAGCCATGGAGCACAGAGAGCACAGCTCAAGGGCACAAAGGTACGCGGGAAGGGACCTGACCAGACTTCAGATGTGTGAGGGATCTGCTGACCCAGTGAAGACAAATGAGAAGGAGGAGAGGACACAAAGACTGCTCTGAGGAGAAGGGGTGTCTTTCAGAGATGTCCTGACAAACCCAGAGTGGTACAAAGTACACTCCAGAGATAGCAGTGTGCTAAGGTGACCCTCTAAAGCATCAGGATGAGCTAAGAGAAGAGGAAAACAAACAAACAAACAAACAAAAACACACAAAGAAAAATTAAAAAGCAACAGGGTATGTGACAAACAAGAAAAAATTTAAAAATAGGAATAGCAAGCTTCATAAAGGGAGACAGAAAAATTTTCAAAGCTAAGGGGTACAAGGCATAGGAGGAAAAAAAATGAAAACAGGGATAGAAAAACAGATAAAAGTAGACACAGAAAAGCAATTCAAAAATTAGAGGAGAGCGAATCTGTAGCAAAGCTTTGTGAAACCTCACAATGAAGGTCAGACAGGCTGCAGAACTTAGTGAAACCTCATAGACTCCATAAACAACATTGTCCTTTCAATTCTATGCTAATAAGACAATTAGAAATATTCCACAATGGCAACTGTAGAATTATCTTGTCTGCTATCACTCATTTTTAAACAAGGTTCCTTTGGTTTCCATGCAAATGCACTGACTGATGCCTTTTATTTCATTTCAATTTCATTTCATTTCACTTAATTTCATTTCTTTCATTTCATTTCATAGATTTCTCCATTAGTCACAGGCTATTTACATAATGTGATGAAATTGGCACCTCTGTGGAGCTATTCTCTGCAGAATTCACTTCACCCTCATACCTGGTGAGGAAAACCTGTTAATTCATGTAGATGTCAGGGTTGTAACAGCTCCATGAATTAGTTCTTCCAGCCAGGAATGGCTACTAGAGTCACAAGAAGCTCTGAAAGTTTGAGTTCTCTCTGAAGAGAATCTCTTATCCCCCCTTGGCCGCTCCATTTTTGATTGTAGACTCCTGCAGTGCTTAATTGCATGGAATCAGACCCGCAGTGCCGGAGGGGACTGGGAGAGGCACGAGTTTCCCAGGCACACCTGCAGTGAGTGCTGCACAGCCTCCACCTCCGCAGGCTCCCAGGGCACCCTTACATTCCCCAGCGCATTCAAATCTCTCCTGTCCTCAATAAGGCCAATTTGATTTAAGTAGATTTGTCTACTAACAAATTACAAAGTGACTAATTTGGGGACTACAATAATTTGGATGGTAAAGTTGTATCAGATGATTCCATGCTTTAATTTCTGCCTTGAAGCCATCTCAGGATTTGCCATCATTACAACTACTAAAAACCAACCCATGACTGTAGTCTGATCATATTCCCACATTTCCTGAAGTAGTTGGCCAATGGAAGCTGTTCAATCCCCATCAGATTATTTGGTTTGGGGGTGGGAGTGGTATTTGGGTTTTGTTTGCTTTTCAAATAAATGCAGCCACTGTTTTCTTACACATGAAAAGTAAACCTAGGCAAGAATAAAAGCCAAGCCTCTTTGTGTGGATCGAAAAAAGACAGGAGATCCCAGAGCAGTTTCTTCAGAGCCAATTTCCCGTTCTTCTGGAATTTCCTCAACAAAACTATCTAGCTGCCTCTCCTTTTACATAACGACAGGAACCTAACAGCAACAATTACCTTGCAGTCCTTACCCATTCCCAGTACCTCTTGGGCAGATTCCACTGCTAAAGGAGCTCTCTTCAGCTGCAGGAATGAATGCCAAACAGCCTAAATTTTGGGGAAGGGGCTTGACTCTGAAGTGGCAGGGAAGGAGCTGAATTTGACAGAACAGAACAGAGCTGAGACAAGATCTCAACGGAGCTCAGATCCTGAAAGAGACTCAGGAGATTCTGCAAGAAAATGGTGATACAGTTTACAACTCTCAGAGTAGATTGTAACCGCATTTTAAAAAATATAGCTATAGATATATGGGTGTGTGTGTTTTTAATTCAACACATGGGCAGCTATCTGGGCAGCCAGAGAAAAGATCGTATATGAGCATCATGTCTTCACAGGACATTTTTACAAAGAAAAAAAAAACCACAGGAACCATTTCATATTTAACTTGCACAGGTGGAAGATGCACATGCAAACTGCAGCCATTCCCAGAGAATTACCAGAGACAGGCAGTCCATACAGGAGCACAAAGCCATCAGGCACCTGAGATGTCAGCAAGGCACTCCCAGCCTCCTGCTGTAAGGCTTGGGAGCTCTTACAGCAAATAGCAGGGAGGGCCCAGGACAGCGGATTGCTCCAGCTGTGCTGCAGGATGGGCACTTCACACCCTCACTGGGTGGCTCTAAGTTTATTGCCTGCGAGGAGCTGCAAAGTACAGGTCAGAGGGACCTCACCACACCCACAGGCTAAACCTGTGGGACGCAAATTAGTCAGCAGATAATCTCTTTTAGATATGCAGGCCACTATTTCACTATTTGTAAAGAATATCTTTGCCAGTCAGCCTAGCAATGCTGTCAGCATGGCATGATAGCTATCCAGCACACACTTACATTTGTGCATTTCAGATGGCTTTAAGTGTCTTAGTGCTTCCAGCTCTTTATTCCCAGCCCTTTCTGACCGTGTGAGCAGATCAAGTTCTCACTTACACCAAATGCACCGTGCACTCCTGCCCTGGGTGGAAATCAGAGATCTCCTCCCAGGGACTGGTGTCATTCATGTCAACCAAGATCAAATACGTGTCCAAGGCAGCCCGGGCTTTCTCCTGGAATTGGCTCTCAAGGCCTCTTGCCACAGGCGCCGTCTGTCTCCAGCTCTTTGTGGCGGGTGGGAGCAGGGGGAGCTGTGAAAAGTGTCACACTCCAGTGGTTTTAAATGCCACCATCCGTGTTAGTGACCGTAAACCTGATCCCAAGAGAGCACATTCTCCAGGGGCATCCACAACCTCTGAGCACTGCAGAACCTCCCGCTAACCTGGCAGGGTCAGACCCCCAGGGCTTGTCAGACAGAAACCCCAAAACATAAGGCATATGAGGGCATAACCATCTTTTGAAATGCTCTTTAGTAACTAAAACCAGCTAAAACTTTGTCTTAATTTAGGCATTTAAACAAAACCATTGACATACTGCACTGAGTCGTCAGCTGAAGGAAGTCCCGTGACTGACCGGGTACATTCTAATTAAAGATGAACTTGAGACTCCTTTAAAAATTGGCCACAGAATTAGCATTGAATCCAAAAGCAAAATCTGAGTTGACTGAAAGGTCAGCAAACACAGGGAGATAATTACTGCTTGATGTTCCAGGAAACCCAAGCTCTGACACTAAATTAAAAAAAAAAAGCCTTTGATGAATGATAACAAAAACTTTCTTTCTTCCCATCCCCATCATGCAAACAGACCAGATACAGACATACTGAGGGCATTATGCAAGAAAAACCCAACAATCATGGAAGTTCAAATATCCTGTTAAACCTCACATCTTTATTCACTGACATACACAAAAAAATCAGATATTTCAAGAGAAAAGCTGGGGTTTTTTTGTTAGCACCATTTACTTTTCTGACTTATCAATTTACAGAGTTGATTAGCTTTTGCTTTGAGCCCTTGCCTCTTTCTAAAGAAAAATATACAGTGTATTAAGATTTTAGGAGTACTCAAGTCATGTTAAAAGGCTGAGGTGAGTGTTAAAATACTTTCAGTGTGTTTCTGCGTGGAGGGGATCTGCAGCAGCTGTACAAAAAGCATCTGAGAATAGCAACAGCAAGTTATGAGCAAAAACAAATTACGAACAAAGAAAAATTATGAACAGTCAAATTAATTTAATCAAGGGTTACTGTACATCTGCTGCTAAGAAATAATAGCTGCTTCTTGTTTTCTTGGAAAAGCTCAGAAAAGTCAGCTGCTAGTTTAACAATTAAGTAGAATTTAAAAATATACAGAATGACTGAACTGTTGAGGATGTGAAGGGGCCTCTTGATATCATCTAGTCTAACCCCCCACGCTCAGCAAGATAAAATGCTTTTTCTGAAGTACAATCATAAATCTGCCTAATTAAAACTTCACCAGAAAGCTGCTCCTGGGCGAGTGTCGCTGAACCACCACTGACCTCACTGGGAAGTTTGGTGCTGCTCCAGTTCAGGATATCCCCATCCTGAAGGATTTTTTTTCCTCTGTCCCAGTTCATGTTGCTGACAAACTGGGAGCTGAAGTCTCTCAGAAAAACCAAAATCTCCCAGTGGAGGCCACTTCAGCTGCCAGCATGAAGGTAGCAGTGAGCAGACGTGATGTGGAGCTGCTGATGGAGCAGGCATGAGCCTGGTATGTCTGGGCAGATGTGCAAGCAAAAAAAGAATTCTTTTATCCTTTTTTTCATGCAGCAGACCGAACCAGGGCTGAAATCAATAGAAATTCATTTCCTGTCCACTTCATCTCTGGGATCCTGATGGGTTTGGAAGTTAATATTTCAGTACATGGTACAGATAGAGAAACAGACACCAGCAGAACCACCTTAGATGACCAGAATCCAGAGATCCTGCAAATTACTGTCATCTACATTTTATATTAAGTATATCTAGGGGATGCTTGTCAAATTTGATCTTCATGAATATGTGTCAACCTTTTATACTGACTTCATTTGCTTTACCTTGAGAGCAATTGAGCTGGTCCCCGAGGCAGGCATTACTCACATGCCACCTTTAACAATCAGATTAGCACCGTGTTTGCTCCAAAAGCTGGAGCCTCGGTGCTCAGCATTGAAATGAGATCTCCTGAACACAGACACAGCCCGGCCGCAGCTCCAGCCCTGTCTTGGAGAGGTCCATGCTCACCATATGGTGCTCCAGCTACGCCTGTGCTATTTCTAGCTTCCAGCACTATTGGAATTGTGATGAAAAGATTTATAAATAAGGCTTTGATGCCAAGATGTCTGCTCAGCACACCATAAACCTTTTTTGCAGGTAGTTGAACCAGTACTGTGCTATGCAGCCATCACAGTACAGGTTCACACACCTTGCTCTTTCTTTACCCAAGTCCTTAGACCTACTTTTACCCACTTTGCTTTCTCTCCTGCTCTTCTTGCAACTCTGTGTGCCTGGATTTAAATTTGTTTTGGCTCTGACATTATTTAACCAGATGGAAAGAAAGCAAACTTATACTCTTGGCAATGAAATGACTCCTTCACTCCTTGAAAACCTCATTCTACCACTTACCCAACACCCACCCTCAGCACAAGCTGCCAGTTCTGCAGCACAGACAGACCTGGACAGCCCTGTGCCCACCACCCCATGCCCAGCCCTCTGGGCACAGCTTCCACATAAAGTCAGGTGAAAAACCAGGTACTGACAATTCCTTCTTATCAAAAGTTGCCCACATCCCAGCGTTAGCTTTAGGTAACACTAAAATAACTGTTCACCTAAAAGCATTAATTTCTAGATAAATTGTTCTAAAGAATTTTTGGTCTTTCAAATCAAATGATAAGGGCTTTATAAAACCCATATTTTTTACTCTACTGTTGAGCATTTAGGTTAATCTCCTGTCTAGTTTTAACATCTCAGCAGTCATCCTCCTGCAAAAATGAGCACTTTGCAGTCCTAATCAAAAAGCCTTGAAAGGCTCCAGAATTCCCAGGGGGTGACAGAGGTACAATGGATTTCTCCTTCACACAGCGATGAACCTTCTTACATGTCCCCAGCTGCAGCCAAGACAGAAATCTGGCTCACACAGCACTGACTTCAGTGCACTGAGCACATCAAAAATGAACCACGTTGGTGCCAGAGGTAGGAAATGTGTTGTTATCTGGGATGGTTACAGAGACAGGAAGGTTTCTCCCAGGCTGAGTTGCCAAAATACGTATAGGAAATGGATTACTTCTGTCTCAAAGCCCGTCACCCATTTCTAGAACCCTCCAGTGCTCAGCTTGCTGTACCCAGATTTTCAGTTTCCCTTTCCCTCCTCTCTACAACTCCCTTACTCACTGGGAAAGAGCAGAGATAACATTTCTCACAGGATTTAGCAAGAACATCTACATGATGCAAGGACCCAGCACCAGGAATTAACAACCTGTAATTCAGGTTTACCAATCAGGACAGTGAAAACTGAAGGTTTGATTTACAGGGGGAAAAAAAGCAAACATAAACCCAACCAAAAATTTAAAAAACAAACAAACAAAAAACCAAACAGAAAACCCACCACCAAACAAACCACACAACCAAAAAAAACCCAAAAAGCCCCCCCAAAAAAACCCAAGAAACCCCCCCAAAAACCCAAAAACCCAAAAATCCCCACCAACAAACAAACCAACAAAAAACAAAACCAAACCAAACAAAAAAAAATACACAAACAAAAACCACAACAAAACACTAATACACTCTGGAACTTCTACCAGCCATCATGTCTAGATGAAAAAAGTTGTTTCCATTCACTTAGGTCATTTTTAAATTAAAAAATAACTACTACAAAACATTGGGAATCAAAGGTCAGATTTTGGCACCATTAAGCAAGTCTTGGGATTTTTAGTAGCAGAATCCCTGCATAGTAAACTACCAAATACCAGACTGATCCTTTTCCTTCCCAGAGATTTTGACAGCACTGTGCTTTCCACAGCACACCTGAGGCACTCAAGAAACACTGGACCTGCAGTACAGCAGCTGTGCAGGAATTCCTCAAAAGACATTTTCACCTTTTTCACCTCTGCAGAAGTGAGGCAAACATCAGCCAAGGAAGCTCCCAGTACCACCTCAGCACTTCCACCAACAGGTTTTGCAAAGTCCACATCCACGTTCTCAGTCCGGTCGCACCCATAGCACTGGGGCTGGGTCAGCACAGCTGCATCAGCTGGAAGTTTGGATCAACATCCTGGTGGTCTCTAGCTCAACATCAGCTTGAACCTTCCTAGGGAAATCAGTGTATTGCCAACGTGATCAGACAACTTTTCCCATGCATGAATTTTGCTCTTTAAATACCTCCAGAATGTGAAGTTTTTGGATATCACAAAGAATACAGGTTTGCAGATCAGCTCCCTCTTTTAAAGTGTAACAAAAGGTCAGGACAAACTCAGCTCTAGATCCCTGCCCAGGTTTACTTGTTGTGCTTTGACTCCCAGCAGTGCCTGTGAGGACCAGCAATCCCTTTCTGCATGTTCCTGGAGCCCCTGCAACACTTCCTGCACCAGCCCTGTGTCAGCTCTTCTTCCCAAGAAGCCCAGACCTTTGTTTGCCAAATTGCCACACCTTACACCAACACTCCTATAGACAGTGTTCAGACACTGTATTATCAATGAGTTCATACAGCTGCATTTAAACAAAACCCTAAGAGGATTCAGAGCAGCTTTGTGCATGAGCTGCCTGAGTTGTCTGCTGAGTTCCACATCATGCTCACTACTCTGTCAGTAAATCTGAAATTTTTGTGTATTTTTCTCCTAGTGACTTCAATGGAAATACGAAGAGCCTGAATTTATGAAACAATCAGATTTTTTCTTGGCTCAGTTTTGAAAAGAAGGAAGAAAAATAACCAAAAGTCTCTCCCCATCTCACTCTTCTATTGTATTGATACTTTGTCTTGTTATCTCTGGGGCCTCAGTCACAAGGCTTGGTGGAATTGCTTCAGACCATAATAATTACTTGTCCACATCGTAAACCCATTATGGCACAATCTGTCATTATTGGCATATATTGTCGTTATTGTCATTATCTGCCACCCTTGTTTGGCCAAGGCAGCAGCTGTGGTGGTCACACCGCTAGTACAGGCTGGGTTGGGCAGCTCAGATAACACAGCAAGTACCTGCACAAGGCACATCCTTAGATGGGAGAATTGTTCACTTTCTTTTAAAAATAAGCAAATCAACAAAAATTTAAGAGGAGCAGTTATTTTACTGCCATATTTCCTACGAGTCTTTTATGAGTACAAACTATTTTTGCGTTGCAGAAAATGAAGGCAGAATTATGCTTGGATTGTATCTAATTAATTTTTCATACTAAAACCCTTCTTGTTGCCAGATGGCTGATATGTGGCCATTTACAAACCAGAAGGTACCAGTCAGAAACCAGATAAAGCCCTCAGCTTTGTTCACTGAGCCCCTTTTTTACCTATGGCCTGGCTAGACAGATTGTACTGTATACCTTTGAACAGGGAAGTCATTTAAGAGAAGCACAAATCTTTACAATTTTAGTGAATCTCTCTGGACTTCAGAATTATTCTTTCTCATTTGAAGCCATCACTCTCCAGGGTAAAATACAGGAGGGACAGAGTATTAACCCTAGAGTTATCTTTCACTATGTCGAAAGATCTTTTTGTCATCATCATCATCATCATCATCATCTAGCCTGGGGCCCTTGAGAAAGAAGCGCCTGGAAACCAAGAGCCTGGGTCTGCTGTGGCTCCTTTTGTCACCTCCAAGGCACACATTGCTGGCAAAGGAAGAGCATCCCCACCAGGGCAGCTGAGCAAGAGACAGAGTGCTGTCAAATCCAGCACAACCACAATCCAGTCCCAAGTTTGTCGATGCCTGTGCAGAGAGGAGCAAAGCCCCATTTCCCTCTCACAGGTGAAGCCTGGGCTTGCACCAACAGGGCAAAGGCATTTCTGTCCTGTGTGTGCCAGTGTGTGCCAGCTACCTGCTGGCTAACATTTGACAGAATGTCACACAGAAAGGAAAAACTGCTCCTTAATTATAGTCCTTCTGTTGTTCGACTCAGGGGTTTTATTAAAAGGGAAAAAGCATAGAGAGCAGTTAATCAGCTGCTCTTAACAAAGGAAGGTCTGGAGATTGATTTTTCAAGTGATTAGTGGTGCAAACACACATTTTCACAACTCAAAATCTTTGCATTTCTATCCAACAGCTATGTTCATTAACCAAGTAAGGATCAGAGAGGGACAGTTAACAGCCAACACCAGCCACACATACTAATGGCTTTATTACCACAGCATACAGATTTAAAAACCTGTATTGCACCTCTGTTCCCATAATCCCAGGAACTCCACAGGTGCAGCTTAATTAGAAGCAAAGCTGTTGCTGTACTTTTGCATATATGATTCTTTCATGACAAGACATCACTTGCTGGACAAAACTCCTCCCAGCTTTGCCCAAGCCATCCCCTGTCTCCAGCATTTAGCACCATCGCCTCTCTGCTTGAGTTAGAAGCTCTAATGACAGCAGCTGCCAGCAGCCAGTGAGCTGAAATAGGAATGGGAATGGCACAGAGACAGATGATACACCCTGAAGGGACCTAACAATGAGCACGGTGGCATCAGACAGATCAGACAGCCTCTGAGCTTGCTGTGCTCCTTCCCATCCGTGCTGGTCCCTCGAGGTGTCCAGCACTCACCAAATACACCTCCCGGTAAACACAAGCCACAAAAACTGCACTCAGAAAACCTGCGGTATAGATTAATAACTAGATTTAATTTAAACCCCCAAAAAGGACAGTTTTAATAAAATCATCACTTGTCTACCACTCGTTGCCTAATTTTCTGCAGGTGTAAGTCAGGTAGGGTTCACCAGTTCCTCTTGAAGAGAAACCCACTGCCTAATGTAGGGCTCTCACAAAATACCACATACCCCAATCTTCACTTCCAGCCCATGGCACTGACAGCTGAAGCAAGCACAGGCAACAGCCATGGGACAGTCTTCTGGGCCCCAAATGACACCAGACATTGGTGCAATGCATCCAGTCAGGGATGTTCTTCCTCTGCCTCATGTAGCTTTAAAACCATAAAGTATAAATGAATACATACAGGACCTAAATGTTGATACCTCGTGCTTACACAGGCTCAGAGACAATCTCACTGCAGTCTCAGTGGAGTTAATTAGTGCACTGGGGGCCCATGGTGTTATCAAGATATGAGAAGGAATGCATTACATAAATATATATTCATCACAGGGAAGAGAACAGCCAAGACCAGTTTTCAGTTTTGCTTCTGCACTTAGACATGCTTTGTAGATATTTTCCTTCAGCAAATGACTCAATCCATCACAATTAAAGTAACACAATATAATCTTTCCTTTGATTTAATTGCTCCTCTTCTGCCAAATATTCAAGTTCAAAATACATTCAAAGCAATATTTAAAATAGGAAGATTATTTTCAAAATTAGCACAAATCTCCTAATGGGTTCAGAATTACATGCTGGGAGTCTTGCAATGCACTTGGTTTTGGTACTTAATTTTAAATTATTTCCATGGTATGCCAGCATGATTCTGAGTTATTTCCCAAGGAACCCTAATGGACTTGGGTATTCAAATCCTTCAGAAGATCAATCTTCTTCCCATGTGCTGCTGCAAACACTCTCCTTACCCCATGTGCTTGGGGCAGAGCTGCTCCTCTTGGACCTAGGACGTTGCCCACAGCCCACAGCCCACAGGAGGACCAAGCCCTGCATCCTCACAAGGCACCAGCCCACAGCAGCTGCATCTCGGATACTTACCCAGGTCAGGAGCAAAGCTGTGGGGAAGGTCACAGATGAGGTCAGAATGAGAGATGCACAGAAAGACATCAAGGAGAAACTCAGTGTCCAAGGCTTTGGAAAAGACACTCGGAGAGGCAAGGACCAGCTACAAAACCAGGCCACACTGCCTCAGCAACGCTGCTTGGGCAGATTTGACCTGACAACTTAAAAGCTTTCACTAATAGTCCCATAAGCTTACCCCAGGTAAAGCACATGTACACGCAGATATGTTTGTTAGACAACAAACCAGAGCTGTGCTCAGAGCTTTGCCGCTCTCCTGTAACCACAAGGCAAGTGGAGAAGAGCGATTCAGCATCACCACAATTAATGAATGCAATCTATTCTGTCCTCTCCTCCTGACTTCCATCTACTGACTTTGTTTTCCAGTCCTTTCTCTTGCTGTACCTGCTGAACGCTGGATTTCATGTCCAGGCTCTGCTATGGACAACTGCCAGTGCTGGAGCTTCTTAGGCGAAGAACTGGGGACTTGTCAGACGGCTGGGCCAGCTTCAAACAGGGGCTGCAATTCCTGGTCAGTGATGCCATGCACCCAGACATGGTCCTGCCAGGGCAGCTGACAGAGCAGCTCATCCCAACCTGCAGCTGCACCAGTTTGCCGTCTGCCCCAGCCCCGGAGGGTGGCTGCTCTGTGCCCACCTGGGCAACAGGAGCTCTGTCCCACGCAGCAGCCACCGAGCAGAAATCAAACCTTTCGTTTCTATGTTCGGCTGCAAACCACTGCAGCGAGGCACCCACGAGGGCAAGGAGAATTACAGGTAGAAATACAGCCCCCAGCTGTCTGTGGGTTGCTTACGTAAAAAAACAACCAAACAAACAAAAATGAAAAAAAAAATCCGACCAAACAAAAACCAAACAAAAAACCTACCAAAAAAACCCCAGAAAACAAACAAAGAAACAAACAAAAAACCCCACCTCTTCTATGACTGGGATTTTAGAGTTAAAATTCCCTGTACGATTTCAGCGGCTTGGTCCCAGCCGCGGCGGTGCTGAGGTACCTGAGCTTTGTGAGCAGCACAGGGTGCTGGTGCCATCTGCCGTTCTGGCATCCACAGGCACATCAGGAACAGCAGCACAAAAGATAAAGACTTGACTAATTCATGTCTGGCATAAATGAAAATCCTTCAGACGTCTGAGGGTATCCTGTGGTAATTCAGGGATAAACGAGGTTTTAGACAAAATTTTTTTACATGGGAAATATCACAAGCAAATCCTTGCTGACACAGTCCTTGATGCTGCATGAGATTAGACACAATGCCCTTCTAGAAGCAAAGAATGGGATGGAAACAGACATAGACACTTACTTTTAGGGTTAAGTTACCTTTAGCTTTAGCTTAGTTAGTTACTTATAGCTTCTCAGCCAGGAGATTTAACTCCAACAGCTCAAAAATCCAGCCATCCCAAAGAGAAAAGCACCAAGCTCTTTTCCTAAAAATTATCTCCTATTTAGGACAAACAAAACAATCCCCGTATATAAAACTAGAGAGAAACCCAGTCTGCTCTGATCCAGCTCCTCCACTGAAGGCACTTGCAGAGGCTCACAGTCCCCATGTGGAAAACTGCCTTTCCAAGATGCCCAGTTTGCCCCCAGACCTGACACGCACACAGCAGGTCTCAAGACAGTCGTGTGAGTTTCACAAGGAAGGATAGTATTTTGCTGGTTCCAATTCAGCTGCTTTGTAGGAGAATCATTTTCACTGTCCTTACAGAGAGCTATTTATACTGACAATTGGGCTCTGCCTTAAGCACTTAAGCCTGCTGTCTAGCCCGAAAACGAGCTTCCCGCCAACTTCCATGCCTCTTCCTACACCTACCAGCCCCTAAAAGCTGATAAAAGGTGCTGTGCCATGCACACAAATCAGGAAGAATATTTCTGCCAGAGCACAGGCAGTATAAGTTTTAAATGTCCTTGTTTATGGTCACTAAAACCTGCAAACTTGAGGGCCAGAGGTGCTTGTGTGTCCATCAAGAGAGCTGCAGCTGTTGGGATGGCATCCTGAGCACGCAGAGGAAGCTCCTGCCAGAGCTAAAAACAGCGAGCGCGGGCGGCGCGAGCGAAGTGCCGGCGATCCACGCTCTGCACATGTCCTGACCATCCCTGGCTGAGGCAGCCCAGGGGAAAAGTCTCTGCTTGGAGCCATTTTCTCTGCCTCAATAATTTAACTCCATCTTGTAAGCACCAAGGGGAAACCCCAGCTGTAGGAGGCACTGTCATGAGGGGAAATAGAATGAGAGATCATGATGAGTGCAATCCTGTCTGCTTTAACGAGTAGGTTGCTCAGGGAAAGGCCAGGAAAAGAGATTCCTCTCTGGAAATATCTCGGCTACAAAACCTAGACCCACATCCACAGGGGAAACTCACATACAACTCTGACATATTTTGCAGAGCTGTATCTTGATGTAGCCTGCAGAGGGCCCGGCTGGGAGGCACATCAGTGCAGTCTCTATAGATACCAGGGCGAGTGTCCTACCCGGGGCTGGCAAGCATCCAGCAATGTCCACCACTCCTCAAATTGCCTACAGACAAGTCTGTATAGCCCAGACTAGCACGGGTTTAAATTACAGTGGAAAATACATTAGATACGTCAAAATACCTGAAATTAAACCCCAGGGAATGCTGCCAGAAAGCAGCACTAAGCGAGCTGTAAGAGCACCCAATAAAGCAGTGCCTTGAGGCAGCATCCCGTAATGTCTTTATTGCAACACTCTGAGAGAACTTTAATCTGAGCCTAGCCAGTCTCCCCGCTAAAATATTGTTCCTGGGATTCAGCATGTGGAGAGCAAGCAGGCAGCTCTGCTAAGCTGCTTTCAGAAGTTACTACTGACGGGTGACTGAGGATGTCTGCCAGCAATGCCACTTCTGTTACGTAGTAACAAAGTTCCAAATTGCTCATGCTCATCTGCAGTCCTTTTCCACCACACTTGCTCAATCCCCTTGAAGTCTACAAATATGCACCGGCATCATTTAGAAGAGTATTTGGCTAATGTGGTCAGAGATAATCTGAATTTACAAGATGCCCACGATAAGCACCTAGGCTAAAACTACTGAGAACATCAGATCTTCAATGGAACAACAACGTCAGGAGAAATGTGCCCCTGTTGTCCAAACACAGCCCTCACATAAACCTGCACTGCTCCTCTGAAGCCAGAGGAACCGTACCAACCCAAATTTGGGGTTGGAGACGTGTACTGTTAAAGATGAAGGCAGCCCAACCACTGCTGGTCTCAGACTTGGTTCGGTTTAATCAGTCAGACTTGGCTGAGTCTACTGGTGAGTCCAGTTTCAGACAGGTTTGACTAAGTGTAACCTGCCAAACTTGGCAGAGTCTACCCGAGTTTACCACCCCCGTGGAGTCCCCAGTGTGGGAAGACAGGACGCACTCACAGCCCCTCCACCTCCTTGGGACATCAGGCAGGCTGTGACATCCCCTGGCAATGACACCTCCGTGTGACTGAAACCTCCCAGAGTCTTTCCTTTGCTCACAAATGGCAATGTCCAACTTGCAATCGTGTTCTCTGCCCTTGTCTGAGGCTCTCCTGGAGGAAGAGCCCTGGCTGTCCCCAGCAATGGGCACCCCCACCCTCACAGAGCCCCGCAGGCGGGTGCAGAAGCTGTCCTGGCACAGCCCTGCTCAGCATCCTCCCTTCCAGTAACCAGCCTCAACCAGCCTGTGACTGCCACAGGTAACCCTGGGAACTCTTTGGGAAACACCTGCTGGGACCTGCCAGCCTACCTGGAGCTTCTCTCTCCCAAAATCCACAGCACTGCCAAGTTCCCTCCCTCTCCCAAGCTCCCTCGTGACACAAACACCAGCTTATGCTCAGCTTCTTCACACAAGAGTGGAAAAATGTGCTGGGTTTCCTCAGGAAGTGAGAAGTTTCTGCCTGAACTCTGAATACAACAGTCAGAATTAATTCAATTTTTACTGTCAAAACTACCCCAGACACCAACTTGCCACTGAAGATACCCAGCTTCTCCACAGCGCAGACCCCTTCATCTTCACAACAAGATTTTTGTTACCTGCACTCCTCATTCAGAAATCTCTCTGGAAAAAATAAAAATTAAAAAAAGTCCCTACTCATCTGCCTCAGAATTCGATGTACAAATTGAAACGTCACTTCAGGGGGCCTTGACAAAGCTCTTCAGGAAGAAGGGCCCCAGCATCTGTGGCCTTCGCACCTGCTGCTTTTCCATTTCGGGAAGGGTTTAAGATGGCTGGAATAGCCAGTCTCTTCCCACCAGCCCTGCATTCAAAAAGCGTCAAAAGTTCATCTGGGAATTACGCCCCCAAGAGGTGAGTAATAGTTTAAATTCCTCGGGCTGGATTGTCTAGTGAGGGAATCCAAGTAAATCCCATTGATTTGTGGCAGAATTTCTTGTCCAGAGGAACGGGAGAGCATCCCTACAACCATAGTCCGTGCTGGAGGGTAGGATCTGTCCCATCCTTGAGCCCAAATGGTCTCATTGATACGATATGCAGTGACACAAAAAATGTAGCAACAGCTGATAATAACAGTGCCAGGAGAGGTGCTTTAGCCAAAAGTAATTTATACCTTTTCACACAGCTTCTGGGACTCAGTATGAATGAAGCAGGAAGGCAGCTGGAAAAATTTAAGAGCTCGTGCTTGCAGGAAAGCGAACTGCAAGTCGTATTTTCTAACTGGGAATCTGGGGAATCCCACAAAAGGTAACTAATTATTCAGTACCTCACACTGCTGGGCAGGGTTCTGCAAAGCAGCTGGGTTATTTCCATGGCCACAAAACTGATGAAGGCTGACCAAGCCAGGCCTGCACAGTTTAACCCCAGTCCAGCTCTCAGCCATGGAAGAGCACTGCCGTGGTGGCAGACAGGAAACAATTTGTTTATGGACGCTTGCAGAGCAGCTTTGCTTGGGGATCCTGCCCTTTGTGCATCCACACAAAGCAGCTCCTCCAAGGGTTTGAGAGCACAGGGATCCCCACTACACCTGCTGCAGTTCCACTGGCACGGACACAATCCTCCACCTCAGAAATGGCCTCGCCGCTGCTCCCTCCCCAAGACACCTCACTGAATAGTGCACCTCGTGTGAAATTTAAGAGTATAATGGCACTGCACCTGTGCCATCAGCAGGACACCACTTCAGCTCCCATGAGCTTTACACAGCTCTTCTACCCAGTCTGGAGGGTTACATGAGGCTGCTCAAGCCAGCTAGACATATGCTGGCTCCATCAAGATATCTCCCTGCATTCCTCAGCATCTGGGAAGAAGCTCAGGTTTTCTTTATATCCCAAGTGAATAGGAAATTCTTTACATTCCAGATCTGTATAAGAGAGTCCTGCCTCTAATGAAGTTTTTCTACACTTCTCTTTCAATGTAGAGAGCCACAATCGACCTGAGCTGGCATCTTTCCAGCACTCAGGGCTATTAGCATTTCAAATTATAAGCAATTACGGATCTGGCCATCGTTGTATCTCACAACACTGGACCTGTTTTGTTCCAGCTAATGGTGCCACTCTGTTAAATTTCAAACAGGCTGGAGGGAATAAATTGCTGCAGTTTATTCCCATACAGCTGACATTCCCGCCATGCCATCACTCACAAGCAGGGATCTGAACATTAGAAACGTAACCCACCACCCCAGACAGCCTCCAGACCTCAGAGGGGAGCTGCTGGAGAGGAGACTTTCCACTTCAAGACTCAGCACTGACACAAGCTGCTGGCAGCAAGAGCCCCAAAACCAAGCTGATGGCTTATAGAGGTAAGTAACACTTTTAATTTCTATCACATTAATCATGTTCTCAGGATGTTTGAAGGCTTTTCAGAGGTGGGGAGAAGAGGCAGGGATATGCTTTTCCTTTTCAGGGAGCAGCATTCCCCTTGCTGGCACACTGAGCTCTGCTCTTACCTTTAGGCTCATCAAGGGTGGTCATTCGAGCATCCTGGCAAACCAGGAGCTCCAAACCCACAGCATCCTTGGCTCACTCCTGCTGCCTGCATGAGCATCTCTTACCCTTGCACCCAGGGAGCCCAGGAAGATTGTGCTTTCCAAAGCAAGACTCCACTGCCAACTGGGGCATCCCAGCTCCACAGCACGGGTACCAGGGGTGAAGCCATGATGAGCTCTGCCCCTCTGAATGTCTCACTTCATTCATACTCTGCAAGCAGCCAATCCACCAGTGCTTCATTTAGTGTCCCGGGCTGAGAGAAGATGAAACAGTCCCCAACACACTCAGCTGTGATGTGGGCTGGGTTGTGCAGCAGAGCATCCACTGGGCTCCAAAGCCTCCTCATAAACATGGCTTGTGGGCAGGGGAAAGAGAAAAAAGATAGAGGAAGAGAAGAAAGGGGCCAGAAAATATAATACAACTTCTCAGTGGATGTCTTTTCACAGCACTGAGAACTGTAGGCAGTGCAGGTAACCAGAACCACAGCAGCGGGGTTTGGATTTAGTCTTTTACCCTGTGCTCCACCTCGCAGCAGCACAGGCTGCTCTGATTCTCTAACAGCACATCATTCACAGCCACAGAAGTTCACTGTCCAGCACTGTGCTGCCAGAACACATCACTGGCTATTCCTGTGCAGCAGCCAAGGGGGGAGGACAGCCTGTCTGTGCCTCTGCAACAGGGCAGCAGCAGAGGGTGACCTCAGGCGATGGGCAGAGCTGGGCAGTGCCCTACTCTCCTGCCCCAGCAGGGCAGGAGCCACAGCCCAGGCCCTAAGGCACAAGAAGGCCTGGCCCATCACCTGTAGGCTTAATCCAGAGGGTTGTGAGAATGGCCAGGTGTGGGTGAGAGTGTGGAGCCTCCCAGCTCCAGAGGACAAAACAGTTGAGGATCAGGTATTTCCTCAGCAGACCAGGGAGTGAGGCAAACATGAGGGCAGGACCTGCCTCTTGAAAGGAACTTTATCCCCTGTGTTGCCTCAGTATCTTCTCTTTCATGTTTTGCTTTTCAGTTGCATTAATTAGTAGGTTTTGGGTATCCAAGAGCTTTGTCCATAACATTATCTCCTAGAGAAATTCCTCACTCTTGTTGCAAAAGGTTGCAAGAAAATTGAGTGGTGTGTCTTCACTGCCTGAGAGAGGAACTTTGTCCACTTACCACAAATATTATTAACAAACCCTTCCCGAATTTGTTTATTATTAACAAATATTATTATCACCTCTACCTCTGCTGCTAATTTAACCTGTAACATTTTAAATGCGTTTACTGAGCCGCTCTCTAAGCAGAAGCAAACTTTTTATTTTTGGCAGGGAGTGCAGGCAGACACAAAGCCCTGTCTCTTCTGTGCCTCGCAGTGCACACATGCCTTTCTATTGCCATTTCCTAATTTCCAAAGGTTACAGAGGGCAGGGGACAGCCCCTTGCTGGGTGCCAGGGCTGCTGTGGGCTCTGGCTGCAGCACAAGCTGGAGTTCAAAGCCACCCCGACATGGCTGTACTTGTGACAACTTTCCAATGCAGCTGGGTACACATTAAATTACGCATTTTTTGTTTGAGAGACTTTCTAACAATTAAGCAGTATCAATTGCTTGTGGGACACTTGAGCTGAAGTTTGGCATGTGTGCTACCTCTGCCAATCTCTAGTAGACAGAAAATTAAAACCAGCTGTATTTTTAGGGGTTTTCTACCCAGGAAGTTTGTCTTAGCTGCCAAAAAGAAGGCAGTCCAAGCACCCACTGAAATCAGTGCCTAGATGTGCTCTTGGCAATTAGCATGATGTCTAGTAAATCAACTTTTTACTGTAGAACACCTTTTCACAAGAGGGGAACACAGGGAGTATGAGCAGACAACCTTTTCACCAGTTGCAAACAGAAACAGGCACATACTAGCAATGCAATAGATTACAGGGTGAGAGAAATAGCTAAGCCATGCCTCACTTGTCTAAGGAAATTGCACTAAAATCTAAGAGTTTGGGCACTGCACATCTATGGCTACAAAGCTACAGCTCTGATTTATAATGAGTCAAGTGCAAGCTAAAATCAGGCCTGGCTTCCTAATGGCCTTCGGGTGGAAATGAACATATTTGCTTTAGCAATGCACTCGGGTTGCTCGACAGGCCCAGAGTTTTGTATGACACCAGCTGCTTCCATATCAAGTGCTGTCCACAAAGCTAAAATTAGCCTGATCCTATTTCTGGGGGGTTTGGCTGTGCAGCCACTGCCTGTCTGCACCTGGGCTCCTGGCTGTGAACAGTCCCTGCCTGGCACCAGCTGGGCACACGGGAGTCTGTGGGAGCCCAAATGCCACGGCATTCACGGAAACCAACCTTTCCTCCTCCTTGGACACGGGGTATGGCACATGGCACTGTCACAGGAGGCGTTTGGGGGAGCTTGGATGGTACAGTCCTGATGCTTGCTGGGCACAGACAATAACCATTAGAACTTATTTTTCATTCAAGAAACATCTGTGCAAGTTATTTAATTTTATGCAATGCTTTCTGCCGGCTCAATTTTCTGTGAAATGGCTTGGGATTTGTAAGGTTATTTCCCTATAAAAAGCTTCCTTTGACTGTACAGTGACAGGTTAATTTAGGCAATTTGAGCAATGATGGTTTGGGGAATTGGCACCTTTAACTGCTTTACAGTCTATACCTTCGTTCTACACAGAGGCTTCCAAACAACAGTGCTTAGCAATATTCTGATTATTTGCACTTTTAAAATGCATGATTTATGCTCTGTGTAAAAGCTTCCAGACAGGAATAGTTTTCTTTACCACATTTTACAATGCAACAGGTAGGTCCCTGCTTTGAGTTTTGTGGTGACACTGCAGCACATGCAACGTGCTGACAGTGCTCTGACCAGTGCTGTTCTTCCTGACTTATGTGGTGCATTCTGGCTCCCAGCAGTTTTGGATAATTACCATGAGCCCTGCTGTTGAATCAGAGCTCTCGGTGGAGACTCGAATTCTCTTTTATGTGCTGAAGCTGCCCCAGCTTCTCTGGTGAAGAAATCAGGGATAGGCCCTGAACCTGATGTAGGACTGAGAACAAGTATCTAAGAGCCCCCAGCTCTGCCCCATGGCACAGTAGCCCTCCAGCCTCTGCAAGGCCCACGCGAGGAAAAAATGATGGAAATTGCCCTCCTCGTGTTGCCATCACTGCAGCAGCTGCACCCCCTGCTCCCTCTCCGCCACCCTCCCACCACAGCACTAACAGCCTGCTCTAGCATCATTTGAGAGGTACTTGAGATTACTCTGCTGCTCAGGTGGCAGCAGAAGGAAGAGCTTTGCCCCAGCTTGGGCAGGAGCTGGCCAGAGACCCCATCCTTTGGATGCTCTCCTCCCCACGCCCAGTCTGCCCAGCCCACAGCACTGCACATGTGGCATGGACAGAGCCAGGTTTATACATCTCTGAAGCCCAGCAGTTGCTCTTCTGGTTCACATGCTCACCATAAACCCCCCCCAGCTCCTGGGGGAACCCCAACACTGGTGTGTGCCTCTGGGAAGGCACCTCTGGCCAGTTCCTTGCACCACCAGCATGGAGACACGGGCACAGCCCTCTCTGCAGCCCAGACAGACACTTCTCTGACCAGTGAGCTAAAAACATCTCCTGGCATGTCAGGGAAACCAGAGACAAGGGAGCTTTAAATAGCACACCCCACAGCAAACAGACTCCAGGGGGGATCCTGGGTTCTTGTTTAATTGTGCACGATCAGATCTCACCCACTGACTCCACTCCACTCGTGGAAGTGCTGCCACTGCCTGTCTCAGGTGGTGAGCAGTGCTGAGGGAGCTGAACCAGGACAAGATCTTCAGGCCAGAATTCACTGAGGGCACAGATGTGAGGTGATGGGTAACTGGAGGATTATGTGGTGGTGTTCCCATGCAGAGCTCCCCCGCGTGGGGCACAGGCTGGGAGGGGACTGTCACTCACCTGCATCCTGCAGCAGCAGCATGAGCAGCCCAGTGCACTGGGACAGGAGAGCTGACATTCCAGCGGGCTCAGGAGCTTTGGTTCATCTCTCGATCTGCCAGATTTGATGATTTCAGGCTTAGATGGCAGAAGCAGTCAGTCACCACTTGAGGCACACCTGTGTGACAGGAGATGACAGAAGCTACAGCAGGCACATGCTGCTTTGCATAGCACTTTGGAGAAAAATGTTATGCAGGCTCTGCAAAACCTACCCCAGATTCCTATTTGTTTCTGAGAGCAACGTAGCTACTGCTGTCAGTCTAGAGACATCCCATTTGAATGTGTTCCCATCTGAGGATATATTTTCCTTTTATTCCTATGCAAATGAAATCAGCTAAGTAAAATCATGAGGTTTGGGGACAGAAAAGGCTCTTTCTCCATTTTGGTAATTACTAGTATAGCAAAGACATCCTGTGCTACAGGGTGCTGTAACAGTTGCAATTCCCGCAGTGCTGTTCACAAAAATTCCTTGTTCCCGAAGGAGGGACGCACATAACAGGTGTGGTCTGGGGCCAGTGGAGATCAGAACTCGCTTCCTTCTGTGGAAAATGCAAACGTAAGGGTACGGCCATGGCAGCAGAGTCATCCTTGGGGCTCCGGATAGCAAAGCCATGAGTCACACACAGTTACATGCACTGATCACACAATTCCCATCTCCTAAGCCTGCTGGAATGAGAGCCACCTCCTTGGAAGGTGTGCCCCACGTGGAGGCTGGACAGGCTGCTCGCCCTCCTCTTTGGCCCTGTTAACTTAATCCTCCCGGTGACGTGCAGCAGAGTCATTGCTGGGCCGTGGTGGGGAGGTCAACTCGCTCACTGGCTGGACAGTGCACGGCACATTTCATACCTTAAAAAAAAACAAGAGCGTGAGCTTTTGTGCTATGGCTGAGGCTCTGCTTCATTACTACCTGCAGGCATCCATGTGAGATTGGGAATAACACCCTCCAGCAGTCTGCAGTGAAAGGGAGCTCTGGGATGGGATTCATCCCCTCCTCAGGCACAGCCGGTGCTGTGCAGCAGCAGGAGCCGCTGGCTCCCGGCACGGTGCGGCTGCGAGGAGGCTGCGAGGAGGGAACGGGGGGCTCGGCGGCTCAGAGCTGTACCTGAGCAATGCAGCCCAGCCCTGCTCCAGCGCATCAGCTTAGCATTAACGCAGAGTTCTTAGGAAGCAGGAATCCTGGGGACCGTGAGACTGTGGGTGTTCCCTCACAGCTTTCAGGAAAGAATTTAGTCTAGCTTTGTTACAGCATCCTAACTGCAGAAACAGTATTTACAGGTTCTTGAAACAACATTCTTTCCATGGCACTGAATGGTCCTTAGGATTCACGTAAGGGACCCTCAACATCCACCAAACACGGCCTCTGGGATGTGCCTGTGCCATGGGAATGCCGAAGTTACAGCACAGAGCAGCAGGAAGGTGCCACAGGATGCCCAGGGACTCCCCAAATGCTGTCGCCTTTACTCACACCTGCACATACTCTGCAGGTCACAGCCATGGGCACCAGAGCCTTCATGCCCTGCTCATCCCAGGGCCTGCAGGCTTCACATGTCAGGCAGTCTGGGCTCAAAATCCTTCTACATCTCTGTAATGCTCTGGCATGCAAAGAAGTGGGGCGGGGTAGGAGATTTTTTTATAGGGAAGAAAGGAAGCAAATTACCAGGATTTCTGTTTGACGCGAGTATGCTTTAACAAGCATGGAGCCTCATGATTTCAAGTGGAAGCTTAGCATCTCTTAAAATAAGCTCTAGGCGTCTTTTAATGTCGGTGCTTAAAAGGGGATTTAGTCACTGGGTTCTAGGAACTCCAGTTTGACTCAAGTGTCCAATATCTATCGGCAGTTCAGCTGTTATCCAAATAAGGGGAGGGAAAGCCAGGATTTTCCAGCCCTGAGAAACAGCTGTGCTCAGAAGAGGCATGTAACATGAGGGATAAAATTAATTCCCCCTGAGCCGTGGCGTGTGAGCCACTCCCAGCCGCTGGATGAAGAGCCCTTCCCTCCCAGCGTGTCCCACGGGGCTGCTGGGGCCACGGGGAGCCTCTCGCTAGGCGGCCCCCGAGCCCCGCCAGGGACTCTGCTCTCCCCCAGGGACCTCCCAGGCAACCAAAAGGGGATTTGAAGGGACAGATATTGAGGCCCCATCTCTTCGCACTGCACTTTCTCTTCACACTACACTTGGAGTGGGGCATGTGCTCGTGAGCAGAAGCACCCTAAGTACGAGCACCAACAGCCCACAGGCTTCACGGCCACGTGAGCCACACACACAGGGTGTGTTTGTTCACCATCTCATCAGGGATGTGTCTTAAATAGTACCAAAATTAAGCCTTCTACTGATCTCTTTCCTATATTAAGGCTACTGTTGCTCAAATGCCATTTCATTCTGAGAGCTGATGCTCTTTTCTTTGCATTTCTTGCTCTGTAACATGGACAAACCCAACTTAAACTTAGTAAAGACTTTGAAGCATGAAACACAGTACACTCATTTCAGCAGCCCTGCTGGTCTTCATGCTTGACAGTCTTTGTTAATTCCAGAGGGAGCCTGTCCTTGAAAGCCAGCACACCTTTCTGCCCTTCCCAAACGTGTATGGAGACGCACCCAGGAGTGCCAGACACAACTCTTGAGATGCAAATCTTCAACCTGCTTCATGGGAGGCATTAAAAGCTGAATTCACAGAAAACAGAGCCTCTGAAATTGTGCTCTTTGGTGCCACCTGTTCTGAAAATATGCCAAAAATAAAAAAGGTCTTTGAAACATACCCAGCTGCATTTCTACAATTTAGAAAGACTCTCAGCAAGCTTCGCATCCAACCAGGATTCTGTAGTTTCTGTGAATACCTTATCAATGGCTACAATAACCTCTTGCAGCTATTTGATTATTTTCAGAACATCCCAGCTGACGCAAACCTGCCCCACTCCCCAGCTGAAGAGCAGCTGTTTTGAGAAATAGTCCCACAAATAACAAATTTCTCTGCAATCCAACTGATCTTCTCAGGAACTTTGGAGTGTAGGAAGAGAAACAAATAAAGTCACTCTTTTCTCACTTCCTACAGAAGTCTCATTATTCACACCCCAGGAGCAACAGAGAAGCCACTTTCTAATCACACATTCACGCCACTAAGGAACTCACAACTAGAAAGCTCACTACTGAAGTGGTGACAATTTCCCTGTTTAGCCATATGGCACAGAAGAAACACAGCTCCAGACAGAGCTTTCTCCAGCCCGCTGCCATTGGGTTCTTTGCAGACCTATGCTCATATCTCTGTTAAGCCCTACAGAGTAGTGCCACAAGATACCCAAGTGTCTAGCACACACTCCCAAAGTTTGAACACCTCTATGAAAATGAGTAGCACCATCAGGTACATGCAGATGGCTTGTAAAATACATCACTTTCGAAGTGATTGGAAGTTGTTATCCTGTGTATCTATTCAAGCCTGTTTTTGAAATAAAAGACAAGCTGGAACATTAATGTGATGTTGCTGTCTAGCTCTGCCTCACCTCTAAGTGTAAATTTTTAAATGTACTGCTCCCCTCTATACACACTCTTTGCAATGAAGTGTATTTCAGATCCAGCAGATGCTCGTCTCATTCCTAAAACAGATTTAACGTGTTTTCCATGATCTAAACACCTGGCAAAAGGGCTCTGTGCAGATTTAATACTTTCCTAGCCCTGTGTTAAATTTGTCCTAGTGTTGCATATAGCATAATTCTGCAGCCATGTCAACTATTCAGGTAATGCCAGAATGTCGTCATTATGGTTTGTGTCAGCAGCATGATCTGTATGTACCTTGTAATCATTCTGGTGTTGGGTTGCAAAGGTCCTTGGACTCTTCATTTGGCTGAGTCTAATTCTGTCCACTTCACAAAGATCTAGAGTTACACTAAGTAAAGGTTGACATTTACATGAGACACTAGGACTGCTAGAATGACTCACCAAGGTAAAACCTTGGCTAGATTATCTTTCAAGGGCGTAAATTGTAGGGTGATGGCGTTTCACAGACTCGTAAAATCGCAGAATGATTAGGGTTGGAAGGGATTTTAAAGACCATCTCGTTCCAACTCCCTGGCCATGGGCAGGGCCACCTTCCACTAGACCAGGTTGCTCCAAGCCCCATCCAGACTGGCCTTGAACACTTCCAGGGATGGGGCAGCCACAGCTTCTCTGGGCAACCTGTGCCAGGGCCTCACCACCGTCACAGGGAACAAGGTCTGCTAACCTGCTGTAGAAAACCTCTCTGCTTAGCAAGGCAAACACAAACAGAGGGGCAAGTCACACACAGAGCTCAGCAGAATGTGGGATCAGGATCTCAGAAGTCTGAGAACTGATGGTTACGGAAGCCTGGAGCATCACTCATAAAGAAAAGGAGATGCATCAGAGAGAAAACAGATACCTCAGGGTGACCTTCCAGTGTTTTCTTGGAAGCTGAATGACCTCCTCTCATTTTTACTGCTGAGTTGGACAGCCACACACAGGGAACAGCTTTGCCCTCCTACAGAAGTCCACTATTTCAACCACGTGAAACCAATTAGTAGTAGCAGGGCTAGTCAGCATTGCAGCCAGTGCTCAAATGCTCTCAGGACATTTACTCTCCCAAATACACTCCGCCCTTTAAAGCAGCACCAGCCATCATGTTCAGCAGGCTTGAAAGTCTCCTGGTTTACTAAATATCCTAAGCCCTACAGTCATTAGGTCTCAATCAAGACCAGGGAATTCAGACTAAAGCAGTGACTGTCCCAGCACTGAAGCTTATAAGCCTTTTATCTATTCCCATGAATTCTCCTTTACCCAAATCCAATATCAAGAGTGAGAGCATCCCACACTCACGAGAAGCAAACTGTGAAATAGAAGGACCACACAAGAGGAGGTGAGAACAGAGCATATAACGTGAACCATGTGTTTGAAGGATGTTTGTCTACAAGCAGAGGTGCTGCCAGCGACGTGGATTTCAAGGATGGCTTCTGCTTTAAGCAGTAGACACCTAGAGCAGCCAAGAACAAACAGAATTCCCAGTGATGGGGTCTTCACTCCGCTGAACTCACAGGACCTGCTCTGATGAGAGGTTAACCCGCCTTTCTCAAGCACTGGCAGCTGCAGCAGCCCACATAGAGCTGTCTGAGTTTACTGTGGGAACACTGACTGCCTGGTGTGTCACAGGGCATCAGGCCAGGCACACTTGCAACCCTGACAGCTACCATCCCTTGGCCATGGTCTCTGCCACGTCAGGAGGTCTTAGCAGCAATCATCGCATCGAGGAACTAATGCCATGCAACTGAGTAACTGTCTTGAGCACAAATTCATGAGCTGGTGCTATTCCTGCTTAGTGCTAAAGTTCAGTGCCTCTTTCATCATACTGGAAACTTATCAGGAGCTGTTCTTATTCAGTTCAGTAGAGCAACCTCTCTCCAAGATCTTGCTCCTCTCTCCAGATACAGTGTCCAAAGCCTCCTGCAGCACCTCACTGTGCTGTGGTCCTAAACCACAGATGGCCACAGTCCCCTCTGACCACTGCACAGGGGAACCTCTGTGCCATCTGTTTCTGTGCATGTCTTGTGTGATTCCGGACTGATCATGGTCTTGGAAACAGAGTGGAACATGAAGAGTGGTGGCAGTTCTAAGGATAATGAAGTCTTTTGCTCTGCAGGGAAAGAAGGGGCAATGGTCCTCCAGTGCAGTTTTGTTAATGCTGTCTCAGGTGCATGGGACAATCTTTAAAGCAGACATGTCTGTCCTGGAACTCCTTTCATAATTTGAACATGTCTGGTTTTTCATCACCCTTTTTCTTTGGAAGCAAAATAGAAAAGAACCAAATCATCCAATATTCCAGGGACTGAAAACTGACTATACCAACTGTTCCCTGATAGACTGGAAGGCAGCACTGCAACCAGCACCACAGGAATCTGTGGTGGAGTCCAGCCAGGATAGGTTTGCAATGGGAGCCCAGGGCAACTCAAAAACATTGGCTTCCCAGGCCCTGCTCCCACATCCAAGGGTCTGGGATTATCCAGCAGCCCTTGCATCACAGCACAGCCCTGCTGATGGCCTCATGATATAACCTTGGACAGGAGCCATCCTTGAACTGCTTGAGAGACATTTATAAATCAAGAGTAACAGCCAGAAATATGAAGCCCACGGGTGGTCCAAGTCCATGGGTAACTGTGCCTGGGGCCCTCAGGGCTCGGTAACACACAGCTGAATGAGACACACAGGGATATGTTCTTATTTTAACCAGGCAGATCCAACTAGACTGCAAAATAACCATCACGGTAATCAGGTGTGACTGTTTTGGAGAGTGCCAGAAAGCAGAAGAGAGAGAGAACAGATCTCAAGTAAGTTATTTGCACCAAAGAGTTATGCAAATCTGAGGAATTCAGACACGTACATTGATTTTATTTGATAAGATGGGTAATTTGTAACCTACTGACCTCTTCAAGGTAACTAAATCCCACTCTCCTGAGGTATCTCCATATCTCTACACCAGGCACCCATCTGTAACTCCACCAATATGACTCCCAGACAGGGTGACAGTCAGCTAAAAGATCCCAAATTTGCAGTTACTCTACGTAATGTCTAACAAATGCTCCAAGTGCCAAACTCTACCATTTGAGATCAACAAGGGTAAGATCCAAACCCGGACGAAACACACACACTCTTCTGACCTAGAGCTCTGTCAGGGTGCCAGAAAACAACTGCAGCCTCAAACAGAGTTAAGGTGCCAAACCATGACCTCTCACCTCTGGTTCTTCACAGACTGCAAACATAAAGCAAAACTGCCACACAGCCCGTGGTTCAGGCAAGGACCTCACAAGGGAACACTGCAGTGGCCTTAGCAACTGGTCGTTCAACAGCAAACAGCAGCTCTGCAACCATCTGCCAGTGCCTGCAGGAGCTGTCTGCATGGCCACGGGCTCAGGGATGGCACTACACATCAGCTGCCAGACAACATCGAACTCCATGCCACAGGCACCAAGAGTGGGACAGGGTGGGAGCTGCCTTAATGGATGGGGAATCCCAGGGCCTGCTTCTGCTCGTGGGGATTGCGTCACAGCAGAGAGCAGCAGGGGACCTCCATGGCTCCTGCAGCCAGCAGACACCAGTTCAGGCGTTTCCATGTCTTCTCCTGGCTGGCAAACCAGGTTCCATTCCTTCCCCACAGCACACAGGCACAGGAGCACTGTCACCATGTGTCACACGTGCTGCTGTTCCTCACCAGGGCCACAGTTCTAAGGCTCACTCCAGAAGAAGAGTGTGTGACAACAGCACTGCTGCTGCTCCTGCTGGATATTTGTCAAGACTGGCCTTTGTCCTGGTGCAGGTGGCCCCAGGAGAAGCAGGGTTGGCAGCCTGTGGTACATCAGCAAGAACAATCCCTCCTGCTACAGCAAAAGGGAAGCAAAGATGAAACCTGTAAACCTTTAATTACTGTGGTGAGCTATTAAATCTCGGTAACTACTTTTTTTGTGTCAATCCAGTATGCTACAGTCTTCATGCAGAGGGACCTAGCAGCTGGTTTATGAGGTTCCATTTTCACTTTCACTAAAGTAACAAGGGTTTTCTTTAGACTTTTCCATCCAGATGAAGGAAAACCCTAACTCCAGCATGAAGCCAGGTTTCACGTGTAACTTGGGTCTGTAATAATAATCCTGATTAATTTTCTCCATGTCCTGGAGGTGACCTGAGCCTACTCTCAAATACTCAGAATGCTTCTATTTCCTGTGGCACCTCTGTGTGACTCCAACCAGCCTAAGCTCAGTTCACAAAACAGAGTCCTCGCTGTGCTGTAAGGAAAAGGAGATAGTTCTAAACACACACTGCTTTATGTTTGTCTCTCCAGGTTCTCAGGGTAAATCCGAAGGCTAAGCCTCCTTGCAAGTCTCAGCATCCTGTCAGGGCCAGAGGAATGTCACAGTAAGTGTAAATATTATTGGATCAAGTATACTCAGCCTCCTAAAGCCTCTGTCTCCATCCTGCCCTGTTTTTCCCCCACACGAGGTAAAAGCAGAGAGCCACCAGTATTTTGCTGTCCATTGGTTCCTCAGCCAGTGCAGTCCCTTACAACCATTCAGTCCACCGCTTTAATTCAGCCTTACCTATTGACCCTCTAAGGGCAGGTTGCACATGTTTTAAATTATTATTATTTACAGCATTCTGGGAATATTTTGCAAGGATCAGCTCATTTTCATCTTCAGCAAGTGTCTAAGAGGCAAGGGTCAGCATAAATATCAAGAGCTGGACACTAAGCTCTGGAAAAGGGCTTTCTGGCTTGGAACATTTCCTAGTCAGAATTGCCAGGAATTGATGGAGCAGGTGACAGGGCTGGAAATGCTCGAGGGGCTGCCACAGTTATACCTCAAAGATTCACTTCAGATCAGAGAGCTGGTTTAGACCACATTCATGGCCAAGAGCTGGGGAACTCAGGGTACCTGGAGACAGACTCACAACTCAGGCTGGCTGGGAAAGAGATGAAAACTTGGGTTATTTCAAATCTAAGATTATAAAAAAAGGCCAGTGTCACAGCAAAACAAACCCAAGCACTTCAGTCGCACATTTATATGCAAGACACGTGTTTCCAAAGCTAGATGAAACAGACATGAGTGCACATCAACACTCCACCATGGAACAAGGACACATCTTGCACTACAAATATTTGGTCATCTCAAAACTGCCTTTCTTGCCTAATCAGAGGCCTTACTGGAACCTCTGTGTCAGCTGAGCTTTAACAGAGGATGTCAGGACAGAGTAGAAAGACCCTGCTCATTTCTCTATGTTCAGCCTCACTGTGTCAACCACCGACACGACACAAGCCAGGGAGTGCCAGACCTGGGATCAGCTAAACCAGGTCAGGATCTCTGTAGAAAGGGACAGCTACTGGCAGCAGCACTGATCTTTACACAGAGGCTGCAAGACGTGGGCAAGTCTGGGCAACATTTACTGGTTATCAGCTCCTCTTCCCACTAACTTGGTGTCCACAGGCCAGGGAGTTGTTTCCTCTTGAAGCACTTGAGGGGTGACTCTCTACAGGCTATTTACTAGCCTGGAACATGAACAACAGGTAAAACATTCTGAATCTTCTTCTCTTTCAAAGTAAAGTGCCTGCAACACAGCCAGGTTTCTGCATATGGAAAATTCAATCTATAAAAATCTCTTTTCTTTGCCATGTAGATGCAGAGTCCCTCGCTGAGCCTGGCTGGGTCTGCCTATGGAACCACACCTGTGTTTACAAAGGTAAAAAGCACAAGTTGTCTGAACAGCACAGCTTGTCCTGCAACTACCAGCATTAGATTTTGCATGTTTTTCTTCCATCAGAAGGTGTCTCTAGGCTGGAACATTGGTTCATTTACAATTCAAAAAAGCCAGCATTCTTTGTTAGTGATGCTATCAAACTAACATCGTAATTGGTAAACGATCCAGACAGACAGAACCACTTACAGGAATTAATCTCATTTATTTCCTGCAAAGGAGGCTGGAGTGGAAACCTCACATAGTAACCACCCTTATTATGTTGCATCCAGTGGAATAGATGTTTTTCCTACATTTGTATCTTTATTTAAATGCACAAGCAAGGCTTTAAGGAGCGCTGGTCTTCTGGTGAAAAAACTTCCACTCACAACCCACTGCAAATAGCATTTAGAATTCAGTCAACTGATGCCTTAGGTTTTAACTTTCATATTTTTCAAACCCTGTGCTGCCTAGTGTGTAACTCTGAAGTTTCTTGTAGCCTGTTCACTTATGCTCTCTCATGCTAGTTAGACATAACAAAGCCTCTCCAGGCCTGCTCTCCAAGGACACTCAGACCGTCCTAGGCCCAAAATGTGTAAACCAAAGGCTCTAAAGGGGGGGCAAGCTTGGGGAAATTACATCATTAGCTGAAGCTTTAATTGGACAATTAACCCTGATATGTAAATGAACCAAACCTATAAAAGTGTGAAGAACTCGTGACCTGCCGTCCATTTTGGGGTCCATCCTGGCAGTAGCCTCTGGCTCCCCAGGGTGTACCTTTGAAGGCCCTTCAAATAAATACCTACCTTTATTCCCTTATTCTTGTCTAGTCTCTGTTTTTAGGTGGCCTCTTGAGGCATCACAACTATTGTAAGTGAAATGAAAATACAGGCGTGAAACCATCTTCCTCACTGAAGGGTGTATCATTTCCTCATAAGTGCTTCAATGGGCACCTATGAGGAAAAGGGCATTTAACACAAATATTTTCCTCTCCAGGGTCTACAAAGCATAAGAGCTACCAAGGGTCAGCTGGTGGTATTTGAGTGTCGTGTTCACTCCACACCCACCCTGCAGGTTCACTGGTACAGGGAATATGATCAGATCGTGGATTCCGCCGATTTCCGAATACTGCGGAAAAGTAGGTGTCGCTGCACCTGTTTGATGCACAGATATTTTACTGGGACAGGGGTAAGACAGGACTGAGAACTGCTACAGAAATCAGGAGATCATTCAGAGAAGCAGAGTTAAGTTTACAGGTATCAGATGACCCAAAGTCACAGGCTGCTGCACAGAGTCTGCCCTTCCTCTGGGAATGCATGAGTGGGTCAGGCACAACGGGGGGAGATTCCATGCTGTTAGTTATTAATGACAGTCCTACTGGGCCATGGAGGCATTGTCACCATGTGCTAGAACTACTGATGAACTCAGGGGAAAAAAAGCATAACCTCATTTCAAACGATTTCTGATACTCCCAGGCCTGAGGTCAGAGCTCCAGAGGGCCAAACCCACAGCAACCAACTCCAAAGTCAGTAGAGCTCTTTGTGTATCACCTCCGTGGAGAGGTGTTTGTACCACCAGGTTCCCCAGCCACACCTGAGCTTTCCCTATCCAGACGCTATTCCTCGTGATGGACAGAAACGGACATGGTTCCCTGGTAACCAGGGGGACAGCTGAAGTGGGAAAGGGAGTGAGGGCTGAAGGGTTTGGGTTTTTTTCCATTCTGACATTATGACCATTTAAATTCTTTCTCTCTTATCTTGAGCAGAGGCTTGTTCATCAGCAGTTCCTGGTAAGTACACTGTACATTTTTTGTTAAACTCCTCACCACACTCAGTGTTTCCCACCTCATCCAAGATAAAACAGTAATATCCAAAGGTATCCAGAAGAAAATATTCAGTCAGGCCAAGAGCTTTCAAGTTCTTAATTTTGATGCAAGCACCCAAAAGGCCCTGGTTTTTTCCACAACACTAGGAAAAGGTATCAATCCTTTTACATTCAGCCAATGAAGAGTACCCCATGCTAAGAGAAAACATATCAACCATTCTGACCTATAATCTTTTAAACTTGCAAGAAAAGAGAGAATTTAGCCAAAAAACCCACCAAAAACAACCAGAAAACCCACCACAAAAAATGTGCTGTGTTTCATTAATATCACAGGAAGAGTTTTCCTTCATCCTTGCTCCTTCTAAACCCCTAGACTTCCTAAGACCCTGTACATCACTTTTTTGCACTTTATTAATGCCAATCCCCGTCACTAAGTAACAGTTCTGTAAAGAGCAATTCCTACAGGTTAACATTTGCCTCTTGTGGCACAACAGCATGTCTGAATCTGTTATTTCAGAGGAAGTCTGCACCCTGGTTATTACAGAAGCTTTTCCAGAAGACTCTGGAATATTTAAATGTGTTGCTGAAAATGAGTTTGGATCTGCAGCATCCAGTGCACATCTCTCTGTTTCCGCAGGTAAGCACATGGATTTCTCTGTTGAGCAGCTAAGCATAAAAGAATTTGCTGCTGCTCAACATGAGGCAGAATCACAGATATTTGCCAAGCAGAAGCCAGACCCAAACAATTTTGTAGGCTCCAGAGAACAGAAATGCCCAAAAGATGCAGCCTGCTTGGGTACCTTCTCAAAGCTGGATGCAAGTTGTTCTGTGTTTCTGCTCTTGGTCCCTCTTCTTCCTGGGTCAAGGATGACAAGGTGGAGATGATGTTCCCTCTCTCAGAGGAGTCTCATCCCTGAGCTTCATCCCTTCAGGGACTCCAGCTTGGCCCAACACACTGGCTGTGTTTACCCTGTTTGTGGTACCACCTGACCTGTTTGGCTTGTGCTGAAGCCATCTGCAACCAGAACAGCACCTGGCATGTACCCAGACTCACCAGCCCTGGCCAGAAGTCAGGTTTGGCTCGTGCAGCTGTGCAGGTTTCAGTCTGTGCAGAGGCCAGGCAGGATGAGCCTCATCCACCTGTTCAGACATTCCAGTTTCCCATCCCCTGTTACTGCATGTGCTGTACTGATGAGCCACCACTGCTTCCCACCTGACGTGGGGACAATTCTACTTCCAGGAGCTAAAGATCTGGAAAGCTTTGGAGGTGCTGCCCACAGGCCAGCTGTGCAGGTCACCATGAAGAAACCTACCTTCCCTAGGAGCAGCCAGACAGGAGCCAAGGACTGTGGGGCAGCTGCTCTGCCATCCTACAGCCCAGAGAGCCCCAGGCTGGGCGCTCGAGCAGCAGCCACAAGCTTTGGTCAGATGAACTCCAAGAGCCAAGCTGAAGATTTCCATGGAGCTTATGAAAACTCACCTCGGGCTTCACCTCTGCGGTAAGACAAAGAGAAAATCACATCCCTGGGTCAGCTTCTTACAACACTTAAGGCATGAACTGTCCAGTGATGCCAGCTGCAAGCTCCAGTGCCCCTTACCCTGGCAGGGATCAGGCACATGCAGTAGCCTGAGCTGTTTGCCTGGGTGACAATGACAATGTGCAGCACCAGCCTGGCAGGTCACAGCACAGGCTCCATTTGACCAAGTATGTAACCACCTAAAGGCTCAGGGAAGTGCTTGATGTCATTTGCAGGAGTGCCTGTGAGTAACTTAAAAGCATCACCCCAAATAATTATCCTCTAGGAGACCTTTGGTTCCATAGCACAGTTTGAGGCAAAGATCAGAGTACGTGGGAAATCTCAAGGTACAATTCTGTTGCCACCACCTTCCTCGGTGGCCTTGGCCAAGTGGCATCACCTCATGTTTCTGTTTCCTATTCTAAAAGACAGCAATTAAACTGGAGATCCTGTAAGCGTGGTGCAGACAGGACCTGCAAAGCACTCTGTGGAGGAAAAGCACTGAACCAGTGACCGACTGGATAGAATGCAAACTGTCCCAGGCCATGGTAGGACACTCCCCACTCAGGAGATGGAGATTCTCCCCCCGTAATAAAGAATTCCATTTTATAACAAGACTTGATCCAATTTCCATCCCAAATGCAGCTCTCCAGTCGCTGCACACTTATTGCATTGTCAGTTTTCCCGTTTGGTTGCTCCAGAGAAACAAAACAGGTTAGAGTGCAGAGATTGGCCATGTCAGCCCCATTTCCAGAGGTTTTCTCAGGGGTTTATAGGCGTAACAATGACCTCCAATGGTGACAGTTCAGCCATCCAAGCCCAGCAGAGGAGTCCCCTCAGTCCCGTTAGTGACAGCGGGAGCTACGTGGGAGGCAGACGTGTGCCTCCTCTCCCAGCTGAGTGCCAGCCTGGAGCTGCAGTGATCCTGTTACAGACTGTGCAAACGGCTGTCCCTGACAGAAAGCATTCCCTGGGTTAGAGATTATTTTTGGATGTAGTCAGCCATTTTAACTAAACCAGTTATTTTAACAATTCTGAACACCCTCCTTCAAATTTTACCATGGGAGAGATCATATTCCAATATAGATGTCTCCATGCAGGGGAGTTATTTTTTTTTCTAAATCACTGAGTAAAAATGGTTTTTCTTCAATAACCTGCATGCAGATCATTAAGAGGAAGCTCTGAGTTTGGCTTCAAGTCCTTCTATGAAATTTAGGCTTGCTCCAGGGAAATCAGCTGGGAGCCTAAGCAGACCCTAATGCATAAAGGGATGTACCATGCCACCAAAATCAGCAATGTAATAGCTTTTAAAAATGTAGGTTACGTATGTGTGTATATATATAAATAAATGTAAACAAAAACATAAACTAGTACGAGACTTTGAGCATGTCTCAAGATACAGAGAGAAACTATTAAAATTTGTAGATATACCCATCTATGAGCATTTAATTACCTTTAAAGCCCACAGACGTACTGCCAGGTGCTTTGAAACATCCTTATGAATGTGACTCAGCATTGTAAATGTTGCTGTTACCTCAAACTCAGCAATCATGGCTAATGACTGGCTGTAAAATAACTGTCTTGTTAGTCAGATTTAACATATAATTCCCTCATGTAGTGTATGTGGTTGCAACTGTATTACCAAAGGCAAATACCAACAAAGGCAGTGATGACAGAACAAAGCCATTACTGGAAATAGCTATAAAATGAATGAAATCCTTGTACTCATACGTCTCCCAATAATTGCCTAGCAACAGGAACTCCACAAAAGCTAGAAAATGGAATTCAACAAAGCTGTCACTACCCATTTCTCCTTTCTGAGCCCTTTACACCTGCAGATTACAGTGTCCTCAAGAGCCTTGAAGAAGCAGAACAAAACCATTTTTGGTTATTAACTTCATTAAAGAAACTCAATCCAAGCAAAAGAAGAGGCTTCAGGCACTAACCATACTGCCACGTCTTTCAGGTAGCTTTGACGTATCTTTAAAAAATAAGCAAAAGATCTTTAACTCTTTTTCTAGACATTTTTTGCTGTATGACTCAAGCAACGAGGAGAACCCAATCAGAAACAGCAGGGCACCATTCTTAGAAAGTAAACTGCAGCAGGAGAGAAAAGCTGGTTTCTGACACCTCGAAGTGCTGGTCACAGCACTATTGAGTTACTTGGCACAGGAGATGAGATTTATTCCTCTGCCTTCATCAGTTCAGCTTCCAGTTCTTTCACCATTTTTCCTACCTTCTGGATGTCACGTTTTTCTGTTCCTTCTCTTTCACACAAGCTGTCCCGGTTGTGTCCAGTCTTTTAAGTGTATAAAACTGTCCTTAGATCGATGCCTTGCAGCCAACTTTAGTGCTAAGCTGTAGTTGGTGGGAAGCCGGGGAGCCTGTCTGAGCTCAGAGCCTGACCTTCACCGTGCTCGCAGCTTCCTGCGGGACAATGATCATGCCACAGGTACCTTTTTTTTTTTAAGTACTCGCCTCTCGCTGTACAAACTACCTCTTTTTGATTATTTTACTTAATTATTTTTTTTTACTTAGAAAGCAAATAACGTCTCTGACAACTAGGGACACATTCCCCCCCTTAATCAGTTTCATGCGAGGATTAAATAAATTAGCACTCAATTAACACCTGCTCCGTAGTTTTAGTTCACAAACGTTGGGCCGATGTTTAAAGACAAGCACTAGAGGTGGATTAACCTCTTGAAGATCGCTGTGCTGACAGACTCAGGGGCACAGGGAAGCTGAGAGCCCACACGCAGCCCAGCGGCGGTACCTTCGGGCTTGGGGTGGTTTCAAACAATAGGCGAGAGTTGCCAAAGTATGATTAAGATATTTAAAACACTATAATGTTAATTTAAGACGTAATTAGGCATTGAAGCTGGTGATTAAAGGGATACAAATCACCTAACCTGCCACCAGGATCTGCTGCTGTTCTGGTGAAAACACCCCATGTAAATAGCTGTAATAACAAACACAAACAGCAAAATATTAATATTTAACATGTTTTTATCATATTTTTTTTCACAAGGCTGGTTTTGTTACTCAGTTTATGACTGCTCAGACACACCCATGAGCAGTGCCGCTGCTCCTGACCGAGCTCCGTACATGAGCAGGGTGTGGGTCTCCCCCGGGCCGGGGGAGGTGGCCCTGGGTACGGCGGGAGGGCTCTCTCGGGTCTGCGGCTGGGGGGGTTTAAATCACATTCAAACCTGGCTCTCGAATATCTGTTGCCTTTAAGTGCACAGCCCTAAAAGCAGTACCAGAGTGTTATCACTACAGAGGCAAGTAGCTACAAACAATTAGTAAATAAATTAAACAAGGAATTTAGAACTACAGAATGATTTGGGCTGGAAAGGACCTTAAAGATGACCTTTTTTCTGCCATGAGCAGGAACACCTTTCAGTAGACCAGGTTGCTCAGGGCCCCATCCACCCTGGCCTTGGACACGTCCAGGGATGGGGCAGCCACAGCCTCTCTGGGCAAGAATTTCCTTGGGATAACAAAGTGGGATTTAGGGACGGTCAAGCATTCTGCAGCGGTCCTTCCTCGCTGCTCCCTGACGGTGCTATGGGCAGAAGAGCTGCTTTTCTGTCCAAAAGCTGGCGACTCCTTCAGTTCTCCCCCTTCTCCTGCTGAGCCCCGGCCGCTTCCCCTCGGGGCGGGACGGGGCCAGCCGGGGTTGGGTCTGTGCCCATCGCCACCCCAGCGCTCCGGGGCCGGGGCAGAGCAGGGACAGAGCAGGGATAGAGCCGGGACAGAGCCGGGATAGAGCCGGGATAGAGCCGGCCCGGCCCGGCCCAAAGCAGCAGAGCCCGCGGGAGCGGCGGCTCCGAGCGCCGGGCGGTCCCAGCGCTGCCCGCGGGCACCTGCCCAAGTCCCGGCTCCGGCCCTTAAACAGTGTCCGGGCTGTCCGGGCTGTGGAGACTCTTATTGTGACAGCGGCGGGGGCCGGGGACAGGCAGGTCCCGCGGTGCCACCGCTGGCAGCACATTAAAGCCTCCGGTCTCGTTCCGCCGCGCAGAGGGCGGCTGTGACAGCCCGGGCCAGTGAATGACCGTCCCTTCCCAAAATACCGGCCACGGCCCAGGTGACAGCTTCTAGGCTGTAGGTAAGGTGCTTGTTTGGGTTTTTTCCACGTCACTTTTTACTTGGAAGCTGGTTAGGGAGGTGGCACGAGGGACTGCAGCTCGCCGGGAATGCCGAGGTGAAAACGTACCTTTAGGGTGCGGCGGTGTCAAAGGTAACGTGGGCGGCAGCAGAGCCAAAAAATGGGTTTGTTTTTAAACAAGCAAGACGTCTCTGTTATTACTTACTGTTTTCATCTTGTAAGGTCAAAAGTCTCTTCGGATTTACTTTTTTCCCTCCAAAATCAAGCTGGAATGATTTGAGGAAACCATGGCTTATCGCGTGCTGTGAGGAGTGAGGCTGTGCATCAGAGCTTGGTTAAGTGCAGCGCTCTAGAAAACAAAGTGAACGCTGGCTTCTGTACACAGCCTGTGGTACAGTGAATGTACAAATCTCTGCGCAGGTTTGATATAAAAATGGGGTAAAGGCAAGACTTAACGAGTTTTCTACACCAGTGAATGAGAACATAGTGTGGACATGCTCCGAAAATTTGAGCCAGCTTCAAATTCCAAGAGCATGACAAGGGAAAAGTTAGGGAATTTTTACTATAAGGCCTCTGTTTACATACAGCTAGTTCACAACTAATATTGACAATTACATTTAGGAAAGGAAAGCCTTGAATCTTTAAAATCAGAGCAACGTCTCCAGTTATCTCCCGTCATGGGAATTTATGACCTCGTGGAGCCCTTCTCCAGGCTCTCCAACGAGAGGAATACAATATACTGGGTATATATAGCAGCGAAACAGCTGATCTCGGTGGGGCAAGATTACAATTTTTTCCAGCACATGTAACTGTGGGGATTTATAAACTCTTTTTTCTTTTTTTATTAGTAGCTTTATATTTATTTTGGGCGATTATTTATTTATCATGGAGCTGAAGTGGTTTGTCCACTTTAACAAGCTTACTCAATGAAACTTTCCTGGGTTTTGAGCTGATGGAAAGCCCAGGTTTAGATGGCAAGCACCTGCAAAATAAAGGAAGGACTCTGAGCAGCTAAGCTTGCCCTATCCTGTCTTGCAGCTAATGTCATTCTGGCGATTAGCAGCCTTAATAGCAAATCTCAGGAAATCACCTTAAACAGAGACGCACAGTCCTTGGCATTCTAATCCCAAATCTCAGTTGGATATAAAAAGCTCTGAATTCAAAATCCATTAGAGAAGAAATCAGGAGATTTGGTTTCAAAGGTTTCGTTTTAGACTTAAAAGAAAGTGAACCTTTCATGCTTCCCTGTGGTATGAGGAATTTCTTGGCACAAATAGCTTGTTCTGGGAAATAGTACATTTAGCATTTTGACAGGGCACAAAACAGCAGGATCCAGGGATCTTTAGTTAAGATGATATGTGGGAAATTACCTTGCTTAGCAGTAGGATCTGTGGTTATCTGTAGACTTAGGCAGGTGGTAAACCAATTGCTATTTCCTTCAGAATTTACTGGGCTCTGGCATATGAGACGACCACAGTGAGCACTCCACCTGAGCCAGACAGACTGTGTGGCTTGTTAGTGTAACCCAAAATGTTCATACAGTTCTGGGACAGTTCTAACAAATCCTAAATAACTTTAAGTTCAAGCTTTAATTTAGTTGAACTTCATACTCTTTGGATTGCTGTTGACTGCTCAGAACACAGTATTTTTGTGATTCAGCTTGTGACATACAATTTATTTTATCTGTATTGTCTTCCTTAAGGGAAAATCCACACCAAGAAAGCCTCTATTCTGCAAGGCAAGGGTTCCATTCTATCCAGGAGCCCAGCCAAGAAAGCTTTTGTGGCCTACCACCTAGCTTTTACCAGCCACCTATCCAAAGCCAATTATCACCAACAAAAACCCAGGACAGCCGTGAAACCTCTCCTATGAGTGTCCCTAATCTCCCATCCGTTTCCTCTATGTGCCAACCAACCATGTTTAACTACGAACGTCCAAAACACTTTATCCAGTCTAAGAATGTGTGTCAAGGGCAACAGCAGCCTCCAGGACCTGCAGCCTCTACAGAGACAAGCAGAGAACTCAAACAGTCCTCCATCCTCATACAGCCTCGTAACCCCAGTGGGCAGAAATTCTCCTCCTCGTCATCGCTGAGCTCTTCAATCACGCTCTCCTCGCCTTCCTGTAGTGCCCCTAAGGAATCCACATATCCCATCACACCTGCATCTGCACAGTCTCCTGCTAGCTCATCATCTGGGCAGAGGCTTCTATCCATGCCTAACCCATCCCCCGCAGCATTCCTGTGCTCAGTGCTCCCCTCGCAGCCCGACTGTAACAGCCCAGCTCCTTCTCCCATGGAACCTCAGTAAGTATACACAGGCTTCTAACCTCCCCTGCTTCCCTCTGGCCTGGCCTGTCCCGAGCACTGACCACCCCAACCCAAGCCCCTGGTAAACACCGCCCTGGCCGAAGCCAATGGCACAGCTCCCACCGAATTCTGGTGTTCAAGGCAGGACTCTGCATGAGTCGGGTTAGGAGGCTGAGTGCTTGCCCTTGTGTGGGAGAGATGGGTGTCCACCAGGAATTAAACTGCACAGTGGGCATGTCACAGGCTGCTGTGTGGGTTTTCTGGAACTGGTTTGAATTGTTTAGTTTGATTTGACAGAAATCTCTTAATTAAGGTTAGTCAGAACAGAAGACAGGCACCCATCTCAAATTAATTTCTTTCAAAAAACATGGCTTATGAACAGGGAGATGGGAAGGCAGTAGTATTCCACACATATAAACAACTTAGAGCGTCCTAGTAAGTCTCAGCAATATTTTCAGGTTCCACACCATGGTGTGGATCTAAACTCACCTACAATACCCTTCTCATTAATCATATATGCGAACAGAAATGCAGCCCCTTGAAAATTTTACCCCTTTAGACCAAAGACTAAATTCTTTCCGGAATATGTATTATATCATTTTGCCTTTGGGCTGCAATCCAAATATCTCCCAAGGTCAGTGAGATCTCAAAGGGAGCTGGGCCCTGCCTTCTCACCACCTTGTATTCCTGCCAGTATCAGCTGGATGTCCTGGGGAAAGTCAGGGTAGAATTCGCATAAAGTGAGATATTGGAAAGTTGATAGGAGCAGGGGGTCCTGCTGGATATAAATCCAGGTTTAAGTGTCAGTTCGCATTGAGGAAATCAGAATACTTCTGTCTGTTTTCTGAATCACAGCACTGAGGGAAGGGGAAAGGTAAGATGGAGTGGGTTAACTGGGGAGCATTTCCTAAAGTCCTGCAGGAGTGTGGGGGGTCTGGGACACATCTGGAGTAACTGCTGGGGTTTGTGTTTGTAGTGTGGGGCTGTTTGTTTCCATAGCAAAGGACTTGGGTGCCTCACTATGTTTTTCATATAAGCTGCTCTTAAATGCAGCACTCGGTGTGTTGAGGAATTATTTTCCCAATCACGCTGCTAATGGGCAAACAGGGACATGAGATGTATTCATCTGCTGGACAAATTACTAACGTTAGTAAGTTATAACTCGCATTAAGTTATTAAGTCCAAGCAGTGCTGGGAGTATTCCAGAAGTATAACCCTTCTACTCTACTCTAGCCAGCAGAACATATTCCCAAGCAACAGGAAGAAGAGGATTTGGAATAGAAATAATTTCTGAGCACAAGTGCAGCATAGGAAGCCCCACTGCAGGTCACAAACCAGGTTAGATGCTGTCAGCACAGAGCGCTGTGACCTCCAGCAGACCTTTGCAACCCGTTCTGATGGATGCTCCTCTTTTCCTAGCATCTTTCAGAATAAAATGCACTACCCAGCTCCAGGAGTGGCTATGGGTTACAGGGTCAGGCTGTGAGGGGCCACTGCAGGATGTAGGGATGCTGAACGAGTGTTACGAGAGGACACTCAGTGACTTGGCTGCACCATGATGCTTCTTCCCCTTAAGGTTTTGATACTCGATTACCCAGCTTGGCCTATTCATCTCCCAGATGCTTTGTGGGTTCATTAGAACCACAGGTTTTAGGAGGCAGGCTCACATTTTCGTGTGCATTCTGTGAAGCAAATAATCCAGCAGCCCTACAGGAATAACTTTGTTTTCTCTTCCTGCACGAGTAGTTACTCACAGCCCATGTATAACAAGCAAGCCAGCATCAATTCTATGCAGAAGACATCAGACCAAGAAATTCGAGGAACAAAAGAGGCCCTCATTCAGGACTTGGAAAAGAAACTGCGATGCAAAGACAGCCTTCTCCAGAACGGCAACCAGGTAAGGGATTAAAGAATGCCCAGCAGTGCAAGCAGGGATGCAGAGACTGCTTCTAGTACCCCAGAGGCTGGAGCCTCCCAGCTGAACTAAAAGCAGAAGGAAATGCAGCAGCAGCACTGCCCAAACACCTTTACTCAGAACCCCCAACAGGTCCCATGAGAGTTGGATCAGAATATTCTTTCAATGTGAAATAAAAAGGAACATGTTTAGAGCTATGGCACAAATTTGAACTCTCTTCTGGGGATCCTGCTGAACATCACACCCACAATTAGAAATCCAAGGAGAATGCCTTAGTTTTCTAGACATGACTACAACCTGATTTTCAACACTGGGGTTAATAAACCTTTCAAACTCTTTAGAACCTGAGAAAAAATTTGAATATTTGAAAGCTCATTGTAGGGACCACCACAAAATGGGGTACTTTTTTTCTTTGTATATGAACAACAATAAATGGAAGAAATTATTTGAGTTTTTATTATAAAGTCTGTCTCGTATAAGAAGGCCTCTTAGTCTCAGTACTTATTTAATTATTCTGCAGAGGGTCACAATGGAATCCCCTTTACCAACAAATCCAAATCTGGGAGGTAAATGTGCTTACCTGTAGGGAAGCCCATTGCAGCGAGCTAGAGCAGGCAGGTTTCTAATGTGGGAACTTTTCTGCTGGCTGGAGGCAGACTGGTAAAAGCCCAGTGTTTAAAGTTTCCATCTTCTTTCCCCTGAAGTAGAAAGGAGTATTTTCATTATCATCAGTGAGAACAGGTTTGTGTCACATATGTAATTTTAAATACTGATGGGCAAACAAATAGGTCAAATCTGACTTAATATGCCCCTAACAGGAATGTCCTATGTGCTGTAAGAAAGCTTGTCATAGCAAGTCAGCTTTTCCTCCCATAGGAAGCCAGGCTAAAAATAAGGCTTATGCAATCACCACTGTGTCCTCCTCTCCTTGTCCTCCAGCAGCGTCTGAGCCAACTGGCCAATCTCAGCCACACTTGACACACACGTAAGGACCTCAGGGATATTCAGCTCTCACAGGTTTTGCTAAAGGTCTCGTGCTCTCTTCTAAAGAAAAGTCCCACAAGGCTCCCAAGCCTTTCCCCACCCAGCAGCAGACACATGTATGTCTGTACATGGTAGAGATTCAGTCAGAGCTTATCCTCAGGTCACAAACTCCAGACCTGAGTTAAACTTTGTGGGCAGCAAAATGTCAGGTGTTCTGGTGCTCAGGGCAGTAACATACTTTTCTAAAGTAACCCAGCTGACAGAGCTTGAATTTAACTCTGCTCATCTGTGCCACATCCAGATTGCAGGAACTTACTGTGTCGTGCCTGAAACGTGTCCTTGCCTCTTCTCCAGACAGCTCACAGCATTTCATCCTGCAGATGTGCTGGCATAAACCTCCCCAGTGCTTTCAGGGGTAGTGGTGCTCCCCTCTGGCTGCACCTGCTTCTGGTGTGGCTCTTGCTTTTTTAGGAGCATCCATCATGCCTCTAGCTCCACAGCTGAATGACTTGGGAAGTTTTCCCAGCCCCAGCAGAAAGGTACCCTGGGACTCACTCTGGCTTCTGAGGATGATGCCATCAGCTACCCATAAATAATCCCAGCAGAGAAAGAGGAGGAGTGGAAGGCCACAGATGGCATTAGGGAGGCTTTGATGAACAGGCCGTTTAATCTTTTATGCATTTCAGTGCTGTATATATTGAGGCTGACTTCAGTGGGCATCACAGACTGCAAACCCTCTGGGTCAGACATGGGGCTTCTGCTCAGCTCCTGCTTCCATTGACAACATCCTGAATTTGTGGCATATAAATGTGCTCTTAACAAGCTGATCTGAAATAGTAAATGGACTTCTGACTAGAATTCCTCTCCACTCTGCTTTCAGCGATTGACTTATGAAGAAAGAATGGCTCGCAGGCTGCTCGGACCAGTAAATGCTGCCTCTGTTCTGGACTCACAGGGTGAAGACAACATGCAGAATGCACAGGTAACTGGGGACCTGTCTCTAGAGCAAGGATTTCCTGGTGATTGTGCTGTGACCTGCTTGTACGGGGCACAGATGGCGTTTATTTGGTACCAGTGCAGCTGAGGGTACGGCTCTCGATAGGAGGGCTCTGCATGGCAGGGGTTTGGGGTTTTTGCAGGGTGATGGCAGAGGGGGGAAGTTTAAGCACCCTTCCCTTAGTGGGCCTGATCTGCAGGAATGACTTCTCCAGGGAGGAATTACAGCAGCTGCTGCACAGCGCAGTACCCACTGCCTGTGGCAGGTGGGGAGCAGCACCATGAGGTATCCAGGTACCCACTCCCAACAGCCTGAGTGCAGGCTTGGCCAGGACAACAAGATTTACACCTGTCACTGTTCAGAATAAGTGACATTGGCTTCAAGAGGTCATGGCCTTGGGCTGGGATTGGTTGGGTTTTAGCCCTTACAGGGGGGCTGCAACCATTAAGGGAATGCAAAGCAGCTATTTCAGCAGTCCACATGCTGATAGACAAGAATCTATTACTACTGGCATTTTCCAAAGTGTTTTAGTTGGAGACTTGCATCATCTGTTGGTTATTCAGGCCAGTTAGAAGCTCTCTTTGGTACTTCTGTGCTCAAAGTCAGTGGAAATATCCATGGTATGGCACTGGGTACCTGTGCAGGGAAGGAAAAAACCCCTCCTGCTGCAGGCAGCAGAGAGCCAGGAGCAGGCACACACCTGCCAAAGTGCATGCAGAAAAACGCCTCCATGGAACAGACACTAACATCACAGCAAAGGAGGAATGCACAGTTTGAGCTATTTCTCCCCAGCAATCACCTGGCAAGAGCAGGAAAGAAGGGAAAATTATGAATGTCAGAGAGCAAGGGAAGCCTCATCTTTTGCAGAGAACAAGAAAATACTCAGTCAAAACAGGATGACTGACAACTTTTCAGCATGTGTGAAATGCTGCTTTAAAAAAAGAAAATTGGAAACAGATTGGCTTATGTTTAGGACATCTTACTCCCAATGTTCAGTCTTATTTCTGAATGATGTAGTCACTGATTCATTCAGCCTCCTGATTCCTCAGGAACTTAACTCAGTCAGTCCATGTAACAGGTCATTAGAATCATTGGCAACTTCATCACTACGGCATCATTTCACAGGACAAGTAATAACTGCACAGGACCTGTGTCAATGAGCAGGCACAGGCAATTGCCTTTGAACTCCACATTGAACTCAGCCCAGCAAAACGCTCACTCATGTAATATTTCCCCTGAACTTAAAACTGCCTCCGTGCTTGAAGTTTAAACCCAGGCTTAAAAGTTCCACAGGACTGGGCTGCTGAGCACAGAACCAAACTTTGGACTGGCTTAATGCAAACACTCCAGAAATTTCCAAGCAGCGTTCGCTCTCTCTGACTCCATTGCTAAAACGAGTCGCTGGCACTAAACTCTGTCGCATTTTCCAAACATCCAAGCTCCTAACAGGAATCAATCCTGGGTACTTTAGCAGATTTAGTCATGTGGCTGTAGAGTTGTCAGCGAGCTTAGTTGGTGCTGTGATCTAGAAAGAAAAGTATTTTCCAGCTCAGCATGTGTCCATCGCTGCTGGTACCATATTTAAGTGGGCACAATACAAGGCTCTTGCCAGCGATTCCACTTCTATTCCTGCTGTGGGGAAGGACACTCTGTACTCAGCTCTCAGTTTAGGTATTGCCAGGAGTCCTGCTCCTCTCTGACAAAGGTTATGGGCTGGCAGACAGCTTTGTGTGCCAGACAAAACTGCTGCACCCATCATCTGGGCAGCAATGAAAGGTTCTGCCATGGCAAAGCCTATGGTGAGCATAGAGAGTGTCAGATGCTCATGCAAGTTCCTCTACCTCCTGTCCCAATGACTTACGAAGTAGATTCATTTTGTTGTTAAGCAGCAGTCAGGATATGAACTTAAAATGACTTCTCATTTGGTCTACAGATAAATCTTTCTAAGTGAACTCATCTCTCCTCTTTCTCTTCCCAAGCACCAGAATGCAGAAAACATCAGGCTGCAGGTTCCTACAACACATGTAAGGTAAAGCATAAACTTGTGCTGTGCTATTCTTCAGGACCTTATTTCAAACTTTTCTAGACAATGTTGGTTTAATCTCACTACTTATCACTTTTGCTAAAGTGGTGATTACTAAATTCACTCCCTTTCGACTGAAATGCTGCCATTTGTGGATGGGTGGCGATCCCTATGATCTTAATCCAGTGAATTCTAAGCATAGCACTAAAGGTTTAAAAACTCCCTTCACCTTGGAAAAATATTCTTTGTATTCTAAAAGATTCATTTCTAGTCAAAGAAATATAAATATTGAAATGGATATAAATGATGAAAATGAAACACAGCCTACATTTCTCTTGCCAATTCTTTTGGATATTAGGCCATAATGAAGGTTATGCTTCTGTGTTGAATTGAACAACTTTGAGCAAGAGAAGTGGCTGATCAAAAGTTATGACTTACAGCTGAAAAACCAACCAGAACCGTAGTGCTGGATTCCTACACGTGTTAGGGACTCCAGCTGCAATCAGAGCTTCAATGTCATTTGTGCTGTGGTAGCTTTTACACAATTGACTGTTCCTGTCCCCTTTTCAGGAGCAGACCATCCTCAAGAGGCGACGATCGTGGACATGACTCAATCCAGGAAAAGTTTTTTCAGCCACGTTTCACACAAGTGCCTGAAGATGTAGTGATTGAGGAGGGGCGATTCTGCAGGCTGGACTTCAAAGTAATGCCAACCTCTCCCTTCCAATTCCATTGCCAACCTCTCCCTTCCAATTCCATTCCCTCTTGGGGTGTGGGGCATGGAGGGAGGTCTCTGCAGTGCCTGTGCACTTTGATAAGCCAGAGCACTAAAGGCAGATGGTTCAGGGTCTCCCCAGGCTATGGAAACCAATAAATAGGAGATGGCTAAATATTTCAGCATTTTCCCTTGGAAAATGTAGATGGAATTAGCTGCATAAGAATACAGTTAAAGCTAAATAGTGGTAAATGTAGACCACTACAGAATGTCTCTAGACCTCCTGGGGAAGAATGAATATTAATGCCCTGCTGAAAAAAGTCTTCTTGGCAGGGAACCTTGTGCTTTGCACAGGGACTCCACTACTTCAGTGGACACAGGTCCAGAGAGGTCTGTGCAGGACTCACCTCCCTTTAGTGAGTCTTCCTGAGGTAACTGTGCCCTTGCTGGAGCAGACAAGCAAGGAAATGCCCTAAATACAAACAAAACTCGAGAATGGCTTGAAACTGCATGGCAGCTGTACCAACCCCCGATAAGAAAGGACCCTGCTCTCCCTCACATGCAGCTTCACTGCAGAGGGTGTTTGCTGGTTGTGGTTTGGCTTGCATTTTCCTGATGACTTCCACTCTCTTTACTTCAGTAAACTCTGGCCAGCCTTACATATGACCTTTAGCCATCTTCCTGCAAGTTGCCTAAACTTCTGAGTGCCATGGAGAACCTGGAGCACGCCTGCAGGACAGCTGATTTACAGCCATTATCGGTTATGGGTGTCAGCACTGCTGCAGTGACAGCTGTGAGAATGAGAGGCTGAACCCACAATGAGCATCTTGGGCCTGATCAAAGCCACCTTACAAGAAGGGAACAGCAGGGGGTTGCAGGAGCAGCATCTACTGTCTTGTACCTAAAGCTCGTCTTTTCACAGTGCTCCATGGGCAAAATCACATTAATATTCAAAACTAGGCAACACTATACAGTTTTGCAGTAGAATCATGGTTTGATCACCCATCAGCATCAAACTCCCTGTAGTATTGGAGGGATTTTATTATCTTAAAGGTGTTTAACTCTTCACTGCTCTCCTCTCCCTCACAGGTTAGCGGGCTCCCGACACCAGATGTGATGTGGTACCAGAATGGCAGGATGGTTCATCAGGATCAGTTCCATAAAATGATAGTGTCAGAAAAGGGATTCCACTCGTTTATTTTTGAAGCAGTCAAATCAGCTGACGCAGGGACATACGAGTGTGTGGCTGTCAACCGTGCAGGAGAAGCGTCTTTCACAGTAAAAGTGGAAGTGATTGGTAAGGCTGAGAGCACTGATAGCTCCCTGGCCACACAGGGAAAGTCTCAGCAATCTAATGCTTTCCTCCTTGTGTTTGGGACATTAGACTAATAAGAAGCAGAGGTAACACTCCACATATTCAGGCTCAAACAATAAAAACCAACTTACCTTTTCCAAGACTATTTTAATAACTACATCTAGGATGCTATATTTCTTCAAACCACTTCTATCAGGATATTTAGATATAGTGAAATGTCCAGAATTTAATTTATGTTATTAATTTTCCAGGATTGATAACATATGTTATTGACTCTCCTTCTAAAGTGGACTGTGTTTACTACACCCTTATGCTCATGGGAATTGCCTGCAGGCAAAGGAGATGCAGTGAGGAACATGTGTCCTCCTGAATTTAGCATCCTGAAATCTTAAAAAAACAAGCATGACATGAGCATTCCACACTTCCAGTAACTCCTCCTTATCTCTCCTCTTTAATTTAGCAAAAGAACATCACATGCCTCCAACTTTCATCTTCAAGCCACAAAGCAAAAAGGTTTTTGAAGGAGACACAGCCAGACTGGAATGCCAGATCTCTGCCATCCCAACACCTCGGATTTACTGGAAAAGAAACAACGAAATGGTACAATATAATACAGACCGAATAAGGTATCCTACTGATGAGTTGGCCATTGGTGTGTTAGAAAACAACAACCAGTATTTGTTAAATCAAATGTGAATAGGCTGGTCTCTAAAAGCGGCAGGCTGGAAAGCTGGGTCAGCCCCTCGTGTGTGACACGGGGCACAGGCCCATGTGCTGGCCTGGCACGGTGCTGAGAGCCTTGTTTCGAGGGCACAGAGGGAGAGCTGTGCCCAGCTGCTCTGAATGCCAGCAGCAGTAGAGGGCCCCTGGAGAAACACAGCTTCAGGACTGAAATGTGCAGAGTGAGGCTGCACACCTGCGTGTGCCAAGCTGTGAGTCCCTGGTGGCTCTAACACAAATGCAGTGTTTGTGTCTGAGCAGTTTGCAGTGCCCTGCAAGAATTGTTCTGGGGCTTTCTCAGCTCCTCAGCGTGTAAACTGACTCTGATTTCTCTCCTCCTCCCTCAAAGCACTTAGACATAAAACACCTTCCTTTTTCAGCTTGCTCCATGACAATACTGGAAGGATTTGCCTCCTGATCCATAACGCAAACAAGAAGGATGCTGGCTGGTACACCGTGTCTGCTGTCAATGGGGCAGGGGTGGCCACATGCCACGCCAGGCTAGAGGTTGCAAGTAAGTACCAGCTCCCAGTGCCACAGAAAGTGCACTTGTATTCAGAACAGGCCCTCACGATTAACCTCACGAAGCTCAGCCTGCTGGGAGGATTTATTTCCTCAACAAAAAGTAACCATCCCGGGAAAAGCTCTCTTGTGTAGTAACAGGACACTGTGGTGTGTCCTTTGCACTGTTTAAAGACTACAATTTCCCTGGCACCAAGCAGGAGGGTGAATATAAATCTCTGGTGTCTGAGATATGGGTTTGTCTGCTAAATTCTTCCCAAGGCTTTGCTGATTTATACTGCAGATAGAAAGCAATGGGGTTGCTCTGCCGTGGGTCTTTCTACACTCTGGGAAGGCACTGAAAGAGGTTTTTCTCTCTCTTCCAGCACATGCAAATAAACCGCTTCCAGCCCCAAAGCAGTTACGGGTTCGACCAACTTTTAGCAAGTACTTGGCACTTAATGGAAGAGGACTGGATGTGAAACAAGCTTTCTCACCAGAAGGGGAGTTTCAGCGTTTAGCTGAGCAGTCTGGACTGTATGAAAGTGATGAACTTTAACAGGAAATGAAGAGGAAAACCTCACACCTATAAGAGACAGTTACGACATAGATGCAGTTAACTGGTGATTGCTCTGATTAGCAAAATACCTACTTACATATTTGTACTTTGACTCTTGCACATTCAGCTGTTCCCATTTTACCATGTTAGATTTTATTTATATGGTTTGGTGACTATAGCCATTAACTGAGTATTGCATTTTAACTAGAAAGCCTAAGAAAGCAGGTTAATTAGTTTTTCAAATGTGGGTGGGCTTAGTTCCACCTGTGCTTGGTTACATGCTAAGGTAGCTTGGTTTGTACTGCTTCTCTAATATCACTCGTGATAATATCAGAAGTCTGTACTGTCTGAATACTAAAACCAAATAGATTAGAGTGTTTTTATGTGAATAAATTAGAGGCAAATAAAATTTTAAATAACCAACATCAGCTGTGACTCTTCCTTTTTTGATCTGTTAAGATCAGCTTTTGAATGTCTGGCATCATCAGCAGCCTGGGAAAGATGGATTCAAACCCTCCTAAGCCTTCCACTTGTCCCCTGCCCTGTCTGCTCCCACTGTCATTTGTCATCTGACATCTATAAGATATTTAGCATAAACTAAATGCCAACACCCTATTAACACTAAGCCATGCCAGTGAGGCAACATCAATATTTCTTCTCCTTGCACACTTCACCCAAAAGCTGCCCTCTATAGTATGAATCATTAAGGCTATCATGTTTTCCCTCCTTTACTCAAGGAGTGGTTGCAACTCATCTTGCTGTTGACTCTCAACAAGCTGTTGATTTGAGTCACCCAAGTGGTTTGTGTGCTGCTGTTCACAGACACCTTGTTCAGAACAGCATTAAATACCATGGAATATCATTTTGCCAAACTCCAAAAAACCAAAACTGGAGACTTTTCAACTGTACTTACTATGAGAAAATTTGTGGTGGTTGATCTAACCTGAACTCCTCATGAAGTTGCACAGTCAGCAAACCTCTCAAGCATCTTCCAGAACAGGAAAAATGAGGCCTCAGCTTCACTCTGCACTGCTGTACCATTAAATAACCCCCCAAAACTGAACTGCATAAGGATGACTATTAAGCTCCCGACAAAATCCTGCAGCTCTGCCACCACGCTTCTCCTCTGGGCTGCCCAAGTGATGAAACATACTGAGATAACTCCCCTGTTGCACACGTGAAGATGGAGCTGATCAGAGGCAAACCAGCACCCAGTTTGCCCATAGACTCTCTTGGAAGGTTGGAAAGTCTGCATCATTTCAATGACAGATGTCTCCATGCACAAGTCATGGAATAACTGAGGTGACTCCCACTCTTAACCAGCAATCACTGCATCAGCTGTACCTCATTGAGTACTCACTCCTTACTCCACACATCATCCACCCAAAAATGTCCCTGCAGTGGAAATGGCTCTCAATTCCCAGCAGCACGACTTACTGACAACTGGAAATGGCAGAGCAAGGTTACAAGCTGTTGTCACCCTCTAAATTCAGCCTGTGAGCGTCCTCTCCTTGCCTCTTCTCTCCGGTGACATTCAGCGTGGTGAGCACAGACGTGCTTCCTGGGCAAAGTCATGTCCCACCTCTGCCTGGAGCCCTCCTATTCGGCAGCTGATTTCTGGAGGGCAAGGCTTTCCTTGTAAGTATGTTTTCTCAGAGAGCAAACAAGAGAAGAAGCTCCTAGTGTTAGTTCAGAGCAATCTCACCTCGTGGTTCCCCTAAAAACCATGTGCTAAATGTGCTTTCAGCTGAAGAAAGGCAACGTCTTCAAATGCATTTGGAGAAATTCTGGGTACAAACAATACTCAAACCTCTGAGTACTCAGCTTAGAAAAACAATAGACCAGCTAATTGCTGCATCATATATGCAATACGAGGCTCGGTCTGGAAAAAGGCTTCAATAAAAAACATTTTCATAATTTGCAAAGGGATCCCTGCTGGATGGACTCTGCTGGGACAGATGCTATCACAACACAACACTAAACCTCCAAAACAACAACAGCTGTATTTACTACAGGAATTTGCTGTTGGGACTAGCACAGGCCCACCAGCTGAAAGGAGGCAACAACACCAGATCCATCTACCTTTATTTCCACACTTTCTTAGCACACTTAACAGCAATTGTCATTATTTAGCTGAAGACAGGTCTGACTTCAGTCTAAGGAATCAATCTGAGCAAGTAATCCTGCCTGAGCACAGAAATGTTTCTGACAATGCCATGATGCTACAGTCAGTAACAGCCATGAGTGCAATTAGCTGGGCTTTTCTCGTTTGCATCGAGATAAACTGCGGATTTGGTTTTGTGCCAACATTAAAGATGGGTATTTGGCATGGGAAATCCATAGCAGAGAGACAGGAAGAACTGGAAACAGTGAGCCCAGTTGAGCAGAAGCACATGTCAGGGTTCCTATCTCCTCTATCATCTCTGGAGAAATCAATTATAGGAGGCCTGAATTTAAATCACATATTTATAAATTGGAATCAGGCAAAAATACTCTGGAAACTGTCTGCTTCACACACTTCATTTAGCACTGATTTAACAAAATGAGAGACCACGTGAACATGCCTAAGTAACAATGAACTATGTAAACCAGAGATATTTCATTTAAGGTAATGAAACACAGTTTTTAAAGTAATAAACTGCCTGACCCACATGGGATGAAATCCAGATTCTTAAGCAATTGCTGTTTTGTGAAGGTACTGAGCGACTAAATAAAGGGACTGGGAATGTCTTAAGGCTGTGTGTCTCATGAGTGCTTCATGTAGAGAAAAGTGCTATTTCAAGGTCTGTCTGAAGTGGCCAGTTTAGCAAGCAGAAGAACACAAGAACTAACAAGGATTATAAAATAAAAGTTCAGGCTTACGTCAGTTTGGGTTCCATAAGCTGAGCTGCTTTGTATTCCTATTTCTGAGAGATGAAAAAACACCCTCAGCCTTCTCATTATCCCCATGGAACTGGGATTTATGGGCTGGTACAGCAGTGGAGGATATATCTTCACCTAAATCACAGCAGGAGAGGGTGGAGAAGTTGGTGTTTCTCAGGCAGAGCAGCTGGGTCTCTAGAGGAAGCAGAGCTGCATTAATCGTACCTGTATTTGTATTTCATAGCCATAAATGGATATGTATTTCTCAAGATACAGTGCTAATGTGAACCTCTTCTGGGTAATCAGGTGAGCTCTTACCTTTACTGTGTGTGAAATCCAATTTACCGAGGCATGATGCTTCCATAAAGACACAAGGAAAGGCTGGGCACCTCAGGCATGTGCAGCCACTTTTCCTCAGGCAGCAGCTGGCAAGACAGTAATTCATTACAAACGCAGAAATCCAGTTAGTTCAGGGAGCAGACCCAGATCCATCCTTCCCATTTTCTGGCAATAGTTGGTGTCCGGTCTGTACACTGGTTGCTGCTGGCTGTTGGAAAAGATTTCTTAGCCTTTTGCAAGGTCACAGACGGCAATATTAGTCTTTGTTATTAGAAATATTAGAAAATTAAGGCCTGAGATGATTCAGAGGGATAAACCAGCCCGCAGTTTTTCCCTGACACCGAGGGAGCTCTCAGCTCCTCACACACCTCCTGTGTGAGGTCCATCAGATCGGTCACATCTCATGATTAATTCCTGTGCCCTTGCCAAGTCACGTGTTGCCTCTTTGTCATTGCATCCATAATCCAGGAAGCTACAAACAGAGTAAAACTGAGAAAGAAATGTTTCAGAAGTGCCTGGAACTGGCTCCATTTGCTGCTCTGGCGGTGAGCTACCCCTTGACTTTCACCTCTGTGTTTGCCAGCCTAGGCCAGCACTGGCTAAAGAGGCAACGAGGCAGAAGAGACCCAATCCATGCCTGGTTAGACTCAGTCTAACCTGTCCTACCCTGAAGAGGCTGCACAGACCAGGCCCCAGCACACAAACCCCTTTCTGGCCTTGCTGTGGCTCTGTGTCCTCCCCAGCCATTATCCACCCTGTTTGTTTTAGCCCTAATCCTCGCAGCGCGGGGACGTGCTGGAGCACAGCAGAGCTAACGCAGGAACGCGTGTGGCGTGTGACACAGCAAGCCCAGAACTGCCACAGCACAAATACACAAGGTTTGGCCAGTAAAGTCTCATACATACAGCTCATGAAAAAGCATCCAATAAAGCTCTGGTTTTTCAAACCTAACCAAGGGCCTTTGAACTCAATCCAGTCTTTCTTGTGCAAAATGACAGCCTGAAGAGAGGGCAGGGAGCTGGACTGGAGTCTCACTGGCTTCTGCTTTCATTCAGGAGCCATCCTTACCCTTGCCTCCAACACCTACTGCATGGCCGAAATGTCCCTGATAAAGGAAGAGCTGCTGGCTGATGCCCATGTAAATCCAGATTTCTATTTCCTTGCATTCTGGCAAGTCCTTCACAACAACATGCTGTAAACATGCTGCCAACATTTTCTTTCCTTGGATAAAAATAATGGCTCGTATTTCCTTATCTCCGTACTCAGGAATCACAGTGTTCCTAAGCACAGCAGAAATGTTCACTTTTATCTTTTCATGGGTGAGTTGCAAAGGTGCAGCTAAAAGGGAGAATTCTGTTTATAAGATTCCAGAGGAGTTTAGAATTACCTCTCCCTCGTGAACATGGGTCATGCAAATTCCAAGCTCATCTAAAAAAAATTTTTGCATGTGGGCAGCCCTCTCCATTGGAGCAGCTGGGAAATCACCACAGGCGAAGAGCCTCCGTAAACTCAGGCTTTTCCTAGACCCGGTGTTAGCCAGGTATGACCTGCAGAGACAGCCTGGCAGTAAGAGAGGAAGGCAGTCATAATTTTGTAGCCAAAAGCTATGAAAAATGCTACTTCTTGACTGCAGGAGAAGGCAAAATGAAGGCCTTCATGACAGGACACATAATTTAATAGCATTTTTATTTGCAAATACATCTGCTGATCTCTGGACAGAGAGTGCAAACTTCTCCAAAATTAGGGATTACCTTTGTTCCTATCCAAGTGCTCCAGGGCCAAATCAATGGAGACAGTGCTAAGGAAAAGGTAGGCTTTATTCTTTCCTGTAATCTTAGAAACTGCTAGCTGCATTTTGGAAGTTGAAGAATACAAAAGGAGTCACAGTTGCCCCCACTGTGACTTACAAAAGCTATTTCTCCACAGGATACTATTTTTAACATCATAGGAGTAGCAAAAGCTAGACCTATAAATAAAGAAAAATCACTTTTTTTTGCCCATAAAGTGGAATGAAAGCTTGTTCAGGCCAGGCCATACACTGCAACAGCAGAGTTGGCAGCAGGGCGAGATCAGCAAGTTTTAGTAATTGTATAAAGTTGTGAGCTGGACATTTGCCCAAATGTTAAACAGAACCAGATGTATGGAAAACCAGCAAGTTTCACAGCAATCTGTTGGGTCACAGGCTGCATCTACAACAAGAAGAAATATTACTGCAACTTCCCTTTGCTTTGCTAAAAGGATTCCAGCAGTCTTTGTTCCAGTTCCATAGCTGGGGTAAGTCTGTGCAAGTACTTCTACAACAGATTTTTTTTAAAATCACTTCTACAAGAAGAGAGGGAAAAGCCCCCAGGCTGGCTGTAAACATCACTGCACAACAATCCCTGCCATCTCTCTCCACTCTGAAAAGAAATGTGTATTTCTATGTCCTGTCTTTTTGGAAGGGCCAGAAGGAAAGTCTGCTTTCAGCCAGATGTGGAACATTTTTCCCCACAAATCTGCCTGTGTCTTTTCCTGCAGGAGTGATTGTGTTACTGGTGTCCCAGTCTGCCATGCTGGCTTTGTTTGTGACCTTTTTTTTTGTTTTAAATCCTTCTGGTGTTGAATTTGGAGTTACCAAAGCCACGGGAATGGAAGGAACCTCATCGAGGCTATCCAACCACTGAGGACAGAGACTCAGTCACAGCTCAGAGCAACATCCCCACTGCAGCATTCCAGCAGTGTGGGGGAAACTGCTCCTGCAGATGTTGTTCCCATCCCCAGGCAGCTGCAGTCCTTGCTGAAACCTCACTGAGTGACAACCCAAGAGACAGAAGAACTGCACAAAGTCAATGATTTTCAGATATTTTAAGTGCTTTTATACTGGCTGACAACAGCTGCCCTCAGGGAGGGAAGAATTTAGTAGAGCTGCAGGAAAGAGGGCACAGTAAAATGTCTGGTAACAGACTGTCCACGCAGTTTAATTAAAACCAAAGTCCTCCCCCATCTTTTTTTTTTTTCTATTTCTGGGCAAGAGCAGCAGGAAGGACTGTCAATACATGTATAAACAACCACTGCTTCTGGGTATTTTCTCTGAACCTTTCAGGTGCTGTTCTGAGAAGAACTGCCCAGCCCTGCTGGAGCTCTGGGCAGACACCTGTACAAATGCCTGATGACATCAGCTCCTCTGCCTTGTTTCGGGCTGCTCTGAGACTCAGCTCTGTGACCAAGGGAGCAGATCCCAAGCCCTGGCAGCATCCTGGACCTGCTCCCTCACATCCGCCCTCCCTTCCCCCGACCCTTGCTCCGCTCATGTCTCAACAGTTCCTGTCCCAGGCATCTGTTACCTTCAGAGAAAAAAGAATAAAGTTAAGCTTTCAGGAAAAACCCCAAATCTGTTTTCCTTGGCTCAGGCGCTCACAGCTGTTGGCACCAGAGGGCGCTTCGCTTCATCCTTGCACCAGTCGGAATTCCGGGAACATCCCCTCTATTCCTCAACCCCTTTCTACCCCTAGCCCCAGAGACAAGTTAGGTGCAGGCCAGGAGCTCCTAGGCAGTCGCTGCTGTTTGTCCATCGCTAGGATTCAGCTGCAGGGGGAGATAAAACACGAGTCCAGGCGCCATCCGGACATGCCACGGGAAAACCCGGGGCCAGCACCAGGATGCAGCACCCGCTGCACCCCCCAGTCCCTGTCCCAGGCAAGTTCTGCTCCTGCACATCTCGGCTCCTGCATGACACACGGCCCCCAGCCCCCAAAGCCCCAGAATCTTAGAAGACTCCTACAAGGAGTCGTATTTTAAATCCGAGGTCCTGCATTACCACGCTACTCCACGGGCTCCGTTCTCCCTGTGTCTAATCCCAGCGTGGAGGAGCAGGGTCACAGAGCAGGGAGCAGAGGCATTCAAAGGGTCCCGGAGGAGATCTCCGGCCCAACAGCACAGACAGCGAGCACAGGGTGCCCCCTGCCAGGGGACACTGATTTTGTACTTTGGCCTCCTGGGCAAGCCAAGCTATCTGCTCTCTTCTAAAGGGACCAGTTTTAAAAATGAAACCCCTCTTCCCTTCCCCTCCAACGGGATCTTGTTGCCAGGCAGTACCCCAGGACACTTGTCCCAGAACACATAGGTCGCTGATGATCCGTTTATCCTGATTACTCAATAGCCTGACAGCAGGAAAGCAGGTGTGCAGCACCTTTGGCATCTCCAACCTTTCCTCCTGGCGGCCCTCTCATGCAGAGCCTCAAAACCTTTGGACACAGTTCCTCTTCCAGAACTTCCCAAAAGAGTTTTCAAGCACTCCTCAACCTCACCCCACTCCTCTGGGATACAGGACATCCTCTCCACACCCTGCCTGGCTTTTCCCGGCAAGCTCTGTGCCTGCCGTGACACAACAGCTCAGGCAAATCTGTTTGAAGAGGAAAAGCTTTGAATACTCTAGAGTTGTGTTGTCTCAGAACTGGCTCTCCAGTAACAAAAGATTTTCCTAATATAACTAAGCTTTTTGCACCCTCAAAAACACGCTTCTCCTCCATTTTGACTAATAGTGTTCAACAGTTATTTTCCTCATTACAATCTTAGTTCAATGCACATGGATTTGCAGCAGTTCCCACTAAACCACTCTTCAAGGGAATTTCTTTTTCTTATTAGCATCCTGATCACAGCAAGCTTCATTGGATAAATAATGTAACTAAGGAAAAATGAGGGATTGTAGAACAGAACTGTAGGAACTTGTTCATTCTTTAGGCCAATGTCCTAACAATTTCTTTCCCCGTTTTCAGAGAAAAGCCATGTGAGCAGAGGGAAAGTTACTGTGTCCCAACCCAAAGAACATGCCCAAGGCTGCCTTCCTTCTCTCCTCTCCCTCACCTGCTCCCTCAGCTTCCTGGTTTCTTGCTCCCATTTACCTGCACTGCCACACATCCACAGGCAGAGTCTTCACCTTCAGGAGTTCTTCCTCCCCTGCCACGCCTTAGGCTGAAGAGAGGTGGATTTTCACAGAATATAACACAAGAGTCAGCTTGAAAGACCTCGATCACTTTTTCTGTGAACTCACAACAGCATACTATGAAATAAAGTCTGTTTGGTTCAGAGGAAAAGCATCCTCTGGTGTGTGGAGCAGTGTGTGCAAGAGCAGTGTTTCCTGGCCACGAGCACAGCAGTAACTGCTGCGGCACTGACCCCAGGGAGAGAGATGCTCATGGATATAGAGACACAATCAGTGTGCTCAGCTGAGGGTGCATTCACGGGCAGTGAATGAATTATCCCAGTGGTTGCTCCCTGCCCCATCTAGTCCAAACCTGCTGCTGTTGGGGCAGGAAGGAGCCAGTCTCCCAGCCTGCTCATGCATCACTGCCAGCAGGAACTGAAGCCCACAACCCAAGCTGTCAGTCCAGGAGCTGCTGGTGCCCCTCTCCCGCTGCCCCTGCCAGAGGCACAGCCGGCACAGGCAGAACAAGGCTCCAGGGGATGCAGTTTCACCTGAGCCACCACCAGGGCAGACCGTGGAATTCGGACCCACCTCACCAGCACCCTGGAGCTACAAACAGGAGCAGCAAAGGACTCAGCACTTGTTTTGAAGAGATGGCAGTGGAGGAGACAGCATGATGAGAAACAAAGATGTAAGACAATAAAGGTTAAGGTACTTTTATTATAAAAGTCTATACAATGAGCACCAGACATAGCAATGCAATTACATCTGGTTTAGTTATATATATTCCATATCTATATATCCATATAGATATATAGGTTTTGCTTTTACCAAAGTAAAACTGTTATATCACAAAATGCCTAGTTCTACCATTTATTTATTGCTCAACAAGGATGGCACAAAACACACTCAGCATAACTGTTGCCATGCTTATCTACTATACTGAATAAACAGCCAAACACTGCATAACAAACACAAAGCAGCTGTTAATTCTGAATTGGAACCAGTCTGATCACTCACTCACTTATAAAAATATTGGAATCATATAGATTTAAGCATTATAAAGGAGGAATATATTATTTAAAACATTTAAATAGTGCATATTGACATTTTGCATGTGGTATATAAAACACAAACATTCATGTACAACACTATACAGTACACATTAGTTTCAATGTTTGGATACACCCGTGTCTGCAGACTGATAGAAAAGGAACTGAAGTGTACATTGCACAAGGGAACTGAATAAAATTGGTAAATGGTCTCAAGACTAGTTTAACCTCATAATCCTCTAAGGTCCCAGATAATTTTGCAGTTAAAAAAAAAAAAGGAAAAAAAAAGAGAAAAGAGAAAAGGCATATCACCAGTGCTCAATAGTTTTAGTGCTTTTTTTTTTTCTGAATTCCAAAATTACATGCCTACAAGCAGAGTTAAACAAATCAAGAAGTATTCTACAGTACACAAATGAAATCTGAGCACTAAAAATCCTACTTGCAACCTATTTCATATGCTTCATGACAGAACAGCAAGTCTCTGAGGTTACGTGCGAGCCATTTCTTACACCGTGAGAAAGTTCATTTTTGGTCTTTCATAAAGCAGAGTGAATCATTGCTATGTTGACATTAGCCAGTCATAAAAACATGCAGTGAGAGTAAGTGCATGCAAAACATGGCCACAATCAAACTGATACACTAAAATAAAAAAAAACTGAGAAAGCACCAGCTGAAATTAACATTTTGATTTTGCCAGATCAGAAACAGCTGCAGATGGCTGCTGCAGAGCAAAGCTAGTCCCTAAATCATCATTCAGCACAGCAGATGTGATACTCAAAACATTATTTAGTTTCAACTCTGAAGCTAAATCATGCAAGGCCCATAAACTGTTTTGCTTACATCGTAAGGGTTAGATAATGTGTTTTTATTCTCCAACTGTAAAACAAAACTGTGATAAACAGCAGTAATCTTTCCACTCCAAACTGACGGTTCTCCCTGTGGTGCATGTTAACTACACTGATTTTAGCCCTTGACACCATACTCATTTCAGGTACAGTGGGATTTTAACTGTCCTAAGCCAGCTCCTTTCTGTGGAGCCACGCAAGTCTGAGCGCCATCAGATTTCCCAAACACCAAAGTGTTCACTGTGCTCCTCAAATCTTCCGAAAGCGGAGATGCCGTATCCAATTCAGCCCAAACACTACATCACCACTGGCTGATAAACAACAACCGAAAAAGGGATCAAATGAACCAATGACATGAGTCCTGCAGGCAGCATGTGATTGAACTTTTCAGTTTTCCAAGGTTTAAAAGCCACTAAGAAAAGGTCACTTTCTGGTTTGTCCACTGTCATCTTTATCAAGGAGGAAACGTGACCGCTAATGAGCAAAATCCATAGACGTTAATTATTACTGTGTATAGGTGCAATTTAGAATACCAAAAATCAAAGTTGTTCCACAGCAGTCCTTTGAAAGGAATTACAGTCTGTTTAAGTGTTCCAGGAATTAAGAGCTGTACCCTTAATTTGCTGATTTTTTTTCCCCATAATAAAAAAATAGGCAAGAGGAGGAGTTCAGTGGAGCATTACGATATTAATAATTTCTTCAACAATGCAAAAGGTTGGTAATAACAAAAGCCTCAAAGTTCTTGAATGCTAAAGAAAAAAAAAAGCTAGGGTTGTTTTGGAACAGGATGGATGCATCTGGAATACAAAACTTTGATGGAAACTGTGTTTGCTAAAGTTGGATAGAGCAGTCTCAAACTCAGAAACCGTATTTGCTCTCTAGACAGGACCTACTTACCCTTCAAGCATGTCCTAGTGGCACCACAGTAAAGTGCACAAACCGGATTCTTTCAACAGTGCATGACACATGAACACAAGCACCCAGTAAGTACAGGGGTAGTATATGGAAACAGCATGTTACTCAACAGGTTGGAGGAATATACTTTAAATTGATTTTGAAGAATCTTGTTTGCTGATAAGGACTTCTAACAGCCTCAGTTTGGCTTTGATTTTCTTGTACTCCCTGTACTCATCCAGCATTGGGACCCGATCTTCTTTCTGTACATTCCTGTAAAAACAAGAACGTCAAAATTTCAACTAAATCCTCCATCCTGCAGCAAGCCAAACACAGAAGAAGCTACAGGCAGTTATTTTAGGGCAGATGAAAACATCATTGGCAGCTTGTTCACCAATAACAGACACGACACTATTATTTTTGTTTATTGTCATTAAAATTACCATCACCTAAAAAACTGAATTGAAAACCCAGCAGCATTTATTCAGCATAACTGCTGCAGCATTGTGTAGTAGTCATTGCCCTAAGCTCTCCTGGGAATTTTACTAACAGGATATGAAGAGTTTCATTTCAGATCCTGTGTACACATTACAGATAAAGACAAATAAATTTAAGTCAACCTACGTTTTTTACTGTATGTAGACTGACCCACAAACAGGCAGCAGAGTATTATTCGTATGGACCATAATAAATTAATCTATTAATATGATTAACTTCATTATTTGCCACTGAAGTCAAAAGGAGTTTTGTCCCAAATTCAGTAAGTGCACTATGAAGCCACATTACTGGAATTTGTGTGACCAGTCGTCCAGGAGTTTGTAGCTCAGGAGAAATACAGGAGAAAGCACAGTCAAGTGAGAGCATTTGCCAGTCAAGAAAGTGACCTCTTAGGGAGTGTTGTTAGTTTTGTTCATGAGGTGAGACACCTCGAAAATACAATGGGCAGCAACTCAATCAAATTCCTGACAAAACAAATTCAAGTAAGAAGCTTAAAAGAACTAAAAAATAAGGAGAAGAATAAAAATTATAAAACCCTTTACTGGTAAAGCAAATATCCACTGCCAGAACTGACTTACTGGAACAAGGGGCAAATGGGCAAATTTCCCTGTCCTATGTTACAGAACAGGGATCATACAGGGGTTTTTTTAAATAAAAAAATCACACTTTATAGTAAGTATTTTTAAATGGTATTTTTTTAAAATGGAACTGTTAAAAATACACAAAGTTATCTCCCTCAGAAGATTATTCACAGCAGATCAAAACAGATCAGACTCCAGCTGACAACATTCAAAGTTAGTAAATATACGTGGCTACACAATGAGGCTGCAGCCCAGCATCTGGTTTTGTGCTGAACAAACCTTCCATTCTGCTGATAAAACTCCTCTTCAAATTCTCGTAATGTCTTACGTAGCTTCTTTTTCTCAGCTCTGGCTTTCCACAGTTGCTCCAATAATTCAGGCCTAAAAATTTCAAGTGAAAGAAAAATACCGTTGGCCATAGAATAGAATTTAAATTCCTCAGAAACAACTGAGCTAGCTGCACTAATAATTTATTTGTCTGGCTCTTAAGGAACATGCTGTTTGAAAGTGAAATATTGAGAACAAACTAGCAGTTAATAAAGGGTTATAAATTTTCTGCTGTCTACACAGCTCAAATAAGGCTGAAGAAGGTTTAGAAGATACTAAATAATTCACTGAGTACAAAAAGATCTTAGTCAGACATGTCAGAGCAAAGAACACTCATTCAATCCAAACATTTCCTGAGGAGTGCTGAACATGTCACTCCCTTCCACCCAACATCATAGATTTAGTATCGTGACTCTAAGTACAATAATTATAACTACTATAATTAAATTATCCACTTAATTGTCCGTACATAGAAGCAGCTCGGGTGCTGGAGAGCCTCAGGTCCCGGGTGAGTTTCTCTTGACCATCTTCAACATCAGACTCCGAGTTTTCAACTGGGCTTAGAACGGGCTGTGTTTGGGCAGCAGTTTTTAAGATTTCATTTAAGTCTGCAGACAAACCGTCACTTTCCTCCTCTTCTTCCTGAAAGTGAAAACAGAAATTCAAAACAAATGTGACGTATTTCAGTTCCTTATTCCAAGTGCTGGGAAGTATTTTTTAAATGCACTGTACCTACCTTAATTTCTTCAAAAAAATGGGCAGTTTCACCTTCAATAATGGGCTGTAACATCTGCCCCCGCCTCTTGGTTGATGGTGATCCCTGCAAAAATGGAAGTTTGTTTCAAAACATACAGTAAGACATCAAGTGCTGTTTGAAGTCAGAATTATGGTGAAGTCACCCAATATTTCCTCTTTGAGATGAATAAAAGACTGCAAACATACTTACAGAGCACAAATAAAATAACCATATAAATCAAAAAGTTCAGATACCCAAGGTATCCTTGACATAGAAGTAAATGTTGTACATAATTTATTTAAAAATACTCCTTTTCAGACTTAAAATAAAAAGCATTTGCTCTCTCCATGTTTTGTAGAAGATTCATGAAGTGCAATGATAGCTCTGAATTTTGTACTTACTCTTGTTCCTCCCAAACCAAACCACAGTTACAGAGGCCAGAGCTGGTTATCTCCTGCCAGGCATCCACTGGGAATAGTCCTGCCAGGTTCTTTTTCCAGACCACTCTGAAGCCCCACAGTTGGAAGTGTGAAATCAGAGCTATCTATTGCCCCCTCAGAGTCAAAATCCTTTGAACTCCAGCCTAAAGCAGGTGTCCCTGTGCTGTCCAGGTGCCTGTTGCACACATGCCATAATGTCCTGCTCATCCCTTATCCCCACACAGCAGAAGCAATTCCAACAGATGGTCTCTGGCCAGGAGAAAGGTGAAACACAAAAGCCACACAGACAATAACCTGTCAAAAACTTTCGTTCATGAAAGGTAGATAGTCTCCTGCTTCTCTGGACGTTTCCATACAGGTTTCAGTGCATGTCATTAGTGTACCAGGACACAGTGAGAGATATGTCATGGAATCAATTGTCATATAAACCAAAAAATCCATTCTAGAAATACCTGGCACTGAATACAGCCTACCTAGAAGCTACCACTGAACAACCCTTGGTAATAAGAGAGAGGTCCTCATGTCTTATAGGTTTCAAAAGCAAAGACCTGTGAAAAACATTTTACAGGTGTTGCCCACAGCACAGATTAGGAATCTGTGTTACTGACATCTCTCCTGAATTTAAAATCCTTCTGATGGGCTATCACCCATCCCTTTATTTCACAGCCAAAAAACTAGAATAACCATGGTACAGTCATAAGGCTACCAAGAATGTAAAACCCATCTTAGCTGAAGAGTCAGATTTTTCAGGGGAGAGATGGGATAAAGCTCAACCAGTCAATGGCATTACCAAAAAGCTGTGACTTGCCAGTCACAGAGAAACACATCAGTGCCTAAGAGCAACCTGTATTTAAGATAGAGTTCAAAAAGGGATTCCAATATAAAAGCCCTTAAACTTAAACATGACTGTGATGCAAATCATGGTTTTCTTTAAAAGTAGCCACCAAAAAAAACGTACGTGCAAGGAAGGCAGAATCTTGACCTGGTCCCTTTATATCAATGTACTCCAGCTTAGAGGGGAGAGCTAAGAACTGCCAGTGACAATGTAAACAGCAGATTAAGTTCCTGCTGAGTAAGCCCAGCTACCTACCTCTGGGAAGAACTGTCTGTATGCAAAGAGATTATCTCACGTCAGCTGTGCAGTCCCTTCCTTCCAAAAGGGTCAGCAGCCAACATCAACACAGGGATTTTGCAAGTCTGGGTCAGTATGCAAGGTATGCATTATAGCTCATGCAGAACAAAAGCAGCTGGCTGTCATTCCCCAGCTGTTTTACAGGTACTATAAACAAGGTTACGTCAATTTCCTTGCACAGTATGAAAACTTTTCTTCCTCATCTCTTAAAAGACCACAGAGAGAGGATAGAAAATTCAGAAGGAAATGAAGTGAAAACACAATGAAAAAGCACAGATGTTGCATGGATGCTGCAGGTGCTGGTAACATGTCTCTCTCTGGGGAAGCACGAAGGAATGAAATGGTTCTGATGGCAATCCTGTCACTCAAGCCTCTGCTGACAGCAACCTGCACTGCAACTGGTGTTACTATTCTGGGGAGGACTAAAAGTACAGTATGTCCTGTGGATCCATACCTAGCACAGGCATTTGGGAACATCTCAGCCACAGCAAGTTAGCACAGCTCACTTACTTCCACAGAGAACCATTTGATTCCCAAGAGCCATCAAGGTCACAGACAGCTTGGAACTGCTCTGTTCTCAAGCAGTAAATCAATCAAATGCCTCAAGTACAATGAAAATAATATCGTATATCTTCCACATGAAAGATGTTTTATGGAACAGTGTTACTAGCTCTTCTAAAGGCACCCTAGCAGTTCAAAAGTGGGAAAATAAATAGAAATAGCATTTGTTTTACTCACAAGAATAGGAGTAATGCTTGCTCTAGTTAACATTTGTTTTACAAGTCTGTATCTGTCATAAAGTGGCTTCACAATATGTCTTTCTTCTCTAGTAACCTAAAGGCAGAGAAACCACAGAATTAATTATACTGGTCACTCAATCACAGATAAGCAAACACAAAGCCGTGTGCTTCTCCTGCCAGGCCACCAACATTCTAGCTAGGATTACAAAACTACCTTAAATTGTGTGTATGAAAGGGGCTTTATGCAGATAAAAGGGAATAAGTGGGTGCTTTTTCATTCTCTCTCACTTTTAACACCCTGTATTATTCAGGGAAAAGATTTAAACACTTCCTAAAAATTAGGGGAGCTTCAGCAGAGGCAAACCCTCTGTCTTTAAATATCCATGGAAAAGAGGAAAAAAAGGGACCAAGAACTGGGGTAAAAGATGTGTGCCTGGCAATGACAATGGCTCTACAGAAATGACAGGGAAAAAAGAAAAAGATGAAACTGTAGAGAGGTGGGTGGGAACTGTCTTTTCATTTCTGTTTCTGTGAAATCCAGAATAACATTTCCGGTCTTTTCCCAGGAAATTCAACAATCTTGTTTATTATTCAGATGTCTCTCTGCCTCACAGACATGTAAGGCACCAAGTGACACCCATCACTTCGCACACTCCAGTAACCTGCTGATTTCTGAAAAGGGGGCCTATTAATACATACTTTTTTCTTTTTTTAGAAGTCAAGGCAGCAAGTTCCTCAGATGGCAACATGGAGGCCAATAGATACCTTTGTGGTTTGGAGAAGGAAAAAGAAGAACCCCCACACCAGCATTAAATTCTGGTCTTACTATTGCACGAGAGTTACTGCTGTCTATGCACACAATGACACAGTCTGAAGTAAAGCCAAGCATTACCGGCCGTCCATGCTGGCTTTCATAATACAGGAGGCTCTTCTGGAGAGACGTTTTCTCTTCTACCAAATGGTCCTTTGTCATTTTCTATCAAGAATAATTAGCATTTATCAAACACAAGGCACTGTTACCCGCTACACAGATGCTTAAGCCAAACTTAGCTTAGTTAATATCATACAACCCACCTTCCTTTATTTAAAGCTGTTCAATATTGTCAGCACATAGTTGTAAATATTTTAATAAACAGCAAAGAAAATGTGGTTCATGTTGACAATTTCCCCAGAGAGTCTGAAATACGATGACCTGGCAAAGGGCTGCTGGGCAGAGGCATCATCATGTTGATAACGTGGTATCTCAAGTGTCTGACAGTGCTCTATTTCCCCCTCTTATTCTCTTAGAAAGAGCCTATCCATAACCTTATGCTTACCTTTATATCTTCTGGTAAACATCTCTCAACTCGTTTTTCCTTTAATCTTTTCAAAATTAGTTCAAGTGTAGCCTCCTTGGTGGGCTTCTTCTCTTTCTGCACAACCCGCATCTCATCTTCATTTTCTTCATCCTCTTGGTCAAGAGAGGAACCAAAGCTTTTTGGAAGAGTGTTACTTCGTGGACGTGTTTGAGGTATGAATTCTCCATCTGAGCTCCTCTGCTTTGCATCTGACATGAGAAAAATTGTTCAATCCAAAGGTTTAAAAGAAGTAACACACTCGGTTTAACTGCAAATACAGGAACACAGCAATTTGCATAGGCTAAGTTTCTCTCCTAAAGACCTAAAGCCATAAGAATAATTTGATTTTTGAATAGTGCAGGATGTAAAAATGAAACATTTTTAATGTCACATGGAATTTTACTGAATGACTTAGCCATTTCAGTCATGTAGATAATTTGTGTTTGCAGAAAACCAGAAACTGTAGCAATCTCTTACCTTTTATTTGCTTTCTCAATTTGGTAAGTTCAGTCATCCATTTTAAAACTTTTGGATTGGCTGCAATATCACTATAGGAGGGCTGAAAAAAATACAAATAAACTACATATTAAAACAAACACACTAAATCTTGTTTATAAATAGTTCTTTCAAGATTTGGTAATATTTGTGACAGTGAATGTGAACAGTTACATGGATTTCACTCAGTATCAGATCGGATCTCAGTGCCAACGTAAGGACAGCACTTGTGAGAATAAAACTGAAACAACTTCAGCAGTTGAACCAGAGAGTGATAAGACACTTCTGCTTTTCCACACATCTCAGCTGAAATGCCCTCAGTCTCACAGCAGAACTGTCACTCTGTCCTCCTTTGGCTCTGGGATTCTGGCACATTTTCTAATATTGCTGTTGCTCAGCTCACTTTTGCAGACAGCAGTGTGTAACAAAATTCTTCTAATTTGTGAAGACACACAGTTACTCAGTGATGAGATACAAGAGTCACTCAGCCCTCCGATGCAGTCCTTTATCCTGAGTAAAAACAGAAGTGCTAACCTACCTTACTGTTCTTCTCTTTTTCAAACTGTTCCTCAAATTGCTTTATTTTTTTCTGTAATTTCTTGACAAGCTGATAAGGTGTCTTGTCTTCCCTTTTGTCATCTTTTGAGCTAAAGGATGCTCTTCGTGTTCTGTATAAAAACATTTTTAAATGTCATTTAGATAGTGAAATGAGTGCAAACAACATGTATATTTAAGCAAGAGATGAATATTTTTTTTTCCCTCCAGTTTATAATCCATTCTTTTCAAGTTTTCAGAGCTATTTACTCAAACTGCTTTTAGCTGCCGCCTTGTGTTATTTTTCCTCCCTAATATCAGTAATACCCACAACAGAAAAACAGCATTTGAAATTCAAGTGTAATGTACCATGAACTGCCAACTTTCTGGTGCCTGGGCTATTTACCTGAGTTACTATATACTCCATTGTTATTCAAGTACTGGGCACAGAATAAAGCCCAGGCTAGAAAATACCACTGAGCAATCCCTGGTAATTAAACAGCTTCACTTAACTGTCTCAGGGAAGCTAATAGATACTTAGCTAAAAAGTATCCACATGATTTGTTAGTCTTACTAATAAATTTCCTAAATTTTACTAATAGACTTACAGAGTACATGGTTCTGGTTTTATATCATCGTTCACACAGCTCCTTGACATTTGCTGCTTTTGCAAAGCTTTTTTGTTTCAAGACTGACATAAGAACTTTCCAGAACACTTATTGTACAAGGTACCTGAAACATCCCTCAACACAGCCAGTGACACCTATGTAGTTCAAGATATTAGCTACTAATCTAATAACAATACTAATCTAATAATCTCCTAGAGTAGATCCTTATTAGTTTCAGAATGAGAACAGCTATTATCATCAGCACTTTTCCGCAGGTCAGTCTTCTACCTCACTTTAACAATACTGGTTAAATATCTTCTGTGGCTAATTGGAGAAAACTTGCACAAGGATCTTTTTGCAGCAATAAATCTGCCAGACAGACAACTAGAAACTCTAAACTTGTTCTAATCTCCTGTTTCAGGTTTTCTCATTTTTATGAGATTATTTCTTCCCTAACAAGCATGACAATTCTTCTCAAATTCCCTTTCCCATTAACAGTAGCAGACAGTATACATCACGGGTTATTTACAGTTTTGGAGAGGCACACTCCCCTGCTTAGTGTTTAGTGACACTGTTCAGTGACAGCTCTACTTTAATAAACTAGGTTAAAAAAAAAGAAGAAAAAAAGCCAGAGCTTACATAAAATCACAGACCAGAGCCCAGTAAAGCCTGGTAAACAAAGGATATAAATACCACCTTCAGCCCAGGAAGTGCCATTACAGCAGGTTGTCCGAAGCCCTGACCAAATGCCTGCAAGCTTGCCCTATTTTTATCCTCTTTCCCTCAGCATCTGTCAGTGGCCACCTGGAGAGACACAATCCCACCCGAGCTGAACCTCTGCTCTGACTCACTCCAGCAGTTCCTGGGCAGGCAGAGCAGCCAAATGGCCACATAATGCTACATTTGACCTTGGTCTTCATTCAGATCATGAAAACCCGCGGAGTTCTTAAACAGCTGTATTTTCATCCTGCCAGTAACATTTCCTGCCCACCAGACTGCATTAAAATACACACCTAACAAAAGAAAGTGCTTTGGATGAAGAATCTAACGCTTCTGGATCATGTAAGAAACGCTGGCTTTGCCCAAAATCCAAACTCCGATGTGACAATATGGGATGACAGTCCTCTTCCAATGGATGATTAGTCATCCTCCCAGCCTGTGGGGAAAGCTGAGCTTCTCCAGATTCACTGTCCTCCTGCCAAGATTTGAAAGCAGGAAATGGATCTAGAAGATAAAAAAAAAAGACACAAAATGGTACTTTTCTGTTAACAGAACTACAAATGAGTCAAAAGGAAACAAAAATGCGTACCCAATGCTTAGTCTTGTATGCTCTAGAGGATGTGGTGTCATACACAAAGTGAATAAAACAGTGAAATACATCAGAAAGCTACAAATTCTGTCATATAACTGAAAGAAAAAGGTACTGAAATGAAGTATGCACACTAGGATCCCTTTTTCAAAGTGTATCTTGGGAGTATGCATTTCTGAGCAGTTCAACAGCGTAAAAGAGCCTTATTTATGTATCAGAAATATAAAATAAGAATATGTTTATTGTCCATTGCAGTATTTTGCTGTGGAAATTAGTTTTCACACTGTACACATGTACTTTGAAAGGCTGTCCTCTTGGTTTTGAAGAAAATAGGTCTGACAGTACCTCTTTAGGTACAATGCCCATTTGCTTAAGTCTTTTTCAAGGAGTGTTTTTGGGTTTTATGATAAAATCTATCTTGACACCACTGAGAAAAAGAGATTTCTTAATTTGTGGAAGGTGATTTTTTCGGAAGGAGATTCCAAAACAATCAATTCTTTCAAATCCCTATGAAAAGCTCCTCACTAACATCCCTTATAATTCTTTGACACATTTTTCTTGCTGTCTAACAAAAAGCTGACATAGCCTTCCAAGTACTTTAATTTAAAATCCCACCCCCCTTTTCCTTTCAGAGTTGCCTGATTTTTTTCTAGCTCAAATCAAAAATTTGAAAACTGGGTTCAAAGTGTGCAGAACAACAATAAAACCCACAGTAATCTTTAAAAAAAAAAATAACCCTTGTACCTGCTTTCCATTGCACATTTACTAAGTATGATTGGGAATTTTTTTGTTGTTTTTCAGCTGTGATCTTGCCTGTTTGCACAGTACAAGATACAAGAAGGGGACCTTTTTGAATCAACAAAAAAACTGCAGATCAGAATATTCCCAAGATATAAGGGACAGCAGGTGAAGGGTTAGTTAGAAAGCAAACCATCAACTATCAAAAGGCAGATAACTGAACGTATGGCGAACCATACTTACCCTCCCCTTCTCTCTGCAGATGCATTGTTTTGAAATCAATGAGGGGGAAAGTGATAGGGCATGGCGCTAATAAAATGAAAAAGAATGGCAAAAATACTAAAGTGAACACACAGCACAGTCAGAACAAACTATACATAACATGTAAAGCAGGAAGATACAGTACCAGGGAAAAACATCCCATCTTTTGGACCAGGCCCTGAGCACTCTCAGCTTCCAAGCAATTCCCATGGCAGGTAAGGATGCTCAGTCCTCAGCCAATTTGAACTTTTTACTGGAAAGGTTTACAAAGAACTGGTACAGGAATAGTAAAGACTTATTGCAGTTTAATAAGAGACTCATGCATCCTCACACAAACAAAAGGCAAGCTCTAATGTTTTTGCTCAGAGCTTGTAAATGATAGAGATGGTGGTGATTTCCAAAAAGCAGGGCAAATGCAGAAAAAAATACTCAGAAATATAAATCGACCATTCTGCATTTTTGCCTTGGGCCAGCAAGCATTTGATGAAGATTTTCAAGAACTCTGCTGCATACAGGCCTTTGAGTTTTCTATTAGATTGGCTTTAATAACCCAGATCTTGTAACAGAATTTGGACTACTACAGATTTCTTAACAAAGTCACTCTACTTCAATGGAATGCCACAAGGACTTGCAGTGCCTTGGAAGGCTGAGTTCCTAATAACCATCCTAAACAGGAGTGAAGAATAGTCAACGTTCAAATACTTCACAATGAAATAACTCTTGCAAAGATCACGATTTAATACCAAGAAGTTATAATATAAATTTATGAACAGATAGGCTGCTTTATTTTCAAAACAAGAGTCACAAAGCTATTTGGGGAAGTAAAACCAAAAGCAATTTCATCAGCAGATTTAAGGAAATAATGAAAATGGATGCCACAAACCTTCTGAGAATACATATTAAGTATCTTAACACAAATTGAGGATGCAACAAAATGTAATATGCAAGTAAGCAATTAAACTAAATAAAACACCAAAAACATAAGGATTTTTATGGGTTTTTTTACACTGTTCTTAACTTGGGCAACAAGAATGAAAATCTGGACTCAGTGTCTTTGGATGCCTGCAATTTGACTTCTCTGTGCCATGACATACTCTGAATGTGCACCTTGCTAGGGCTCAAGACCACCAACCAGCAAATATTGTACAAAACTAATGAAGCCAATCTTAAGTTGCAAACCTCTTTCTTTGCAAAAGGGTTAAAAGGGAAGTGTGGACTCATGAAGGCAATTAATTTGCAAGACAGTCAACGCCAGTGACAAACTACCAATCGGTTATCACCACTTTGAGGACAAAGCTGTATGTGCTGACATGTGACAGCTCCAAGCTGCACTGTTACAGTACACATACTCCAGCTTTACTTCCCTCATTTTAACATTTCCAACACTGCAACCAGAAGTGCAGTGATTCCTTGTTACCAGTGTCTTGCTAACACTTCACTGTGACACTTAAGGGCATCTCAAGGAACAGCTGTCACTGGAAGAGCCTGTTGAAAGTTAAAACCTTGTCCCTGCACAGTTCACCTGCACTACATCTATCAAGTTGTACTGCAAGTTTTCCAAACCAGAAACGAGAGGCCTGTGGCCATTGCACTGTCAGTGACAGCTCACAGTAGTTTAGCAGTTTAGATCACTCACATTTTTTAAGGTGTGATGACTCCAAATATCTAAACCAGGCAGAGGAAACACAATATAAGGAAGATATAAAAGGAGAAGTATTTTGAAAAGAAGATATTGACGAGAGTGTTTTGCTGTGGTTATAAAGGGCTTATGGTTGTTTTAAGTAAAACAAAAGTCTTAACAGTTATTACCAGACATTTGAGCAATGAAATTCAGTCAAGTCACAAGCTCAGGGAATTGCTAAGCCTGGAAGGCAGTGAAGAATAAGGTCACAAACATAAGGAATCCTGTCTGAGAGAAAACTGTTACTATTTTCCTTTTCCTAAAACGCAAACTATGGAGGGAGAAGGGGCACAGAAATAATATCCATCTGCAACTTTAGCCTTTATGTGAAAATTTAGAGCTGCTTCAAGCTATCCAATGACATGCGAACCAAAACAACCAACAGATTTTTCAGAAAAATTGAAATGCAAACTACTTTGTTTGGCGGGTTAGTGATTTTTAAGTCAAATTCAGCTAATTCAGCTAGCATTACAACTTCAGTAGTTTACATTTAATAGAAAAAAGAAAAAAAACCCAAACAAAACACAATGCAAATTTTAGCTAAATGATATAATTAGACAAAGTGTTTTTAAAGACTTGGATGAGAGACTCAGGGACCTGGAACTTTAAAAACAATAAAAACCAAAACCAAACCAAAACAGGCTACCTAGAATGAAACTTGGAGTCTTTTGCTTTCTTTCTTTCTTCAGTTTTTCCTTGGACTATTTTTTTCCTTCTATTCTTTAAGGTCCTTAATTAAGTTGCAGACGGTTATGAAACAAGATGAGACCTATGTCATGACTTGGTCGGTCTTACCACATGTACAGGAACATATTGATGTCTGCTGCTTCTACTTTGTAAATTGTTTTATTTATCACTCCTCCCTAACTATATTGTGAGCTAAAGAGTGAAAATTACCTTCCCATTTGTCACCATCAGATACATTCTTCAGATCCAGATGTGGTACTTGGACACCCGGAGCTTCCTCGGGAACATTAACGCTGCCATCCCCCAACACCTCTGAATCAGTGTTTGCATTAAGATCACAAGCCTTGCTACTTGAATCCTGTATTTAAATAATAGAACAATTTTATTATTACTTAGCAACTGGAAATCAGGTACTGAGCCAGTTCCAGCACTTCCAGAAATCTTAAGGAAAAAAGAAATCTTTCCAAATACACACAACCCCCAACAGCAGTCAATTATTTACATTACAAAACATTTCTTACACAAGACACATAAATACAAACTTGCTGTGCTGCCCTAAGTTTCTGTGAGGTGACATGATGAGCTCTCCACAAGAGGTTTTGCAAGCCTTGCAGCCACCAACCACCATAAGACGCTAAAAGCTAAATTTGTTGTGCTACTTCACATTTGTATTTCGTATGAGACGCTGTTTATCTGTGTATCCGTATATAAATAAAATCTTTCTTACCAGACATGCCTCTGAAGATATTCTATCATTGCCATCAAGCAAAATACTGTTTTCCCTAAAAAGAAGACATAGACCTCATTATCATTTTAATACAAGTTCTTAATGGACAGTAAACACCATACACTCCCCTTATATATATATTTTTTTTTTTTTACAAACCTCATGCAGTTTTAGCAGATAGGCAATGTATTTACTTAAGGCAATAATTAAAACTCTGGGGAAAAAAAGTTGTATTACTTTTTTTTTCCACTCTCTGATCTTCACATTGAATTTCAAGCTGTAGCACGTAAACAACAACTAGACTTGAAAGCTGGAAATAAAAACAGCTCAGACCTTTATTCTCAAATTGAGAGTAAATATTTTAAAACTCAACTGAACTAAAACTGAAATTTCAATCAGTGCTGAACTAAAGCTGCAGATTAACAAAGCTTTCTGGCTAGTCACTGTTGCTAGCACTAATTCTTCAATCTTTAAGAACAATAAAATCTGCCAAAATATTTTAAAGAAAATAACTTCTTATTCTCCTGTTTCTCTTGCCCAGAACATAGTTGTTCACAAAAAAAGTTGTACCATATAGGTTTGTATGACTATAGAAAGAGACAAACCTTTCACTATTATTTTCTCCATCAACATCTTCATCACATGGTTTCAGTAATATGTCTGCAGTCTGTTGGGAAAAAGTATGTTTAGAAAGATTTGGGAATGGCTTTCTCAGCAGAAAACATTTCCATAATCATCTCTGACCACAAAACGCCCTCAAGAACCAAAAGCTTCTTGTGTGTGGGGATGGAAATCACACTTTTTAACCGTAAGACATTTTTACATCTCAAGTAAGGCCGGTGACCAGGTGTTTTAATCACCAGAAGTCAAACAATGACTTTCCATCTTCAGATAAATCATTTTTTATTATTTCTTCAGCAGAAGTTGTACCTAAAATTGTCAATCATAACATGAAGTTTGGGGCAACAAAAATCATGGCAGTTTCTAAGTCCTAGTCTCAAAAACAGCTGGGTTGGATGTTGAGTTGTACCCAGCATACATGAAATGACACAAGTCTGACAAACTTTTTAAAAGACCTACTAATCCCTGTTACTAAATAAAGCAGCAACAGAATTGGAAGGGGATGAAGAAGTGCTGTCAGTTCTATGACACCATCTCACGAAACAAGTTCAGATAAATCCATGGCACCATTTCGTTCACTAAAAGTATTTATGCCAAAGCCCAGTACTTGGTTTCTTCAGAAAAGTGTCTTATTTGGGGGAAGACAAGAAATTTGAAATATAAAATATGTCATTTGGTTTTAGACTTCAAGAATTCTCACAAAGTGTTCTTTACAGTGTCTGAATATAACATGAATTTACCAGGAGAGTTCAAATACACCAACAGTTGCCAGTTTTACGCTGCTGACAGCAAGTGACACCGTTATCAGAAAAAATGCCATTCTTCTGTTGACATTATTTCAGTCCTCAAGTCAAATTCCAGTTTGAGGAAACAATTTTTAATTACAGTCCATTTGTCATACTCCAGCTGACAATTTCCACCCTGGAGACGAGCTGTGTAAGTCTTGCATAGTCACACTTACTGGAGTTGTGGAAACAGCTGCTTCTATTTCCATTCCACGCCGAAAGGAGAACTCACATGCAGAGCTGTCTTTTCCTACAACCCTACATGCTCCTATCAAACTCCTTCCACACAGGAGAATCATCACATTTCCCTTTAACCTCTCCCCAAAAGATACAACTCTCCAGTAACATTTGAAACAGTGTATTAAAAAAAAAGTAAAAACTAACATTGAAAAAACCAAAACTTCACCCCAGAACGTCACCTGACCACTGACAGCAATGGACAGAAGTCTATCAAAAAGCAAAAAAGGCCAAGAAGGACACCAGGTATGACAACAAAAGTACTTCTATCATGCACTCCCAAGCATCACCCTTGGGATATGCCCTTTATATTCAACACCATGTTCTGTGCATTTTGTGGTATAGGATAACAATCTAGTTATTCTTTTAGAATAATTCTTTTAGATTTGGCACTAAAGCACGAGGAAAGAAGCAGGACAATGAATACACTCTATGAAATTTAATTTACAGAATGGGATTCTAAAACAATTTGTTAGTTTGTGGGAACAACTGGAAAATTTGGCTTGCTAGGTGATTCAAAAGAGTCATCTGGGATCCCCAAAATCAAACAGAAGCCCAAGAGAAGAACACATCACAATAGTGAAAAGCACTACGGAAACATTTTGTTTTAATGAAAACACAGATTCCGGATGACTCGGTTTCATTATGCTAAGGCATCCATCCCATCTTTTCAAGTTCAAAGGCCCATTAAATTCTTCTAGTTAATTTAAGTCTACAAACAATAGGTTTGCTTATCTGGTTATCTTTCAGGAAACCCTCAGGAAGATTTACGGACTCACAGGCTGAAAACCATTGCAGAAACTTCTCTACACATGTGTAACAAACCTCTCTACCCATAGAATTCGCCATTTAGATTTGTAACAACAGAAGTGTCAGCAAATAAGTAAGGAACTACAGATGCCATTTTTTTCATTAGAAGGGCTTATCTGACAGCTGCATATGTGCTGCTTGATATAGAGGCGGTAGAATGCTCTCTTCTCTTCCACATTACTGTTATCCTTGATTTCATTTTTGTCAGCACATATTTTACAGAATTCCTTGATTGCATCAACTAGAGAAGAGATAAAGATGTGTTGAAAAGAACAGAACATCTCTGCCTACCACAGAAGAAACCGGAAATAGAGAGAAAAGGCTGTAATTAGCTTTTGTAAAGCTAATTACAAAACCACACCTTCCTAGCACAAGCATAGTGAAGAGGCTGCAAAGTCTCAAGGTGACTGCTACCGTGTCCTGATTCAGTGCAAGGTGACTGTGGGCTGTGCTGCAATCACAGCCCTACAGCTTCTGCTCCTCAGGAAGCCTTTACTAACGCAGAAGCTGCTCTAACCAGTGCTGTGCTGCCTCATACACTGACTTACCTCAGCAGAAGGAAGGGCTGGTACCTGTGAAAGAACAACGGAAAAGTATCTGTCAGGGTCCAAACAACTCACACCAAAATACACAAGCATTTCTCAGTGCACGTGGCACAGCAAGGAAGACAACTGACTGCACAGAGCACGAGCACCATGTAATGCTGAATCAGAGCTCTTAGGAAAACTTGGAACTCTAAAGCACTACAGTTGCAGCAACTCACAATTTGATAAACAGGAGACTCTTCCTCTCACCTGAATGCTTTCTTCTTCCTCAGTTACAGTATCACGTTTCATAGCTTCACTGTCTAAATCAGTGCAAACCAATACTTCAGAGCAGTCTCCTGTGTTTTCACTGCTACCAGTGTCATTATCTTCAATAACATCATTCCTAACGATACAAACAGAAAGGCTTTAGCAACCTGTTGTTCCACCTTTAACAGAAAAAAAACAAAACACCTTTTTTTCCCCCCATTAAACAGTATCAAACATCGGGATGCTTTTTGTTTGGGATTTTTTTTTTTTTTTAAACAGAATTATTCTGACCAAAGATACTGGTAACAACTACAGTTCCAAACACCTGTAGGCAAACTTAATTATTTATGTGATGTTTTGTACATCCATACATGCTAGGCACATTAAAATGTATTTATTTGACTCTTGTCTGAAGGGCCGGGCATACACCCCACACTTACCACACCAACCTAAGGAATTAAAACGCAACAGCCAGAAGCAGTGACATCCTGAAACTACAGTGACTCGATGACATTGCTGTGGCTACACTCCTCTCAGTACTGAAGCCAGTTAGTTTATAGCTACTGTCACCGTGTTCCCCTCCAGTGAGAAATCCATCATTTCTAACATTTAACCTTCTGAGACTTCAACTTAAGGCACGTAACATTACCAGATTAAAACTAATTGACACCATATTTGTATTCACTCATATTCTTTATGTGCCACCATCCCTGTTACCACATGACTCTGTCATTCATCACAAGCCTTGACTTCTTTACCTTCCTCCTCCTCACTCAAAAAGAATTCCAGACTATGTTAAAAAAGCTCCTTCTCTATCGGATATCGAGATAATAAACAGGATGGGTTGAAAATTATTATTTTAACTATTTTTTCTTAATTCCAGCCATTAAGCTAGTTCTAAGAAATTGGCACTGGATTGCTGGTTTTTTCAGTTCTTAATTTAACTGTGTATTTGCCTGGTGCAGAGTCTGCTGCTTTAAGGAACCCAGACACCCCTTTGAAGAAGGCTATCATGTATCCTCTCTTACAGTTAATCCACAGTGGAATGATGATCAGAAGCATCTGGAATAGTCCCCGTGCCAGAGGAGGATACTGGTTTCAAACCGGCAGTGATGGCACTTGGAGCCTCCCCCTCTGTGAGATCAGCCAACCTTTACAGCACTTACACTGTGACTGAAGGAATTCAGCTGCTACAGGGCTTCGAGGCAATTACTCACGTACAAATTACTTCAAAGACATTAAATCTCTAGCACTAGAACTCAGATTTAATTGATCATTACCAGCAATGATTATTACTTTTATGATCCACTGCAAACTTTATTCTTGTCTCCTAAAATCAGTAAAGATTGAACAATTTAGAAAAGCGCATTTGAGTCTCTGAATACTTCATGTATTGCAGACTCTGTTCGTGTATTCCAGCTCTGAGCAACAAAGAAATTTATTTGAGTCTCTGAATACTTCATGTATTGCAGACTCTGTTCGTGTATTCCAGCTCTGAGCAACAAAGAAATTTAGGTACCGGAATCTTAATAACACATTTTTGGAGTGTGGGTATTAATCATGACTACTTACTTTTAATAAAGCATCAAAATGTACCAGCTTCCAAATGCTGTCATGGCAATCACTACACCCAAAAAATGGCTTGATTTACAAGAAAAATAAAATCTGGTCAAATAAGGTTGGAACTCTCTGCAAACAGACCCACAGCGCTCATTCTATATATTTTTGGCTGTTTCATTGACAGTGGCAGCCAGAGCAGTAAAGTAGCTATGTTGACATGGAAAGACAGGGTTATGAAACTGAAAGGAAACCTACAATAGCTTTAATATGTCAAAATTTTGTCATCAATCACATCAGTGAGATACAAATGAAAGCACTTGAGTAAATTTAAGTTCCTGTGCTACTTGCACAGAATTCAGCAGTAAAACAGATACACTTCACAGCATTTTTAGCTACAATATCAATTTAAAATATTTGCTTCAAGAGCTGTTGATTACTGGCAACCAGTGGAACTTGATTTGTTTTAAAATAGATAAAACTGAAGTCAATAGCAGAAGCCGTAACTTTCGGGTTGAGGTGGGGGATTTGGGTAGGTTCTTTTGGAAGAGTTAAGATATACAATCCTACAGAATTCATTACAGACACAACAAAATCTTACTGGTTGTTAGATCCTTCCTCATCCCCGCTGGGATTTTTTGTTTCATTGTTACAGCCCAGTCTGTGTTGCTGTATATGTTTCAGATCGTTATCTAAGCTGCTCTGCAGGTCGAAAAGATGCTGTTCCACAGCTGCTCTGATTGTTCTTTCTAAAATGCTAAAAAGAATACAAAAGTCCTATTAAGAACACTACTTTTGCACTGATCAACTACACAGAAAGGCAGAGAGAAACTTTACATGACAGGAATCTTTGATGGCAGTACTTCAAGGCAAAAAGAGACTAACTTTTCCAGAAAGGCAGTGGAAATTACTAAACTTAATATTTTTTAATCCATAAGATTTGCATAAAGTATTATGAAGCTTATCAATAGTATTTTAAGAGTAATCAACACATTACAATAAGTAACCTATTTTTTAACAACTATACACAAAAACTTATAAAACCCTTGGATGTTAACGTGACAGTAAAATCCTGTAACAGGCCAGAGTCAACCCTGGAGCAGGTTCCACTTCAGCACGTGTGGCTGCACCTCCTCCTGAACAGGGCTGTAATCTTAAATGGCAAAAGCCAACAAATAGCTGACACAATCAGCAAGTACCTGATGAAGGATATAGGATTTACACAAAAATTCATCAAGAACAGTATTCTTTAAAAACAGATTATTCTACTGACTGGCTCTCAGCCAGCTCATCCCAAATACACAAGAGGCCTCTAAAAGTCCTCCTATCTTAAACTATTTAATCCCATTTTAACCCTGACGTTGGGCTTTTATTTTCCCTCCACATTTGTACACAGAATTCCACTGAACTGTACTCAATATCAATGGTGCTAAAATTACAATTTGAATGCTATCATAATATTAAGTAAAAAACTTATGATATATCTAAGTGTAAAACCAAAGTTTTGGATTCTACATGCAAGCACCCCATGCTCTCATGCTCCTGCAGTCAACAACACTGACAGGCATTATGTATTTCCTGCATTAGTGTTAAATGCCACCAGTGAAATCCTTCACACTAGAGTATGTTCATTCACAGCTGTAACCCTAAAACTCACTGCATTTTTTTGAAAGGATACATAACTTCTATGCATGTTCTACTACGAGCACAAGTCAAACATTTTATACTTTCATTATACTTACTCTGCAGAGGCTGGCAAGATACTTATGGGAGAGATATGAGCACTGTAATAAAGCAAAAAAAAAGTTAATATAATGCAAAAACTTATCACACTAAAAAGTCTTGAAGTCAACAGAAAGCAACTTAGAAAATACTTAAATATTTCATGTGATGCAGCTAATAAAAGTAGAATAAACATGTAAAGAACACCCTGATTTGCAGTTCCTTTTTTATTTAAATGACGAAATCTTAAGGAACCCATCACAAGGCAGAAGGTTGTAGAGGTAGCAATGCAGAGTTCTGTCTCTCAAGAGCCAATATTTGTTGTGCTATGAAGCTCCAAGCTCTCAGATGTATGGTCTTTCCCATGGGAAATACTAATCATTTTGTAGTCAAACATTTCCTGCCACTTTGCTTAAGAATGCAGATTTTAACCTTGCTGCCTAAAGCAAATTCCAAATTACTCTGCTTTCCTCCACAGGTTCTTTCCACTGTTGCGTAATTCTGTTCTGCAACATTCAACAGATCTACAACACTCTCTGAGCATAGTTACAACATTTCAAGTGGAAGGCAGATTATGGGACAGGAGCCTGACATTTGTAAAGCATCTGGAAATCTCCAGGCAAAGCCACTTCAGCCTAGAATGTTAAACTCCTCAAGCAGGGGTGGGAGGGCAAATTCAACATAACTAACACAAGTCAGTTAATTCATGTGTATGTGGTCCCTCCCCAATTTTTCATTATTATGATTAAAATTTTATTATAAACAGAATACTTAAAACTTTAGACAAAGTGACAGTAAAGAATAAAAGATGAGAAATCTACTATAAACAACAGCGAGTTGCAACACACATACCTCACTCAAAAAAAAGTAAATACTAATTTCAACTTTTTCTATTACAGATAAATAACTTCAAAAAGCTGACAAAGAAGATTTTGTTCTACTCTTTACCATGCAACAACACTGTTGCCAGACAAAGTTGATTTTAAACATTATTTTTCATGAACGCATAAGGTAAACCCTGAGCTTGCCACTCCCCTGGAGAACTGAGCAAGTTATTACCTCTGTGAGGTATCCTATCAGTCTTGACTGGTATGAGCCTTGCTTGCACTAAAAAATGTAGACAGTCTCTGTTTACCCACGAATAGTTTCAAGACAGCAAAGAACATCTTGGTTAGAACTTATGAGGTTTATTAGTAGTTCCACCACCAGAGAGAGAAATCACCTCAAGCAGACTTTCTATTTTTCTTTCCTCCAAGCAGATGAAACACAAGCAATAAAGGACTTTCAATCAAACATAAGATGATAAAGAAAGTGGTTAAAGTATTTATTTAAAAATAACTATACCGGTTTGCCTTAGACACCTTGTACTGGGCCAAGAGCAGAGCACATAGCATTTAAACCCCACTATGGCACAAGTGAACAAGCTCATAGATGCTTTTAATTTCTTTTCTTCCCTTTTTTTTTTTTTCTCGTGGAAACTGGCTGACAAATGAAGTTCATCTTATGATTTGTGTGTGTGTTTGCCTGGTGAAAAGCCAGAGCTGATCTATTCCAAATGCATTGACAGAACAGGCAGCACGCAACTACTATTTCAAAAGAGACACAGCTTTGGGAAATTAGAACACCTGACACAGAAGCCAGATTTTGTAGCCACTAATTTCAAAGCTGCAGATCAAATAACTGAGGGGGAACACGCTGGCATTTTGTATTTTTCTTACAAACAAAAAAATGGCAGGAGGTAGTTTACAGCTTAAGATATTTACATTTCATTTGTACTTCCATGCACAGAAGTTCAGCACAGCACTACTACCCGTACAAAGCAGATTTTCTGATAAACATACTTTATATTAACAACACTTGAAATAAAAAATGAAAATAAGAAGCTGCAAGTTTAGCTTCATTTACAAGGTAAGAGAAAAGAAGCATGCTCTTGGGAAAAAACCCCAGTAATATTTCAAAATATGAAAAATGTAGTTTTAAGTATCTATCTCAGTAAGTTCTACAAAAGTTGCATTATAAAAGGTATGCTTGTATTCTAAAGGTACAAATACATAATTGTGTAGATTGAAACCAATTTACTATTAAAATAGTCACTCCTAGGACAAATTGGGAGAAAAAATGAGGCAATCAGAGCACAGAACACTGCAACACCCTAATTGCAAAAGAAAAACTCACTCAAGGACACAAGTACAAACACTATTTATAGGAAACTGTGATGACTTGAAATCCTTTTATTCTACCACTTGAGACAATGAGGAACTGTGTCAAGAATAAGGAGAATTAAACTCATCTCCAAAGAATCCAAATTATTTCAGACATGGTTCACAACAAAATTTTCCATCCTAGTGCGTAACCTTCAGCCCCGAGCACAGGATGGCTCTCCAGTGCTTTTACTCAATACCTTTAGGAGCATTAGAGGTACTCAGCAAAAGCTGTGCATAAATCAGCAGTATTACAAAGCCTAAAGAATCCTCTTACTACATAAAGAATATCTTACATTTTCAACTAATCACTTTAGCAATTAAGCACTTTCTGAAACAAATGTGACAATCTTAGGTGAAAAGCCATTACAACTTCTGAGCCCACTACCACAGTTCAAGCATACTTTTTAAAAGCTGTAATTTACACTGCCAGACAGAGCCTTAATGCAGCATGACACAGCAAGACACAGAAAGGTAAACATCTTTGTTTCATAATGCTAATTCCCTCCTGAGAATCCCTTCGGCACTGGCTCCCTATCCATAAAAGGTCCCGGTAAAAACATACCTTGAGTGGGAAAATACATTAACTGGAGATAAAACATGTCCAAGTTTTCCTTGGAAATTTCCTGACCATACACAGACTCTTATTTCTCATTAAAATAATCCGTTGTGACACTATTTCATTTCCTATCTCCAAACTACATCTCATCTCACATAATTTTAAAGTTAAAGCCTTACTTGCAATCATATCAAAACGACATTTCCCTTTCATATATTTACCTGTGCAGCAGAACTTTGCAGGCCATTCTGATTATTTTTGCTATCCCAAAAGAGCACTTCATGTAAAAATGCTTCATTTGGAAGCCAGCAAAGCGTGCTGTGGGCTGCTGGCTGTGCATGCTGCGGGCTGGGCTCCGGGTGCTGCCTGCGAGCCGGCACCTCTGGAGTGCTGCACTAAACCCTGCAGTCTAAATAGAAATTGACTGCAACATGAGGTCACTCCTGACAATAAGCTGCCCAATCAACACTTGAAAGCTCTCCTAACGTGTTGTTTACAGATTTTCCAGGATGGAAGGAGGAGTAAGTATTTGGATGTTAAAAACAGCACTACATTAAAATAATAATAATGTATTTCCTAGCAATTTAGGCAGCTCTTCTATTTGGCCAGCTTTACCATGCATTTTGTCTCCCTTGGTAGCTGTTAATATTATCATTGTCTCTGAACAGAGCTAATTAAATCACAAAAGGGTTAACAAAAATATCACAGAAGCAGTGAGGATGTTGCCCTTGTCACTGCATTTAGTAGAAACAAAGCAAACTGTTTATACAGCTTACTGCCTGTCATATCTCATATTTTTACACATAAAATTTTGAAAAATCCAAAACCGAAGAGTTTTTATATTAGGCTTCTGAGTGACAACATTTGAGATGAACTGCCCAATTACAGCAAATACTGCTTGGCAAGGCTCAGGGATGAAAACTTTGGAATAATGACAGAGAAGGATTCTAAAGTACTTATTTCAACAGCATGTCTTAAAATTCAGCTGCAATGCTGAGTCAGTAGTTCTTTACTCCAAAAGTCAGGACAGCAAAAAGAAAAGAGCCATGGGGAAAAGGCTTCTGGTAAAGGAGAAGAGTTTCCTTTACAAGCTCACTGCCAACCTGTGAGCAACAAATGCTCCCTGCTGGGTAACGGGCTCAGAGATCACTCCACAGGTTTATTAGAAATACCACTTTCAAGCAGTCGCTAAATCAAAGCGCATTAATGATTATCCACATTCTTACAAGATCTCTAACTCAAAGTCAAATTAACACCATGCAGTGTAGGAAGGTCATAGGTTTCAGCAAGAACAAACAGAATGAGTAGAAAAAAAGGTAGTGAGCAAAATTAGAAGCAAGTTATAGTCCAAATAACAAGGAGGAAGGTCAGATGCCCCACTGTACAAAACAAGATAAACAATCTCTTTTACATCTCTCCATAGAGAGACCAAAATACACAGATATTTTGTTCCTAAAATCTGACAACAGCAAAAAGGCAACAAAACCTCAGGTTAAAGAACTGCAAGAATCATGTTTAAGATCTAATTCTCCTCCTCCTTCCTGTATAAGGTGCCACAGGCCCTACATCAGGACAAAGATAAATAATCCAAATAAACCTGCACTAACATCTAGTTTCTTACTTTTTTTTTTTTACATCAAGAAACTAAGATCAAAAAAAGGCCAATAATGCGTACATAAAAGCCATTAGGTTTGGGAAAATATTAACAGTATTTATACTGGTTAAAACTTTAGTAAAGAGCAGTTTCTCATTCCTTTTTTTAATGTTTCCTGCAGTTATTCTGGTTTTACAGTCAAAATTCTCCTTCTTCTAAAGGATTCCTCTTTATCCTTCCCCACAAATTATGTAAAATGCCAACCATAATTAATGCCTATTCATTTTTAATTAACCTTAAACATCAAGTAAAAATGTTTTTTTCTTCAGGCTATCCAATTTAAACTCTCAAACATGTTGAGTTTGTCACTACTGCTGTGTTTACACATTCCAGAAGCAACCTAATACCTGTGAATAGTTAAACTGCAACTTTTAAAAAATTTAACTCAAACTAAAAATAAGCTTTATTACCAATAAAGATAATTAAGTATTAAAATATACTTTAAATTACAAAACAGAATCATGGTTTTGTCATTACTTGATATTTTACAGCTTCTTGCCATGGAGTAGAATGAAGCATGCAGCCAGCAGCTGAACAGATTCCAACCCAAAATCCACATTCTTGAAACTACCCATTCTTAGGCAGCAACTTACTTGTGATTTTCCCTGCATTTCTTCTGCTTTTAATCACATTTTTATTATAGATTCCTCCTCACTCCTCCCTACAAGTTCTTACATGCAATGCCCATACCAAACACATGCTGTAGAGGGGAAGAGGTAAAATTCACCATCTGTAGAATGTAAACTCTAAGTACAAGTAAAGCATATTTAAAAATAAAACCTTGTGTACTACAAGCAAGTAAAATATAAATCTGTGTACTACAAGCAAGCACCGATAAGCTCTCAAATGAAAGTATGATTTTATGTTTAGGCATCTCTTTTATGAGAATTGCTCTTAAAAGCCGACTCCCCCTCCAACCTTCCTGCCTATATCACATTTTGCAACTTCCAAACCTGCCCACAGCTCTCTACCAGCGCGTGACAAGAAACAGTCCTAGGATTTCCCGTTGGAAGGATGGTACAGAACACGTTTTAATCTACCAGCATGCAGATTATTCTTATTTGTGCTACAAAATTTATCGTTTAAATACCACTTCACAGTTTCACTAAAATATGCCCTTTTTACCTTTCCCTGCATAAATCACCATATTTAATCAGACCTGAGTTCTACAGGCATTCCTCTGCTGAATTTGGGAACAGTTATTTTAACCCATATTTTACTATTGTAAGAACTGCACCTGCTTCTCAAACTTCCATTTGTAGACACCAACACTTAAAAGCCTGACAGTTCTCTCTCTGACAGAATAAATTACAATCCAAACTTTAAATCCAAACTCCAAGGCAGAATCAAGTTACCTTGTAGATGCTGTAACATTCCTGGAATCTGAGAGACTCCCTGTCATATCTAGATGCACCACAGCTGGCCTTTCAACAGGTTTCTCTGTGCTGTCTTCTGGAAGTTCTTCTGACTGCTCAAGCTTTACATCTTCCTCTTCTTCCAAGAGATCATTGATCTAAAAAATATTTAATCGAAGTCAATGGATTGAAAAGTTCCTTTCAAAAGGTCCAAGGAATTAAAAGAGCATGAAAGGTGTGAAAGTAATGTGTAATAGGAGAATGCTTTTCAATTTTAGGAAAAAACAGGCACACTAGACTTTCTTTTATGTAAAACTGTCAATTCTACACCACTGAAAAGCTGCTTTTGAACACTGGACAAAAACTGAAAAGCAAGAAGCACCTCTGATGCCATAAATGAATACAAGCAGAATGAAGAAACAACAAAATCCCAACCACACTGAAATCATGAACTACAGAACCTTTCTTCTATGTCTAAAACAGATAATTCTCCTCTATTCCACAGGTAGCTTTATTCATGTATCAGAAGCATTTTCAAACCCTCCTAGGGAAGGCAATACAGATGTCTATGAACCCAAACTTCAAAGCTCTGAATGAACACTTAGAAAGTTTCTGTGCTCTCGTCTATTTTTGTTTCTTTGTTTCCAAACACAGATGTTTTTACTGAAGCAGCAAAATACAGCCAATTTAAAAGCAAAACAATATAGCCAACTGGCAACTCAAGACAGCCAACTTCATTTTTTAAAAAGCAACTATGTCTAAAACATGAAAAGGTAGAGAACAAAGTGATTCTGTTTGACTTCCAAGTTGCCTCTGTGATTGATTACTGATCTCCCAATCTTGCAAACCCAAAAATTAAAGCAGCAGCCTGAAGAAAATATGCTTTATAGCATCTGTCATCAGTGTAAAACAAAAACAAAAAATTAAGGAAAACTGAAACTTCAGAAGTTTAAGATTACACAGAAGGCAGAGAGGAGATATTTGTTAGTTTTTAAAAGGGGTGTAAGTTATATGGCACTACATTCCAGGCAAGGAATGTATTTATCCCTGATTTTCCTCTGTAATTGCAAGAGGATGTGCCAGTGAAGCAAAGGCAAGCCCACCCACACACCGGGGCAGCTGCCAACGGGGCTGTGCCCAGAGGGGACAGCGGCCCTTCTGTCCCCACTGCACCGGCCCCGACAGAAGTGCACTGTTGACATCTGGTGGAGACATCACGAAATTAAAGGGACACCCCACCAGCCCTCCAGCTAAGGGAAAAAACAAACAAAACCACACACCAAACAGACTTTGTGCTTAGGAAACATAAAATGCTGAAAACATAGAATGAGGCACAGCCAAGTCAGTAATGCCAAAGCATGAGAGAGAGCACAGAGCAGCTCCGGTTTACAGAGCAGCTATCCCAATGGAGCAGCAGCCCCCAGCCTCTGGCTGCAGGAGTCACAGCCCAGCTTCGTTCAGCAGCTCCCTGCGTGCAGCAGGGCTGTGGCAGCCCTCAGTGCCAGACATATTCCTGCATGGAGCTTTGCAGAGCTGCAGCGTTTGCTCAAGGAGCTCGCACAGCAGACACTGCTCACTCCAGAACCTGCTGCCCACACCCAGCAGACCAGACTAAGGTCTGCTGCAGGGAAGAGGAAGCAACCAACTGCTTTACCTGTCTTGTTGGAGGAGGGGTTTGTGAGATGTACTGAATGTTAAAGCCTTTCTTGTTACCTACCTTAGCAACTGCTTATTATTTATCCTTTTTCCTCTTTACAGAAAACACATCATTTTCAAGTCTTAGAATCAGAAACACCATTCAAAAACTTTGGCACAGGAAAGCACCACTGATAACATCAGCAAGTGGAGTGCCATACCCTGCATGCTCCTGTAAGACACACCTAGAAATACCCTTGACCATCAGAGTCATTCTACATTTGATCAAAAAACAGTTCTTCATCCTAAATTGGTAATTAGAAAGCTGCTTGCAACAGTGTCTGTGCTGGGCAGGATATCACCGTTGGTTTAGTCCCTATGTATTTTTCAATCTAGCACAGCTATACTTACTTCAAAAGCAAGAATTTCACAAGCATTAAGAAAATTAAGAAAATGCTGGGTTTTGTCAGTTTACAAGAGAAGTCATACTAAAGAAATTGTATTTCAATGTATCTTTCATAAACATAAATGTGTAACAGACAGTTAAGTGGTAACATATTGCCATTCAAAATATTCTTACCTGCTCAGTTATTGAGCTTAAATCATTAGTAGATGAAAAATCTTCCTCTTCATTTTCAAAAAACTCATCGTAGTTCTCCAGAAGTCCCGCCATTATTCTGCTAACTATTTCTTGTTCTTTCAGATCCTCCACATCTGTGTAAATGCTAAAGATTTCAACACTGTTTTAGTTTAAAAATCTAAATCCAACAGTTCCTCAAAGAACACCTCTGAATGTCTTCTATGACTAAGTGCTACACTTCACACCATTATCCCCTATCCATTCTGAACACACAGAATTTTAAGCATGCCTTCACACTACTGCCTTATAAAGCTTTATACTATTTTAAATTTTAGAAATTTAAATTTTAAAATTATGAATTAGCAACTATTTAGTCAATTAACTTTTCATGAGGAATATTTAAAATTCAACTATTTTCCTGTGGTGAGGAAACAACAGTATAAACTGGTACTTTAACAGCTTCTCCCAGAACTGTTTTCTTGCTACAAATAGTAGCCTTACATATTATCACTAAAATATTTGAACTTCAGAATAAATACAGTAATGCAACAATCAAACCAGTGGTTTCTCATGCCACAGCTCACAGACAAGCTGCTGTTTAATTCCTAGCAAAAATTGTAAAACCAAAGTGGGGTGAGAGAGTGGAAACAGAAAGATTCTGCCTGAAACATATTGTGCACTTTGTCACTGTTGCACACAGACTAGGAATGACTTTAAACTACACAGAGACGCTCAAATTCCCACAGAAACACTGAATGAATTTTTATAATTAACTTACTGAAAAACATCCGGGCCAAAGACTGCAGCTAAAGAACTTGCTGACCAAATTTCTTCATGATGCGATGCTACGTTAGCTAAAAATTTACACAGAAACTTCAACAAACTGTAATTAACAGGTGGAAGCTGCTGCAAGAGGAACCTCAACTTTCTTCCAAATTCATCTTCATTATTATAATCTGAAAAAGTAATAAAAATATTTTAATCATGAAGAAGATACCTGCTTTTTAATATTTGATACTAATAAGCTTTTTTACTATGACCATTACTTACTTCTGAAAGTACAAGTAATTTGGTCAAACCACAGCCTAAAATGTGAAAATTGACTTGCATTTGTTCAATATTATCCATCACATTCTCTTCTGCACGTTTTCCCCAATTACTGCTCACTCAAATTTCTCATTTCAGAGGGCAAACTCTGCATGTTTTTGTTTTACCACAGTTACAGCACAACTGCTTTGCAGAAGAGCTCTAGAGACAACAACAGCTCCAGATAGTAACTTAACTGCCATCAAGTTGAATTCTTCTGGCAGACAAGCCATTATGACACCTTTTCCTTGACAAGCATCCCATTCTCACCACTCCACTTGCTTTTATAATACTTAACTGATAAATCCAAGCTATCTCAATGCAATCATCTTCACACATGCTTAGCTCAAAGCTTACTGATTCAATTTCAGATCTGAAAAAGGGTCACCATAAAACCTCCCCATTCTCACCCCATTTAACTATACTCTTCATCAAAATGTGTCCCCATAAATCTCATTTGTTACCTCATCAGTCTTACAGGCAGCAAGGTTCAAAGAGTTTACAGCTATTAGTACCTAACTGAGAAATTCCATATATAGGAAAAGAAATGTCAGGAAAGCAAAATGGGAGGAAAATTGATACGAAGAGGCCTCCCCTTCTTTCTCAGACATTTGAAAACTCTTCTCAGATCAGTCAGAGAGGGAAAAGTACCTTTGAACATGATGAGCCATCCCTGCCTCTCTAGATGAGAGAGCAGAGACATCCTAGTCCTTAATATCAAAGCAAAGAGTGAGTAAATTTCCTATGAGCATGTACAGGAACACTAAGCAGGAACTGTACAGCATTTCATTTGCTCAGACACAGTCAACATCTACAGCAGCTGAATACAGGCAACCAAGCACAGAAAACAGTTGTTTCAACACATAACACAATAAAATGAACATTTCATTGACAGTTCTTACTGTAGAAATGCATTTTGGAAACAGAACAGAGAAAAAAAAGACTTTAAAAAGTACTTTAACAGTGTAGACTTTTAAAAAGAAAGGGAGCACAGAGAGGTGATAATCAAGACCATTTTGAACATACACATCTCCATGTTTTGTCTAACCAATCTGTCCTGAAATTTAAGCTCTAAACAACCAGAGACCCAAAGGGACAACGTTCTTACCTCTAACTGAAGTCCTGAGGCACTGAAGCATGGATACACACTTGTGGGACACATGGCCTAGTGCACGAGGATCACCACATTCACAACTCAATTACCCAAATCACCTGCCTTTGAGGAACCACCTGCCTGCAATGAGCTTCTAACGATGCACAGAGGCCACACTTTGCTGTATAATGAAGTTAGCCTGAGGACTAAGCCTGACCTAATGATATGGCAGGACTGCTGAAGAGAGAAAAGACCAGAACTAACATATGGGTCAACCATTACTACCACCTTCTGCATTTCTTTAAGCAATTCCTCTGCTTCAAATGCAGCTGATGATGTAATTCTGGAAACTAACTGAGATATGTCTGTCAGACAGGCAAAACCCAATTAGAGGAAATCAAAAGTCTAATTTTAGCATCTGAAAACACTGTTTAAGGGTTTATGTGGTTTGATTTCCTTGTTACAGATAACTTTCAATGTTTCTGAAATAACTTTTACACTTACAAGAAGACAGTAAAGACAATAACCTGCAAGTTTAAGCGAAGTTTCTCCATATTTTTAACAAAAGGGAACTAAATGGGGACTTGCAGGATAAAAACAATCCATATGTAAACCCATCCACAGTGATCTATTCAAAGATGGGAGGAAAAAAACAATTTTCACACTGGATTTTACAGTCATAGGAGGGAAGTCTGCTGTCACACTGAGTACACCTCAATTCCATTTCCAGTCCTGACAGATAACATTGCAACCAAAGTGCACAGCAGTATTATCATTATTATTACACAGAGCACCAAAGACACTTTAGTGCCACTACAAATCTCAATTCAATACTGGGTTTTACTCTTAAAATCATAAAACAAAAACATTGAATCAAAAATAGTTATTACCTTGAGAAAGTTGCATCAAATGTATGTGCAAACTGCCTGGAATAACTGGCTCTGGAAGTTCTTGAAGAAAAAATCTAAGAAGGCTAATAGCTGAGGGTACATCTGCTTCTTTAACCAGGTCCACATCTTCTCCGTTATCATATCGTTGCCGGAGCCACTCCACTGTCTCAGCATTCCCATTGACTTGGAAAAGTCCTTCTTGTTCCAGACCCCCTGAGTTAGAAAAAAAATTGCAGAAATAAACTTTTAGCTCCAGTATGGACTAATATATCAGAAAAAATACTGATAATCAGATATGCACGATTCCCACACTGATTGAAACATTTTCTGGACAACAGTTTTCCAAGACTTCCAGCAGTTCTCTTCCTAACACACACATTCCTGGGCCCAGGTAACAATAAAATAACAAGGGAAATGTTAGCAGTTCCTAAACCACCTCATTTCCTATCAGGTGCGCTGCTGAGCTGACTGCATCACTGTTTGCTAGAAAACAGTGATAACCATAACAGAAGGAATAAATAAAGGAAGTACCCAAAACAACCAAATCACACCCAGTTGAATAATTAACTTCAGAAAACAAGTACTCTTCAAACCCCACAATCTATTCTGTAAGAATAACAGTGAAATAAATTACTTTAAATACAGCAAGGTAATACATACCATGTTCCTCAATATAGTCCACGACATGGCGGACTATGAATGGAACCTCATTGTCTGGTTGCCCTTCTTGCTGCAGCTCATCAAGTGGAATTCCAAATATTTTGTTAGCAAGAACAGAGTTGCAGTTACTCAAGGAAGGGGAGGAGCTCTTCCTCATATCTTTTTGCAGCCAAAAATCAAAGCTGTCTTTTCTGTCAATAGAGAAATTAAAACCAAAAAACCCACTTCATTATATGCTGTTGAAAGCATTGATCTGTAACATGAAGTGTTTTATTTACCTAATGCAAATACTCTCTAGTCTGTCTCCATCCATTCACTGATTTAATGGACAGTTCTGTAATGGCTCCAAACACAGCTAACTCGATAAACAACTATCACTGAGGTGTTCTGTCCAACCCTCAACAGAGGACCGAGAAGAACATATATAGCAGCAAAGGAAATGCAGAAGAGTCTAGTTACCAAATTTCTAATTAAGTTCTAAGGTACTTTGGTAGATTCTTCAGTACTTTTTCTGACAGCATTTAGTAGTCAGGCTTTCAGAACTCAGTACAAAAGCCCCTCAACAGGAAATGAAACCAATGGATCACACCAAACCAAAACCCCAAGTTTCAATTACATGAAATGATTACGTATTTTGTGATACACAACTGCACTGTAATAATTTTAAAATCTATTTAGCATTTTCTGGTCTACATAATAAAGCTTTCAACACCTGCATCAAATTGAAATTTTTACTGAACAGAAAGCCCCCAAAGCTAGTTTCTAGATGCTCAGTGATACCATTCTACCAGGCAGAAGCTCAAGCTTCACTTGCAAGTCTTTGTTTGATAAAGGATCTAGACAGATAACAAAGGGCAGTGTAAGTCACTCAGTCAAGCTGTTATCCTGTCAAAACCAAAATACTTCTTCTAGCAAAGAAAAAACTGTCCTTTCAAAATAAATAATAAAAAGAAAAGAAAACATACTTGCTTAAATGCAAGCAGTCACTTTCACAGGGGCTGGCACACAGAACACGAAGTACCTGCTATTAGTCAAAGCACTGCAACCAAACTAAAATTCTCTGTTTACTAATAGGTAAATTCGAATAGATTAGACATTCTGAAATCCATACTTACGTTTCTTTTTTTTTCCCCAGTAAAACAAGTTAAGGCACCCACCTCAGAGTACTTAAACAGCCGAGTTTGAAAAACGCTTCCTGCGCCAGCTGCCCTCACTGACCAAGCATTCTTTTGTCATTTATGGTTGTTTAAGATTATGGCAAAAGATCAGCCTGTAGTTCCTCATTGAAGAATAGCAGAACTCGATCAGTACTTCAGCAGTTAATCTGAAAATAAGGAAAATATTATTAGATCATGAAGTTTTCAGCAGTTTTAAACTTGGTCATGAATCTAAACATCACATTAGAGGAATTCTTGTCAAATCATCAGTTTCTGGTTCTGAACAAGAAAGCATAAAGACCACATTAGCACAGCTTATGAGAGAGCCCCCAGAACAGCAAATCACTTTTTTCACTCATGAGTTAACCAAACCTGAAGTGAAAGTTAGCATGGGACATCTAAGTGTTAACAATTAAGAAATAATTTGCAGACTCATTCAATCCTCTTCCGAAGAGTCAAGGAGGGCTAAGTAGGTTACACAGAGGGTTTTAAAGTACCTACCATACTAAAATATTTAATGGCTATGAAATTTTTAGGAGTATCTCAGGCACTGGTTTAATACAACATCTTTAAACAGCAAGATCAAAACCAAAATCCTAAGTAAGGAACATTTAGAGCTGACCAGCTTTTGGTGGTACCGATCATCTTTTCTAGGAAGTTGACTACGTGTCCTAACTGCCAGTTCAAAGTCCCAGTGATCTGGATACAGGAAGCAACTTCCCCCAAGTCAGATTCCATAGAACCACCCACATTTTTGCCACCTTTTATTTAGAATCCAGTTTAAATAGACATTTTTCATGTTCTCAGCTCTCAAAATAGCTACAAACCACATTAAATTGCCTTTATGATTTTCTGTGGTATTAAAAATTTAAATTGCAGCTTCATGGCACAGTGGAGCCAGTGTAATGCCCAGAATCAGTCAAAGGGTCACCTCAGCCCCTTGATCTCACCCACTACCTGCTCTAAATAAAGTCAACCAACTGTGACTGGGCAAAACAAGCTTGTGACATACACACTCACACAACCACAACACACATCACCAAAACTAGACAATAAAGAGGCTTTCCCCAGCTTCAAAGTATATTCACTGAAACCTTCTGTTTCATAACTGGAGACTGATATGACACACTGGAGACAAGTACCTTCCCTCCCCTTTGCTCTCCCACACCAGCTCTTGCTTCTGTTCCACATCAAGACAAATAAACTTCATCTTCGCTTGCAAATTCCTGACAACCAACTCTTCTGGTTTCAGTACCAAAATGCCAGACCATTCATTAGCCTATTACAACAGGAACCCAGAGTACTTCCAGTAGTTTGAATAAAGCAGTTTTCCGGCTCCCAATCCCCACCAAACTACATCCATGTGCTAAAGGAATTGGTCATAAGCTCTATATAAGACTGCTTCCACCTCCTCAGCATTTTCTTGCATTGAGGCCTAGAGGAAAAAATATTTCAGGCTTAAAATTGTTTAAATTGTCTCTGTCTATTGCCTTATATTACACACAGGTTGTAAATCTGTTACGTCTCACACAAGTGAATCCTGGTGTGCGATCAGGACTCCAGGTGAGCTTAGAAGAAAAAGTGAAGGGTTATATTCCAGTCAATGGGTTTTACTTTTTGTTTTTTACCATCCTATTCAAAACTGTTATTGCAAATTCTCGGTTATTAAAAGATCTTGCCAGATTCCAACAGTGAAGCAGTTGCAATTCATGACCTTCCTATAATTTATGAAGGCCTTGTACAGTCCTTTTTCTTATTGTTTCAGTATATTAAGTGAAAGTCAACATAATCTTTCCATGTAAGTAGATTTCAATCAATCCCAATATATCATGCAAATTTTAAAATATGAAGTTGCACACAGTCTATTTTCTCAAGCTCTACCAAAGTCGGCCTGTCCGCAATGAACCAGAAAACCTCGCACTGGCCAGCTGTGGGGTTAAGGGCAGCTGGGAGAAAACCTTTGATGGATCTGCCACAATGCTTCAGGCTGACTTGCTAAAACCAACAAACAAACCTTCAAAACAAACATCACCTAATAAAAAGACCAAATTAGAAGTAACCACTTCTTTATAATTCAGCACCAAATGAACAATCTTGAGGCTCAGCTTTCTCAGCAGAGGCAACTTTGTGCTCAGTTCACTGACATGAAAGCGCAGCCACTTTTGCCAGGTGCAGCAGATGAACAGGCTGCCTGAATATTAATTTCATTCAGGAGGCATGAAGAAAAAAAAACAGACTTCTATTTTAACTGGCTTGGCAACATAACGAGGAGGTTGAAACAGCCTGGTTGTCTCCTTGTTGGAGCAAAACCGGATTTACAACCAGGTTTATACTTTAAATAAAGCTTTATATGGCTTATTATAACCTAGAAAAATTAGTGAAAGCCTCATTTTCACCCTCTCAGATACACACGTACTTTTACACACATTTCAATATATCATTAGAGGCAACAATTTATTTTCAGAGCATTTTCAGTCTTTTCTCTTTTAGTTCTTTGGTACCTTCACAGGCTGTGATACAATTAATCTGACATTTACCAAATCTAGAAAGAGCTAGAAACTCTGGAAGTTATTCAACTTCCAGCAAGTTTTATTTCCTGCTATTTCCAACACCGTAAAAAACTGTTAATAATTAAACATTTTACCTCCACTTTTTATATGGATCAGAAGCTTTCCCACTTGCCCTCCCTTGACTCAGGAAGTGCAGCACTTCACTGCAGACACATATGAAAACTAGGACAAGACATGTAACCTTCAGGATTACTTCCAGAGTCTTTTACAAATACTAAGCAATGCTGTGGAGCTTTTGAATATTTTTTTTTGCCCTGATCAAACAACTCAGGAAATAGGAGCTAACCCATTCAGTCAACTCTTTCTACTTTTGCCCATATTATCCTGATCCTTTTGAGCACATGCTTCCCCCTCACAATTTCACAAGCAAAATGCTTCACAGTTCTATCAAGAAAAAGAAAAAAAATAGCAACTAAAAAAAAAAAACCCACAAAAGAAAACTACCTAGCTTGAGTTTAATTATAAACATTCTGGTTACATTTTTTTCCCCTCCTTGTTACTACAAACATTTTAAAACATCCTCAAGCTCTAATCATGCTCTACAAAACATAAATGCAGGAAACTAAAAATACACCTTATTATAACCACATATTATACCACAATTTTACAAGAGACTGAAAAAAACTTACTGTCCTTTGCAACATGTTGAGCCCAAGCATCTTAAATGAGGGTAAAACACAGAGTTTTGTTTTGTATTGTGGATTTCAGTGCTCTCATGCATTATTTTAAAATTTTTGGTTTGTTTTTTTTATTAAGGTAAGTTCTTCAGAGAGTCTGCTGGGAAAACAGCACCATGAGCTTCATTTTGCCATCATAATAGCATTCACTTATCTTGGCAACTCAAGAAGTATTTACGCCCACACATGAAATGCCACTAAAAACCCCACAGAATATATGGCTAACTGTTGATATTTGAGGAATACACATGAAAATTTAGACATACATTTAGTTCAGCTTTTACATTAATGACTGAAGTACAAATAATATACAGGTATCATTTTAAATTAAAGTCCTCAGGGTTCCACCACCTTTCCTTAAAACAAAGGAATGAAGCAACAAGTAAAAATAAACAAAGAAAGGCTGCAAACTGAAACTGTGCCATAGGAATGAAAACATTAATTCTGCGTGTAGAATTTCTGCCACAAGTCTCAACTATTTAACCAATTCTTTTATTTGCTTGTTTTATGTAGCAAGAAATTAGTATTGTCTCTGAAGCCAAACTCAAAGTTAACACTGACTGCTGTTCCGCTCTATTTTTAATATATTATTTCGTGGCATTAGCAAACATGGCCAGTGACTTTTTTTTTTAACACATAAAAGCAAAAACTAACTGTAAGATTTTCAGGTAGGAAAAAAAGCAACAAAATGACCTGTCCCTGCTTCTCAGGAAATATACCTGAAGTTTTTTGGCTTTTTCAGCCTGCAGTGCTGTGATGCTGTGAACCATCACGTGCCTCCAAACTGGGTCCTAAAAGATCACATACATATCCTCCAGTACAAGGAGGATCAATGCTCCTCATCTGCAATAATTATTTACAAATAAAATTACACAAAAAACATTAGAGCCTCTCAAAGTTTTTGATTTCATACTCTATATTTGATAAGGAAAAATAACGTATTATGTTATTTATATGACTTACAGCTAGACAAAACTTGTGATGCCCCCCTGGATGCCTACAACAAACATACTGTTAAACCCAAATAAACAATTGATTTTTTGGCTAAGTTTGAAATTATCAAAGTTATAACAGATTTTAAGAATTCCTAAATGATGGCCAAAAATTAAGACACAGATTCCAACTTGGAGTCACACGGAGCTCTCTTCATGTCATCATCTCCTCATGACATCACCCAGAGCCAGCTGCCAGGTGTGAGCAGGAGCAAGAAGGCTTCCCTGGGAAACTTTTGTGTCCCAGCTCACTGCAGAACACACAGAGCCATTCGGCAACTGCTGTACTACACACTAGTTATGTTTCAAAAAAATGGCAACCAGCACTCTTGATCTTATTCTTAAGCTTTGTTGAGTTAAAAGGAAACTGATTTTTTTTGTAATGTTATGTCAGAACTGTAACAATTGACACTGACTGATTTTTATGCCATTTGTATACTCAAATTACTGCTAGCATTCCCAATGGATGAACTGCTTTTGGGCAAAAGAGCTTTTGCTCATCTGATTTTCAGCTTTTGTTCAGCTAACAAGTAAAAACAGGGTATCTTGCTTGTTTGAATTAATCCAGTCAAAACTGAAAAGATGGCCAGGCTGGGGAGGGGACGTGGCTTGGAGTAAACTTATACAAAAGACAAACTGAAATAAACGCCACAAACAGAACTCTACCACAAACCTAGGACACAGAAAAGGACAAACTTGTCTCAAGAGCACAGTTAAAGGCATGCAGAGATGTGCCAGTGTTTCAACAGACACAGAACATCCTCCATTTAAAAGAATAATCATATTTAAGTACTCATTAATATATTTGAGTAGTCAAAACAATAATTATTTAAAATAAAAGTCTAAAAACCAGCAAGATTAGCTTAAAATAGATTCTTAAAGCAAGATTTCCTCTTTTTGACTGTCAGTGAAATCAGCTATCATGAGGTATTTTAGTCACAAGTCTAGACTGGCAAATCAGACAACTGGGCTCAGTTATCATCTTAAATTTAATAAGCTGGTCCTCTTAAGAAGACAATCCCCACCCCATTAAAGCACACAGTTTGAAATTAAGTATAACTACAAAAGTGAACTTGCAGCGTTGAAGGAATCCATGTTAGAATAAATATCTTCTCAAGCTGATGTGACTTTCCTGCTCCCTTCATTTCTCCTTATGGCTCCTTCATCGCCCTGTTTGCTTTCTGGTTAAGTAGGAATCAGAAGGAAACCAGCTCACTGCAGTTTTGTACACAATCACAAAAGGAGTCAGCAGAAGCATGCCACCAGCTTTTTAATTAATGAACTGTTTGCCTGTGTATGCCTTCACACGTGCACTCACACACACATTAAACCTCAACTCTATTAGCAGAAATTTTCCATCGTTTGCCACCAGCACTTCTGAGATAGTCTCAAAACCACTCAACTGACAAAATACTGGTTATACTGACAAAGCAAGTAGAAGCACAAAAAATACAACATAAGATTTAGTGGAATGTAATTCTAATGCAATTTTTGTTTCCTGGGAATGTGGCAGCAAGCCTTCTAATTTACAAATTAGAACAGTTTAAATTAAGCCTTTATGTCCTTACCATGCAAGAAAGCAACAAAACACCTCATGAAAGTTCCTCCGGAAGAGATATAACTAAAACTAATAGAATTCTGGATTTCAGGTTTTTTTTAATTCACAAGCCAAGAAACCATAATACTGACTAGTATTTATTTTCCAGTCATTATAGTTTAGTCTACCATTTCAGTAGACAGAACCTGATCACACTGTCTCTGAAAAAGCCCATCCTTCACAGACCTTCATGAGAGCCAGATCCTATCTATTAGAAAAACCTCAAATACAGGGACTGGTTTAAGCAACATTCCAAAAAAATTCTACACTTTTAAAGAACAAGCTGAGAGATCACCAAAATGTTAGCTGGTTTGGATATGCAAAAATAATGTTTCATATTCACTTACTAGATAAAATCCAAAGGCTTTTTCACAGCATTACAGCAACTTATAATCCTCCAACTACATTGTAGCAAGAAAATAAAACCATCAGCGATACCAGAAAAAGTAGATGTTTGCTCAGTGCTTCACACCCACCACCACACACTGCCAGATTTGCTCTCATCTGCTGCTGCCAATGCACATGTGCAGAATTATAAAGAAACTTCCTGCTCGCACAGATCCCATCACACTCTTAACAACAGTAGTTAATAAATAAAAAGGCTTTTGTATCTTGTGTAACAGCTGATTATATTCATCCTACTCGCCACCCCCCAATGCAAAGCTCTACTCCACCAACTGCACACATCTCATTGCCCCTGCATCAGATAATGCAGAATTTCAGTGCAATGGCATTATACAAGTACAGTAAAGTAACAGGCAGGAAGAAATTATCAGCAAAACTATGCAACTTGAGAGCTTTATGGTATAAAACCAAAGCAGTTTAACAATTGTCACTGCTGTTAAAATAGACTTTGGAACAGAAGTCAAGCTACCTCAGAGACACCAAAAAAGCAAACTATAAATATATAATGCACTTAATTCATTATACATAAGTTATCCTATTACATACATTTATCATCAGTTTGTTTCTCCCCTCCCAAACAGGTAAGCAGAAATACACACTGGAACGCAGCAGATTACAAAATGGTTACACAGCCCCTTCGCTATCAAAACACTGCCTCTGGCAGAACCTTGAGCGCGTGCCACCAAAATAAAGGACAGGCTCAGCATTCCCACTGCACTAAGACATTTCAATGAAGAGTTCAGTGCTGTAGCAATGATTCTCTGAATTTCAAGAGACGGGGAAAGAAAAAAAAAAGACAAAAAAAAGAGATCTGGTACTGAGGTCTCCTGTCAAAACTTGATTATGACTAAATTTGAAGACACCACCAGAAATCATAAGGTTAAAAGTTACATTGCAGACTAAAATTAACCAACCCGATTACATTACTAGAGTGCCAAGACAACAAAAGATTTCATTAAATGTGAAGTTCAGCAAAAAGGGGAGAAAACCTTTCAAACACACATACTTTTAAAAAGGGTATAAAGGAAGAAAGAACCACATTCGTAAGATTCCAGCTCTTACCTTTTCAGTTTTGTCCATGTATTATTATCCTACACAGCTGAGCACAAATTTTAATCCTGAACACACTGCAGGGAACACTGAACAGAAGAGACACATGAGGAGAGCTCCCAGCGAGACTGGAACCTGGACAATCAGTGCAGGGTTCCCACCAGATACAAGGCTCAGATCGAGCAGATGCCCCACCCAAACGTCCTTAGAAATGTCCGAACAGTGAAGAAAATAAAAACCATTTAAACCTCTCAATAGGAAAAAGCCTCTGCAACCGCAGTCTTTGTTACACGCTGTTTGAACACAAACATAAAGCCCTATCTGTATTTTAAGCTCGTTTGGCATATTTTTCTTTTCTTTTTTAAAACAAATATACAGGATTTCACACATTTACAGGGGAAAGACCACAAGACTACAATTGTTCGTTACTATCACAATAGAACTATTTTCACTGATCAGAATATGGTCCTGTAAAATATTACCCATTTCTTGTAGTGCACAACTCCAGCCATATGTTGCAAACATAACAGGTTTTGACCTTCTAAACTATGTTTTTTAGACTTCAAAACAAATTAGCTCTACAGAAAAGAAGCCCGGTAGAAGATGCAGTAACAAATACATTATGTTTTTGGCTGCAATAATCCACAGAATTCACCTGAACTGACTGCATTCTCACAAATCTCAACTGCTGGCTATCAAGCCAGTACAAACTGTGAAGATAAATCTGAATTTACCAAAGCTTTGAGAGAGCTAGTCATTCTCAAACAAAATTTTTGCAGGTAAGATCTCCTATGCTACAGAAAATATCAGTAAGCAAGACTGAATTGCTCAATTTTACTAACTTTCCAAGGAGCAACATAAAATACTTGTATTCTCTGCCTGAATCCAATTTTGACAAGAGACATAGAGCCCTTCTACTGAAAAACTGAAAGAGCCATCACTTTACAAACTGCATGACAAGTAACAATCTCCCTTTTCCGTAGCCCTTCACAGAAGATTTAATATTCCTTCGATTCTGTACCTCCTCCTCGTATGTTCTGGATAAAGTGTTATTTTTCAGTTCTTAAATAACAGTCCTCACATCTGAAATAATCAATAAATATACAACCAGGCCTGCAACGCATGGAAAAAAGTTTAAAACGTTTGCCATCCTTCATCCTTACAGATGCAAATGATGAACTGCCCTGCACATAGTTAATTCACTCCCAGCTAAATGGCCACTAGATTTTCGTGTGCTAATATGGCAGTAAAATTAACCTGGTGTTATGCACTGAATTAGAGGACAACTTGAAGCATTCTCTTACCAACATCACTTCCTCTTCCATATAGCTGCAGCTTCTTTTGTGGGGGATGGGAAAAAAAGAGAACAACCACACAAAAAAAAAAATTCCAAACTAAAAAATCACCCCAGACTTGGCAGGTTTTACTCACTTTCCAATGAGCCCTGGAAAGAGGCATCACTGCTCAGCTGTAACATTTGAGCAGAAATCAAAAGGCTGAGTATTAGAAAAGGAAAAAACCTTACCCCATAGAGCATTCACACACAGCAAGCAGGGACTCACAGAACTTTCTGAAGTCTGTTCCAAATGCACAGAACATTTCTTCAGCCTCACCTGCTTTTTCAAACATGCCATTATGTACATTAGAAAGCAGCGCTTCACTGCTTGCACAGGTCTCAGGGTATGAGCCACACATGACAAATGTTAAATTAAGCCTTTTAATGAGCTGCGAGAAGATCCTCCAGCGTTCCAAGCAACACAAAAACCAAGTGCCCAAACTAACACAGAGCAGATAAAAACTATCATTTGCCAAACTCAGATGTTTTGACGTGTTGTCCATGTCAAAATTTGCAAGCATTAAAAGTTACCAGGATCTTCTCCGAGTCAGCTTTCCTAAATGTAACCATGGGACACTCTACTGGATTGATTTTTCTAAAACAATATGGTAAATTTCCAGTTAGATACTTTCAAAACATTGAGGTACTTAATTCCTTATTGTTACATAGTCGAGACAAGGAAAGGATCCCTATGGAGCCAAACAATGTATAAAACACAGACAAAGAAGATTAAAAGAGATTCTAAACAGTTTCAAGTCTATGCAACAAAGAACATATAAAGCAATTTACTAGTAATGAGCAACAAAAAAAAAAGAAAACAAACGAAATAGCTAAACTGCTGATAATATAGGCCAACAAACCAGCTTTCTATTCTTCTTATGTTGGCAGATTAGACTGCACAGAAGACAGAAAAACTTCAAACCTAAATGCTAATCCAGTTTAACAATTTGTTCTAAACTCACATACTAACAATTCCATCCCTGAGGACATTCAGGAACACATGCCAAAAGAAAAATAAACAACTGTGTAGGTTTTTATATATTCACTTTCTTTTTTTTTTTTTTTTACAGGCAAGAGTTATTACATGGTATTTACTTTCTTCATCCGTTACTTCTTTTCCCCATCTTGAGCCTGACAGCAGTAAGAAATTTTGTAAAAATTTCTTAAAATACAGCCAGACCAAGGAACTTGAAAATAAGAGAGCTGTGCATTAAAAGCTGGCGTTGCAGTGTGTGACGGCAGGGATTTTGTTGTTGGGTTTTGTTGTGTTTTTTCCAAACCTGCAAGGAGCACCCCAACACTAAAAGATCTCATGTTAAAGCAACTTTTTGATAGCAAGAAACATTTCCACTCAAATATTCAAATCTCTAAGGAGCTTCCACGAACAATGGAAACCCACACCGACAGACCCCTCGGAAGATACATTTGGTCACAGGCTGGCGCGTTAAGTCAATGACCCAACGTTCTTAATGCCAGCGCTGCCTTCGCGACCACAGGCGATTTAGTGACTGCCCTTCTTTCAACTTCTGGGACCAACTTCGCTGGCAGGGAGCTGCGAGGCTGAGGCTGTCAGCGCGCCAAGCCCCATCGCAGGGAGCGCCAGGCTGGGCCGCGCTGGGCACACAACTCCTACAGCTGCCTGCGAGGTCCCACCGACCCCAGCCTGGGTGACGCTCCCTCCTCTTGACAGCTCCCTGCGAGCGGCTCCAGCAACTCGGCAGGAGGAAGTTCCCGCGCCCCGCTCGGCGTCGGTGCCAGAAGGTTCCTGAAGCCTGAGGTGACACCGGCCAGCCAGAGCGGAGACCCCCCCGCGCATGCGCCCCGCGCCCCTCACCGTTGCCGGGTGACTCGCCCTCCCCGCCGTCCTCAGCACCACCAGCAGGTTCCTCCGCCTCTTCCTACCCCGGGGGCCGGCGCGGGCCTCTCCTCGCCGCTCCGCTTTCCTCGCAGCCCTCCTCCGCCGGCCGCTGCCCGCGCCGTGTGCCGCGGCCGCCGCGCTGCCGGA
>VZTI01003710.1:1003462-1022512 GCA_013397865.1 Struthidea cinerea
CCCGCCCACCTCCCCCCGGGGGTCACGTGCCGCAGGGCGGGGCGGGCGCTGAGGGCGGGTGGGGCCCGCGCCCTGAGGCGGCGGCCGCGGGCGGCCCGGCCCCGGGGGGAGTGAGGAGAGCGGGAGCAGCCGGCCCAAAATTAACGTTTTCCTCGTGTGTTCGTCCGCACGGTGACTCAGGCACCCTCCCGCCTCGGCCCGTGCGGGCTCAGAGTCACAGAATCAAATAGCTTGGGGAAGACCTCTGAGCTCATCGAGCCCAACCTTGGACCGAACATCACCGAATCCACCACACCACGGCATTGAGTGCCACCTCCGGTGTTTCCTTAAAAACCTGCCTGGGCAGCCCGTTCCAGTCTCTGATTGCCCTTTCCGTGAAGAAATTACTGATGTCCAACCTAAACCTCCTCTGGTGCCGTTTAAGACTCTCCTCTCACCCTGGGGTTCCCACGGCCAGTGAGTGACCACAGCCAGTAGTGGCACCATGCGGGCTCATACCCTGCTAGCTTTGCTGGCACATTCGGTGGAATTTCTTCACAGAAAGGGTGATCAGACATTGGAATGGGCTGCCCAGGGAGGTGATGGCATCACTGTCCCTGGAGCTGTTCAACAGAAGCCTGGACGTGGCACTCGGTGCCGTGGCCTGGTTGACATAGGTTGGACTCAATGACCTCAGAGGTCTTTTCTGGCTTAATTGGTTCTGTGATTCCAGTTTTGCTCTTCTCATAACCATATTAAAATATTTCCTGTAAATTTTCTGAATTGAAAGATCAAGAGCAATCACTGCCAAACATTTCCCAAATGTAAGTGCGCCAGAAGTAACGAAGTGCCCTTTGACAAAGAGCTAATGCATTTTGAAACACAAAATTTAGCACCCTTTAAGTGAGTTAGCATAAGTTAGAGAGGAGATGCAAGCTTACACCCGAAGTGTTAAAACCAGTGCCTGGCAGTCTGTGGTTCCCACATGCCACGCTGAAACTACAACAGCTTTTTCTGTCATGCAGTGCCAGCAGCCATAGGTGGTGGGCTTAATAAGGCATTTAAGGAAACTTGGATTTAGTTAGTAAAAATCCTCTCAGGAAAAGCTTTTTTTTTCCCCCCATGAAAAACTGACAAAGAATATATGAAAGGGGAGAAAAGAATTTTACAAGCAGGATAGGATTAACTGAAACCTCTGTATTTTCAATAGCTGGGAGGATTTTGTTTCAGGTTTTCCAGCATGGATTCTGAATTTTATCTAGAGATACATTTATAAGACTCATTAAGAGGTTTTGCATTTAGAATCTGAAGAAGGGAGAGTCACAATCCCGCAGTAAATTAACCCAGGTTTAATCAGATCTAAAACTCTGTTTTCCTGCTGGAAGATTTGGTGTCATTAGGAGGTACCATGCAAACCCAATAAAACGTGTAGGGTCAGGGGAAATGGCTTCTCAGGAGGTCTGTGTGTTCTGTCCGTCTGCTTCCACAGCAGACTTCTCCACTTGAACCACTAATAAAATTTCCTCGCATCAGGATGAGGTTTCGGAATTTGTATTTTGTATACATAGCCGTGTTCTTTCTGATTCATTTAGCCTCATCAACAACAATAAAGATACTGAATCAGAACAAGCTGGCAATTTTGTTGATGAAACATGGGGGAGAGCGGACTCCAGCTGGCTCTTCAGCAGATACATTGGCCAGTTGACAGGAATAAAACTGCAAGAAACCTGACACAGAAAGCACACACGGTGAGAGGAGACAGACAGCAGAGGCAGGCAGGTAGGCAGGCGCTGCACAGCACCTGTTTGCTGGTTTTGAGTCCAAGGCAGTGGCTTCCCTCCTCTGAACTGGCTCCGAATACACCATTTCATGCCAGCTTATCCTACCTCCTTTCAAAGGCTTCCAAGGCTCCTTGCAGGGGGCAGACATATGCAGTCCCAGGCTGCCATTTTAGGCTTTTCTGCTCACTTTGTGTTCTTGCTGTCTACTTGAAAGGTTGAGGACAACCCAGGAGTCACACAGTCATAGAATATCTCAAATTGAAAGGGACCCAAGGATAGAGTCCAACGCCCTGCTCCTCACAGGACTGTCTAAAGCTGAACCATGTGACTAAGAGCATTGTCCAGACGCTCCTTGAACTCTGGCAGACTTGGCGCTGTTACCAGTTCCCTGAGGAGTCTGTTCCAGTGACCAACCATGCCCCCAGTAAAGAACCTTTTCCTAACGTCCAGCCTGAACTTTCCCTGACACAACTTCATTCCATTTCTTCAAAGAGGTCATCAAAGAGAAGATCAGCATCTCCCCTTACCTTTAAGGGGAGCTGTAGGGTGTGATGAGAGCTCCCCTCTGTCTCCTCGTCTCTGAGCTGAACAAACGCAGTGAGCTAATCTGCTCTTTGTAAGACTTTCCCTTGAGACTTTTCACCGTCTTAGTCTCTATCTGGTGCTTTAGCCACATTTTCTGAGATAGTAAATACAGAGAGGAGAGAGGCAACAACTTAATGAGTGGCTGCATGGTTACATCCCCAAAATTCAGCTGTTGAAAGCATCTGCCTCTCAGATCCCTCCTAAACGTCACTATAGAGCAATGTCCGTTAGCTGTTCCCATCACTTTTTCCACTTTCTCAGGCACACCTGAATTTTGAAGGCAGCATTTCATATTCCTCCCACTCTAGTGCTGTGCAGGCTGTGGAGCTCACACAGCCTCATTTCCCACTCCAAAGCCACAGGCACATTCGGAGCGGGGGTTGTGCAGGGCAGGGCTGCAGTCCCACCATGTGACACAGCACTGTCACCCCATGTCAGGACATGTGACAGTGCACTGCCTTGTTCACTGACACGGCCTCAGTGTGAGGTTGCTCAGGAGCAGAAGGACCCATTCCCCAGCTGCTGCACAGCTCCAGGAGCTTGGCAGATGCGTCTGGTCGGCATCTGGCTCCTAGGACCAAAGAGCCAGAGTGCCATGGCATCCCTGCCTCATCACTAAATCCATGTCCAGAGCCACACCATGAAGGGGGAGCCATTTCTGTAGCTCAGTGTTTTCTTACAAGTCCTTACAACTAAATTGCTCAGCTTAAAAGTTTTGCAGAGATTGACTGCTAAGTGCTTACAAAGTAAGTCAGTAGATCTAAAATAATTACTGGTGTAATTCCCTTGTTTTCAGGAAAAGCTGTTCAGGAGCACAAATCACTATTGCCTGTATACGTCACAGAAGAACTGGAGCCGTGTTTCCTTCATGTATCCCCAGTTCCCATCCTGACCTAGAATGACTTTAGAATAAATATTCTCTGAAGACTTTAGCTTCCAATTAAGTCTACTTCCAGCAACAGCCCTGCATTGCGCCTCATCAGAAACTGAAGATACTTAAAGAAAAATATCCTTATCCCAACTATGCTCACTGTTGTACAAGGCTTAGTACAAACTGAGCTAAAATACTTCAAAACTTAACTCAGCTTTGCAAAGTCATCAAATCCTTGGAAGGTTGGTAGCCTGCCATGCAATTCCTCACCTTCATACTAGATTATTGTCTTACTAGGAGGAAATGGGAATCTGACACGAAGCAAAACAAGGCACTGTCTGTTGTAATACCTGTGTGGTACATGCCAGTTTGTCCTGGAAATTATCTGTATGACAGCAAAGTGTTTGCTTTTGGGTTTAATTGTTCACCTATGAGTTATTTGACACATTCTTCTGAACTTGGAAGTGCTCAATTTTTGCTTTAAGTGGATCCTATTGATGTCTTGCAAAAAATATTGACAAACACGAGCCCTTTCAACACCAAGCAGGAATTAGCAAACACTTTCCAGCTGGTTGCTCTGCAAAGAGCTTTCCTTTCCTGCATATTTCATCCAGAAACAGAGACAAGTCCCCAAACTGAGTCTTTACTTTGTTCTTCTTTTCCAGCATTGTAACATTTTCTAACAAATATTTTGTTTCAGGGTGCCCAGCACAGGACACTTGGCCATTCTGGACATGCATAACTCTCCATGGAAACTCTCATATCAGCAAGTATCCAGTTGTTCTAACTCATGGTGTCCAAAAGGGCACCTAAGAATCAAAGTTCATTTTTATAGCTTTGCCCTACATTAACAAATGAGGCTTCACAACGCTCAAGCAAGCAGGTGAAAGGATCTATTTTATAGAAACACAAGCTCCAGCCCAGACAAAACCATTCATCATTTCTAAGACTGTCAGCCATTACTAGACACATATGTAAGGATTTTTTAAAACTGAATTAAATATCAAAGGCACATGTTCCGTGTAAATGTCAGACATTTTTACTCATTTTTCTACTAGAGTTCCGTGATTAAAATAAACATTTACAGCATGAGATTTTTTTTCTCTTCCTCTGAACACTTTTTGGATCTGAATCTTGATTTTAGAAGATCTGTCTTTAAAGTAGAAATCTAGGAATATGGGTCAAATGTGGCTTTTAAGGCTTGTTCATATTTTAATTGCATGGTTGCAGACTTAACAAGAGATGATTCTTCCTTCCTTGAAATTCAAGACATTGAAAGGTTAATTCAGTCTTCTCAGTTCCATTTCCTTCCGTCTGTTCCCCTTCCCACACTCCTCCCCACCCCCCATCTGTAGACAGCTGAGTTATTTGAATTTTATGCAAGCTAGTGTTCATCCAAAGGGGAAAATCACTGAACGTATGCACCAGGCAAGCGAAAATTGCGGTGTTGCACACTTGCATTTTTTACTTCCTATTTGCTTTTCTCTGCATTCACCAGCTTGGGCTGTGGACATACGCACTCATGCCCCAAAGACAGTTAAAGTTAATTCAAATTAAAGCTTGTATGTCCCCATCCCTGTTGAATTCCTGTTCTTCGCACTCATATGGAATCTATACTCAAGCTGCTGTGCTGCTTTTACCTTGGGTTGAGGAAAGGCTACAGTTCACGTTACCACAATTTGTCAGCTGCCAACACAATCACTCTCTGCTGCTCCCATGTTATTTCATGGTGTGGTCACTCACACTCAAGGTACACTAACTCCAAAGGAGTCATTTTGACAGAGCTCAGGTTAAGCCTGGGATGAAGACAGAGCTTTAATCCAACTGATTTCAGCACTTTACATACATTTGCAAGGAAAAAAATCCGTAAAAGTACTCACTGAAAATTTTCTAGTTCAGTCAGGTTCTGAAGAAAGAGATGCTCACTTCAGATGCCAGGAGAGGTAAAAAGTATCATCTTTCTTATTTTTTTTACATTTTAAAAAAGAAAAACAGCATTTAACCTAAAATACTTGCAGCTTTCATCGAAAAGGCAGAAGTTAACAGATGTGGAACTTACTGATGACCACTTTCTTACATAATTGTTGACCTTGTACACAGCATGTAATACCTATGTGTTTGGCTTACACTGTATAACAAGCTTATAAAATTGGAAAATTATTTTTGGAAAAGATGATGGAGAAATACAAGGTTTTATTCTGTAAATTGCTCAGAGTAATCAGCTAGAAAAGATAACTTGGCTGCCTTTTCTGTTCCTCTGCTTCAGCGGCCTTGTTTCCTTAAGCAGCTGAAAAACTTCAGGGTTTATCTTCTTCTCCCCAAACATAAAACCACTCAAGCTACCAGGAGTCCCAGGTTATTGAGAGTGGAATGATTTGGCAAGACAAAGAGAAGTGCTGGTGAGGCACCCCTCAAAACCACATGCACAGCCCTGTGTCCCAGGTGTGAAGAATACACCTCTGTATCTACCCCAGCACAACACAGAGTGTAACAACAGACCCACCTATTGTCCTTTTTCTTCTGGACAAAAGGAAAATACGAAGTTAACACAAAGTTAGTAGATCTCTGGATTTTATGATCTTTGGTTATATTCTTCTGGATTATGTTGGTTATCTATTTGCTGCACAGTGGGTGCCACAATTTGAACTTCATTAGGAATGCTAATGTTTCTCCTGTCTGAAGCAAAGAGAGGAAGAATCCCAAGAGTGCATTGTTTAATTCCAGAGCAGCCAGTAACACTGAGAAGAGCCCTGTTTGAGCACACTCCCAATGCTCATCCAAGATTTCCCTGTCTTACTCCTTCCCTAAACTGCTGCTTGCAGGAGATGCTTCTGTCCAGAGACAGAAAGGGGGGGGGGGGGGGGGGGGAAGACTGTTAAAGACTCAAAGTAATGCTAAACTTGTGTCTCTAGACCAGTATTCATCACAAACTATCATGTGCTCTGTAGCACTAACTTATGTGACTAACACCATCACATGCTTCTTTCCCCACCCTGGCTTTGGGGGGAGAAGCCTGTGCATGGACATTCTGCATTAATTCTACTTTTTCCTTTAATAATGCATGCATGGGTCAACACATTTTGCTAGAAGGGGCTAGGCCAGAGCTAAGTACTTTGTGCTGGAAGACACGCTTTTGGGTCAGTTCTTGAGAAAGCTCTGTTGCAAAAATCTCCATCTGGTTAAACTTTTAAAAATTCACCCCCATACCAAGTTTTATAATATAAAAAAAAAAAAAAATGAGAGAGAGGAAATTTCTACTCCCACTAGCTTATGTTTTCTCCTTTTGCTCTTTGCTGCAACAGGGCTTCTGATATAGACTTGTCTGAACTCCTAAGCTATTTGGAAAACATGGGGTTGGAAAAAATAGCCCAAGGAGAAGGACTATCTACAACTGCCTCTCCTCCCCCCTCATCTTCTGCATGTACCTACCCTCAAGGTTCAATGGTCTTGATAAGGAAAATGAAACACCTTAGGTAATGATAAAACATCCACTGTAAGACAAGTGTCGAGTGTTTACTCATGGGCAGTGCAGCGTTACAGCAGACAGTCTACCAAAGAGGGATCAGTGCCTTCCTTACGCCCCCAGGATTCATTGTCTCTTAGCCTGGGAACCTGTCTCTGTTCCCAAACAGGGATATTTTTTTTGGCAGCAAGACGGAACAAAAGGCACAAAGAGAACTAAGAAAACCCTTTCAGTGAAGCCATAGTCTTTTCTTTTTCCTGTTCCCCTGAGGACGGGAAACCTTCTAAGGACAGATCATAATACACCCAATCCTGCCACCTGCCTGGAAGGTGCTCAGTGCTCACGGGGACCTACAGGAATTAGGGTGCATGCAGATTCCAGCCCAGCTTTCAGCCTTGACAAATTGATCCCCTACCTTTAGCACCAAAAATACCACAACATTTTGAAAATGAAATCACTGTTATATTTGAGTGGGTGTGTTATTTCGATACAGCACTAATGTGATTATAAAATCAGTTGTGTCAGCTTATTGGCTCAGCTACAGACACTGATCTGCTCGAGCGTCTGTTCCTCTACCCGACTGCTCGTGTTAGGGTGCTTTGTCCCCCACTCAGCTCCCTGTGGAAATAGATACCATTTGATTCCCACTGTTGCACCAAAGAGAAAGAAACCCCATTTTCTGGCAGCTGCCCACCGCATCTCTATGAAACTTGGCATTTCCAGAGCACCTCTTGTGCCAAACATGAGCACAGCATCCCCCAGCCTGTGAAAGGCTGCAGCCCATAGATAGATAATATATATTAATGTCCCTGCAGCCCCAGCCCTGCACGGGCTGGGGGCACGCTGCTTCCAAGTGACAGCAGCCAGGGGAAAAGGTCGAGTGGCAGCAGGGTCCAAACCACCCAGCCTCACTCTTCAGACTTTTCACTTTAGCTCCCTCTAAACGTTTCCTCTCACCTATTACCGAATCCTGGTAGCAAGTGTTTGTTTTTCCCTGCTGCTCTGTGGGTGTCTGACAGACTCAGTGGCTTGTGCTGCCAGGCATGGTTTAATGCTGTCAATGGCAGGTGACTCACTGGTATCCGAAGTGTCAGTCCTGGCAGGTTTGACTCAGCCCTTCATCTTTTGGCAACACATTGAAATAAAACACAGCTTCCATTGTATGAGGCAGCTTTTCAGGCACAGCCATACCAAAGTAGCTTTACATGCTTTATGTGTAGAGCATCCATAAAGATTCTGTAGTTTGCATGCCCCACCGGCTTCCTGGTTTTTCACATTTCCATACACTGGATCATTCTGCTGCCTCTGTGCAACACAGAGAAAGTTGGGGTTCATTGCAGCCACAGTCTCCCCAAGGCCAGGCAAATGTCATGTTCCCCTTACTGAAGATGGTGACTCTGAAATCCTGCAATTAAAAACCTGACAAAGAACAGCTTTGCTGCTCATATAGCAAAAATATTTCCATTACTAGTGAAAGGAAAAGGCATCTGAGTAAGATATTACCTACCCATCTTTCCCTCGAAGTATGCGATGCCCTCAGGCCAAATTCCAAACTTTCCATATGTAAACTGCATCCAGCTGTGTGCTACACGGAGCACGTAAACATGAGGTTTGAATCCCACACAAGCTGTGTTTGACCACAGCACCAAATTTACAAGCTACAGAAACTTGACAGGCACTTTATGCAATGGTCAAGATGTTTGTTATGGAGATGAGTATCTCCTGATTTCAGCAGAGTGAGAACATGTAATTTCTCATCATTATGTTATTTGGCTCAACGCTGTTGCACCTTCCTCACAAACCCAACCCAGTATCAATTAAAAACGTGGTCATCTTTAGCCTAAAAACCCAAACAATGTATTCCAAATTGTTTTTAATAGTAAGTTTGCCAATAAATTGGGCAATTAAAGTGGTAGTGGTGGTGAAAACAAGCGTGCTCACCCTGTCTTAGCATGTTTAGAAGAGCCTGAGCTCTGCTGTGCATCCTGGGGGCAGAGCCCATGACTGGACACAGAAAAAGTGAGGTTCTTCTGCTTTGCTGTCCTGAACACTTTGTTTGCTCTCTACCACTGAGAGAAGTTGTGCTACTTTTGAAGTTTGAGAGGTTTTGTCCTTTTAGTCTCTCTTCATAATCAGAATTATAATTGTTATTTTTAAAATGGACAAATGTTTAAAAAACTGAAACTCGTGAGCTGCCTGGATTCATGAATCACTCAGATTATGTTTTAAAGTCTTTTCTGGTCTTCTAAATCTTGTATCTAGCCAAACAAGAGGTTAATGCTCTCTCTTTAAACTAGACACAAAGGCTGTTCAATGCCAAATCTCAGCTACGGCTTACACCAAATATTCACCCAGTGGCTGCCTTCCTGCTTTTTCCCAGGGGGTTTCAGGCAGGAATGCAGCTTTCTATTTGTGACAACAGATTGGATATGTGGGGTGGAAGCAAAGGAACTGAGTCCCAACGTTAAATATGGTGCACACACACAGTGATTTTGTGTGGTCAGTGCAGACGCAGAGATAACCGAGCCAGCCTGTACAAATCCCTTAGGTTGGGAAAAACATTTAAGATCAAATCCAGCCACAAACCTGTTCATTGTTTTAATTTAAATGAACATTGTAAGAAGAGATCCTTAAGACACATTTAAGCACATTAAAACCATTTTCTCCATGCACACATATCAGACTCAAACCCATTGTACCTAAGCCTGTGGTGCCAACAGAAAGATCCACAGACCTTCCAGGGGCTCTCAATCAGCTGAGAGATGTCTCTGTCCCTCTGAGCTCATTGTTCAGGCTGCCTCACAGTCAGTAGAGAATGAGGGCACAATTAATTTTATCCCAACTTTGTTGCCTCCCTTCTGACTATTATGGAGTCTAGGCAGGAATTTCAGATGGAGACACTGAAAGGTACACAAGAGGAAATCCAGGAGAAACACCGGTATCCAGGAGGCCCTTCCCTCCCTGCTTCCAGAGCCATGGGCTGAGGGAGGCACCAGCAACTGAATTAATGGCTACCAAAACAGGAGCAAGCAGAAATTCATTGTACATCCCTTCAGGACACATTCCTGGATGTCACTGTGGTGCCTGGGCTGTGCTAATCTCAGACTTGGCCCTTGATCATGGCAATCACACCATGGCTATGCTGAGAGTCCTCCACAGCCCCAAGCCCCCTTGTGCTTCTGCCAGGCTGGGCAGGTGGGGATGATCCCCAGGCATGTTGCAGAATGCACCTACAATCCCCTCCCCAAAAACTAATCTGACAGCAGCAATCCCCAAACCTCACCTTTACTGCAAACCTCAGCACTGGAAAATGGTGGGAAGGGAAACTTCAATATGATTGTCATGGTAAATGAAGAGAACAGAAAAAACGAAAAATCAAGATGTATTTTGGCAGTTTTCCATGTCAGTTTTCCCATTTCCCTCCTTCATGCACTTTCTACAGGAGCAATCTGTCCTTTCCCTAAACGCTGAGCAATCCCAGCACTGAACTAATCAATATTAATAGCTATGGGTTTGGGAGGGGGGAGGAGGGGAGAGGAGAGGAGGGATTACCCTGACCTTTTTCAACTCACACTGCCTCAGACGGCCATCAAGCAGCTGAAGAGAGAGCAGCCAGACGGTAATGCCATGTGGTTTTAGTAGCTTTTCATTTTTTTTAAATTTTTTTCCTTGTGAATATTTACTCTGTTGTCTGTGTGCAGATAGCAATGAAATCTGATTTTCTGCAGGAAGGAAAAAATATAATTATATCAGCCATCTCCGGGCCAAACCTTGCCTTGATGGGAAGCTCCACTGAAATAAGGGAAATAACACCCAGGCTGGATTTTAACTCGAATTTCTTAATAAAGAGAGGAATTGGATTAGGGAAGTTTTGACAGGTGAAATGCTGGTGTGCTTTGTGGATTTCTCTTTATTATAACAGAGTATAATCAAAGCCATTGAGCTGTGACTGGGATATGGAACAAGAGCAAACAAAGGGCTGGGGGAACCGGTCCTCTATTGTTACGCTGAAGTGTCCACAGCAGCTCAGGGGATGGATGTGCACAGTACAGGGGGCTCAGAATGAAAGACAAATCCTATTAATTAAAAGAAAATAATAATTGAAGCTCTTTGTTCTATTGGATATGGGGTTTATTGTAGATTTTCCTGTTAGCAGCATTTCTTAAAATACAGGTTTATGTCAGGGGGCACCGTGGATTACTGGCAATTAAGCATTGTCTCTTTATTACTGATGGTTCTTGTTGCCATGTGCAAAATACGATTTTTAGGAATTTCATCAGAGAAATCTAGAGAAAATTCTATTTATGCCTTTCCTCTTTTGCTCTGAAAGAGCCAAGCCTCAGGGAAAGGTCCCAGATTGAGTGTTAGGTTTGTGGGGGTTTTTTGAATAAACATTTTTATGGTATTTTCATGTTTTTTCTCTTGAGGAGAAAATGCTTTACAGATGGCTGGTATCACAGCACTAGCTAATGAAGCCATGGGTGTGTTTTCCCTTTCTTTGTCAGGACCCATCATGTCCGACAAACCAGATTTTGCAGAAATTGAAACATTTGACAAGACCAAGCTGAAGAAGACAGAAACCAGAGAGAAAAATCCACTGCCCACTAAAGAAAGTAAGTGCTTATGAGGCTATTTGAAGTACGAGTAGCAAGGGCATAATCTGTATTGCAGTTCATATGCAAGATGAATACTAATCACAGGATTACAGGCTCAAACTCATCCCTGACTTTAAGTGGGGATAATACTAAGACTCTATGCTGGGCTTCCAAGGATATGAGTAATTATAACCAATGGTCCATTTTGTCTGAAAAACCCTTTCTGATGGGATTGCTCTTGCTTCTGCTAAAAGCAAGACCAGTGTTCCCACTGGGTGCTGGTAACAGGATGAATCTGTTTGTAATTACCTTGTTACCAGCCCCTCTGGAGGCACAGGGGAACCTTTGCCTGTCCCTGGCAGGCCAGGCAGCACCCCAGAGGGTGCCCGGGCTCTGGGTTTAATGTTATCAGGCAGATGAGCTGCTGCCTCTCACTTGGTACCTACTGTCAGCCCCGGGCAGGAGACCTCCAGGCACCTTCTCTGGGAATAAGGCTGCAAGCAAAACCCATCATCATCCTCATCTAACAGGCAGTCTCCCTCAGAAAAGCACCCCTGAGCTTTTCTCGTGCAGGGTCTTCTCCCAGACACAGGCAGCCAGATAAGGCTGGGATTCAAGCTCAGCTTCAGATATGAAAAGAGCATTTGGAGCAGATTTTGTGAGCAGTTTCCTTCAGAAGAGTATTGCTAATCATTGGATGTGTGTGCTGATAGCCATGGAGATGCACAGTCCCTCAACATTAGATACCTGGTTTTTTTCCCTGTTTTATTATCCTTGCCAATGCCAAAGCTGTAAATACAAGAGGAGCTTTGCATGTCATGAACTTCTCCCTTCTAGCTATGCAGATGTGGGCATGAGTTGTCATTTTCAGGGTGACCAAAAAAAAACCAAATATGGATTTAATCATTTTCTGGCTTTAAGTATGATCATGGAAATCTGTATCCTGCAGAACCATTATCATTGAAACACAGAATGGTTTGGGTTAGAAAGGACTTTAAAGAGTATCTCATTTCAACCCCCTGCCATGGGCAGGGACACCTCCCACTACCCCAGGTTGCTCCAAGCCCTGTCCAACCTGGCCTTGGACACTGCCAGGGATGGGGCAGCCACAGTTTCTCCAGGAAACCTGTGCCAGGGGCTCAACACCCTCACAGGGAAGAATTTCTCTCTCACATCTAATCTAACCCTGCCCTCTGTCAGTGTGAAGCCAGTCCTCCTTTTTCTGTCACTCTAGGCCCTTGTCCAAAGTCCCCCTCCAGCTCTTCTAAGCTCTCCCCAGAGCCTTCTCCAGGCTGTTCACCCCCAAAACTCTCTCAGTCTGTCTCCATAGGAAGGCAAAGTTTACTGTTCATAAACAGTAATGTTTATTGATGGTGTTTTTGTTTCCTCTGTTTTTCTGCCAGCTATCGAACAGGAAAAGCAAAGTGAAAGTACAGCCTGAGTATAAAATTGAAGATGTGACTGCTGCTTCTTCAGTGGGGTTTTGGCTTCTGAGTTGGATTGTTGTTTTATTTTGTCCCTCCCACCCCATATTTGTTGCCCATTTATTTTAGGAAACATTTGTTCATTTAATGTTCCCTGGAGAAGTTTGGTTTGTGTTTGTTCAAGAAGATACTATGTATTTGGATTCTTAAAATTACAATTCCAAGTTCTGTATCAACCCCATNTAAATCCCAAACCAGAAACTTCTTCCTCCTGTCAGATACGGGAACAAATAATTTCTCTTCCACCATCCGCTACCAAAAAAAAAAAAAAAAAAGGCAATTTGCATAAAAATTGTTTTCCTAAACCTCACAATAAACAGGTTTCTTCTGATCAACTGTCTTTGAGCCTTGCAGAAATGGGGTTTACACTGCAACTATTACTAACATCCTTCCCACTTTGTTTGCATTTCCATAGCAGCTTGGGAGTTTGGTCAGGTGGGGAAGGGTTATCCCAGGCACCCACAGGTCCCTTGCTAGAACACAGCCGCTCTCCATCATCTGTATCCTGCAGAATCCCAGAGCCCCAGGTGGCACCAGCCCACAGGAACCCCCCTGACTGCCTTCACAGCAGCCTGGACACTTCATTCCCATCCCCTGTGTCATTCAAAAGAGTGTTTAATGGGAACCCTGAGGGACAAACTGTGTGTGCAAGGAGCTCCTGCACTTTGAAACTCCCAGCCTGGCAGCAGGCACGAGTAAGATGGGAAGTCACTGGCCTGCTTCAGTCCTGTCCAGCAGTAAGCTGGAGGGCTCCGGAGACAAGCACCCACTTACAGATTCCATGACAAATTGATGGTTGGGCTGAGGAAATACTCAAATTAACATTCCAGATTTTAAAAAAGGCTGCAGCTGCCTCTCCACAGCTTTTTTATCTCTCTAACTTGCAAAGATCCAGTCAACCTTGGGATAACTGCAGCACACACAGCGCCCTTGGCCCATCTCATACCAAGCCATACAAGAATGAGGGAAGGTGGAAGGAAGAAAGAAAATTTAGTACTGCATTGATTTTTAGGGATGAGAGAAAGACGTTTAGCAGCACAGGGGTGTAAGACACAAACCTTCAAGCAAGAAAAGCCTCCCTAAATCTTCATTACTGGTGGTGCAATAACATCCTCACTGATCTGCAGAGGACTTGGCAAAAATAGGCTCTGGTACCACCAGCTCAGGGGACTCTCAATTACACGGTATCATGTTATCTCTGGAATTAATTTGCAACCATATTAGAAAAACAAGTGCTTACTCTGGGCAGATAAACTGCTGTCCCTGGAGCTTCAGTTTGATCCTACTTGTGCTGTGAAATGAGAAGAGCTCTGTGTACTCCAGCAGGGTTAGTCTGGGCCTGTACCTGCATGAGGCGAGGCAGAAAGCAGCCTACAGGCTTCAGAAAACAGAAGGGAAAGGCTGGGGTGATGTTCAGAAAGCTCTCGTTTACTTAAGGGTTGTTTGACACTTGACATTGAATGTGAATAGTCAGAACTGCAATTAAAAGTAGCAGTGGATCCACAAGACTGCGACCTTTGGTGGCAACAGAAAGTAACCAGAGGTGACCAGGAGACCAAAGGAAAATGCAGGGCATGAGGACCAGTGATTTCTGTCAGAGCTTTGTTAATGTCAGTGGTGTCCAAAGGGCTGAGGCTGCTGTTCCAATCCACATTCATCAGTTCAACACTGCTGACGTTTTCTTTTCATGACCAAGTTTTTTTTTCACATTCTCATTTAAGGACCCCTTGGCACCTAACTCAAAGAGGTGTTTATTTTAAGGTCAGCTGGATTCATTAATACTAATTTTTATATAAAAGGTGAGGAATACAAGAGGTTGCGCAACAAGGAAAACAGTTCTATTTTCTTTGTGACTCATACCCTCCCCTCACCCCTGCACTCTTCGGGGTCAAGGAGCCTCTGACATTATTTAAATATTTGCTTTGATGATGGCTCCTTCATGGAGGAAGCATTTAGAGATAGCACTTAGAGCAACACCACCTATGGAAATCTGTATAGTTCCTACTGTTCAACCAGATTCATTCAACCCGTTACTTTCCCCCAGATGGTTTTTAAGTTCTGTGTTGCACTCAGCAGCAAGGCCACAGATTAGACTTTCTCCTTGCTTTTGTTCCACATGACGATCTCTCTCCATCTCTGCCAGTTCAGAGCATCTGCCAACTCACTCAGCAAATACACTGTAAATCACCAAAAAATTCTTTGGCATCACTGAAACAGGGGCTGGTCTCTGTGCCCACAAGTTCTTCCAAAAATCAAAGGTCTGGGCTGTGTCCTCAGCCTGCACTTTTTGGGCAGGAGGGAAGGGAGATCTGGCCAAAGCAAGAAAACAACAGAGATATTCTCCTCTTGTGTTTGCAGAGATACAAAGGATTGGCAGCACAGCTCAGGTTTGCCCAAGCCTTTGGCTCAGGGCTGCTCCTGGTACAGGGCTCAGTCTCTCCCCATGAAACCTCCTCCCAATTTAGCTTTTTGCATTTAAAGCCTGAAACAGTAACCCCAACATCTCAGTGCTTTTATCCACACATCTTACCCCGCTAAATAGGCTGAGAAGAACTTTAGTCACGTTCCCCACCCCTGGATCTGACTAAAAAGGCTACAAACACCTGCACACCTGGAAAAACTCCTCAAGGTTAAAGGCCAGATCTTCCCAGCTTTCCCCCACCTGCCCCAGGTGGAGCACAGCTTTATGGCAGGGCTTGGAGAGTGCTTCTTTCACAATTAGCAGTTAAGAGAGGCTCAGAGTTAAAAACACATAACTGCAGTACTCTGATTTGAGAAACATCCCTCTCTGCTGCTGTGGGAGACCATTTCAACCCAGGAACTGGATCAGGAGATTAAAGTTTATCAAGAGCAGGGACAGGTTTTGCTCCCTGTTATCTTAACCAAAGAGCATTACAGCCCTTATCTGTGGGGCAAGCTGGGAACACCAACCAGGAAACTGCTCATTACTTCAGGCTGAGACAGTGAGTTTTCATACTTCCAGGCATTACACAAGGAAATATTAGTTGCTGCCATTGAGAGGGAGCTATGAGCAGAGCCAAGGCAAGCTAAACCAAAGCAAACACCTTACCCACACGTAGGAAACACCTTCTGGGCATTAACCTGACCTTCACTCCCCAGAAGAGCATCGTCCAGCTCCAAGGCTCCCCAAGAGCCACCCACTCCAGGAGCTGAGGCCCTTTCCCAGCCTCCATGCTGATGGGCAGCTGAGCTAGAGACAAGCTCATCAGTAAACAGAACCAGCTCCAGGTGGGAAACTTAAATATTTCTGCCAATTAGCAGCAGCCCCTTGCTGTTAGGTAAAGGTACATAAACGAGGTGTTACCTTGTAACTAAAGGAAAAATGCCTTCTATGCTAATGCAGTTATGGCCAAAAAAAATCATTATATGCAGATAAACACCCACTTTCTTGGCGTCACCATGGAGCCAGTTTTGCCCTCTGGATCCCAGGGATAGGGCCAGCCCTCTCAGGATCTTGGCCAAGTCCACCTGCCCCTGTGAGTCACCTCTAATTGCTGTGCACAGTCGCAGCAAGCCCTGGCTGGGCAGAGGAGATCTGCATTCCTGTCGTTGTTACACCAAAGTTAGTTGATTTAATAAATCTCATTAGGCAGGCATTTGATAGCAGCAAAAGCCAGGGAGGACAAGCCCTGAGCCTAGTTCTCCTAGGAAAAGGGCCTGTGCGTGTTCCACCACAGCTGGAGCCCAGCTAAAAGGCCCTGGAGGCCCTGCCAGCCCCAGCTCAGATACCACCGCCGAGTCTCAAAACACATGTGGGGCTTTTTTCAAATATATTTGGGTGTTCTCTCTTATTTGGGTCATTAGCCCTGTGATTGCTGAGACATGCCACAGCTCTGCAGTGACGAGGGCAATGCATTTTGGCCAGTGGCTTGGCCACCATGACAAAAGCTGGGATGTCTGTGCAAGGCCAAGGCTGGAGAAGCCTTTGGAAAAGACCTTTGTGCGCTTGTTCTGCCGTAAGTGCTGGTCCTGATGCAGCAGAGACCTCTCCTGCTAAGAGAGGCTCAGGGAAAGGAACAAGGGAGAGATGTGAGCAAATGAGGATCTGCCAAAGCTCTGCGGGATCAGGGGTCTGAACTGCACTGCGTGGGAAGGAGGTCAGGGGCTGGGAGTGCAGCCAGGGAGGTGCCCACGGCAGCAGAAACTCAAGGCAGAAGAAGCCAGGGTGGTTCTCATGCCTCTGCCTGGCTCACCCCTTGTTTTTCCAAATACACAGGGTGAAAACAATAGTCTTTTAAAAAGCACAAACCTTCTACTGCCAAGCTGGGGGAGCCTCCCACACTGCACAGGCAAACAAAGCCACTGTGTCCTCCTGGAGCCCTGGCACGGGCAGCCAGCCCTGGCCTCTCCACCTGTTCCCACCCAGCGCGTCCGTGGGTCCCCGGGGAGCTCTGGTTGTCCCAGCCCGATCCAGGGCACCGAGGTGTGTCCCGGCAGCAAAACCCGCTCAGGCTGGAGCGTGAAAGGCAGCACGGGGCCGGCTGGGGCTGAGCCAGGCTGTGTGGGAGCAGGTGTGTGCGTGTGCGGGGGTGTTTCTCCAGCTCCAACCCAACACCGCTCAAACTGACAGCAGGGTAAGCTCTGCTCCCATCTCCTGTGCCGGGAGAGGCGGCTCCGTGTGCTCGCTGTCTTGTCAGGAGAGCTGGCTTGGGAAGGAACAGTTGCTGGTGATGGTTCGTGCACATCTTGTAAGCTGTGCTGACAACAGCTCTTGACAACTCCTACCATCAACTGCAAATCTCCCAATGCTTCGTGTTTGCTTCAAGGCCCGGGTCCAGAATTCATTCAATCCATGGGGAATCAGGAAGAAAGGAAGAGGAGGGGGGAGCAAAAGGGGGTTTGTAGCTGCTCTAGTCAAAGGGACATGAAAATGAGGTCTTTTAAGGCTCCAGCAGTAGGCACTGAACAAAAAGAATGAGAATTTTCAAAATAAAAAAAAACAGTTTCAGGAATTTTAAGCTGGTCTCATGAATTCAGAAGCCAACTCAGTATCAAAATTTTTGATTTGGCAAAGTTGCAACAACCAGGGAGGAAAAAAATTGTGTGTGACTCCAAGTGGGTGTTTTCAAACAGCATCTTGTTTGGGGAAAATAATCCCTCTTGGTCTGCTTTGTTTTCTCGTGATGCTGGAAATAAATCTCCTCAGAAAGAAGAATTGGGGTTTTATTTTTCTGTCTAATCACAGGAGCTACATCAGGTCACGCCTGACCACAGCTGGTCCACCCATCCTTGCTAGCCCTGGGAGGAGTCACCACCACAAAGTGTTAAGGAAACGTGTGTGCAGGTCCAAAATCACACATTTCATTTAGCAATGAAGAAATCAGGCATGAGGTGCCTTGGCTGAAGGCGTGTACTTTTGGGGCTGAGCCCAAGGGCAGGGATGGAGGCAGCAGGGATGCCCTGGGGCAGCAGCATCGCTCCCACTCCCAGGACCCTTCCCTCCAGGGAGCAGGAGTAGCAATAGCTTATAGTATTGCAATAGCTCCATAATGGCTTTATAATAGCTCCAGCCTCTTCACTACTCCCCCAGACTCACCATTTTATTTCTGTCCTGTCCAGGCTCTTATTTCAGTGGGATCTGGGTAACCCAAGCCCACAGTGCTGCTTCTGGCCATGTGCATCGGCTGCAGCACGGCCCTCACCTGGTACCAGCACGGGTGGCAAGGAGCACGGGCATTGGGAGGGAAGAGGTGTCAAACAACTTGTGCCCGCTGCAGCTCCCTCACGCTGGCAGACATCCCCAGTAACGCTGACGACTTTGGTGGCATCAATCCAGAGCGAGACAGGGGCAGCTACAATGACGTGACCCTGGGGGCAGGAGGGCTGTGCGTGCTGCTGGAGGATTGCTCTTGCCCACCCAGCTCCATCTCGGCCAGATGAACCACAGACCCACAACAGAGGTCTTTTTTTTCCCCTCAATACATCTTGAAAATCCCAGGGCTCGGCCAGCCAACCCGAGCAGCAAGCACGGAAGACTCCCCACAGGTCGTTCTGGCAGCGAGATTGCTGCGCAGCTTTTATCGCAGCTGCCGCTTGAGGTGCTCGGCTGGGGACATCTGCAGCCTGTGCCCCCGCCGTGTGCCCCCAGCCGCTGCCACCGGGCACGGATGGGCTGGGACGGGCTGGGACGGGTGTGCGGTGCGGGGCCGTCCCACAGGGGGGAGCCTTGTCACCGGCCTGCGGGGGACACTGCCGGGGACAGCGCCGGGACACTGCCGGGACACTGCCGGGGGACACTGCCGGGGGACACTGCCGGGGGACACTGCCGGGA
>VZTI01003710.1:1024923-1067469 GCA_013397865.1 Struthidea cinerea
GCACTGCTGCTGCCGGGGTGAAACCCCCCTCCAGCCACTGTCCCCGGTCGACTGGGCTGGAGGGGTCCTGACCCACCTCCCAGCCCATCCTCCCCACCACAGTGGGGCCATGCTCACCCAGCTCACTCCTGACATGTGGTGAGCCCACAGTAAGTTAAATCTACATCTTGAGCCCCTTTCTCTGCCTCTTGTTAATGGAATAAAAGAGTTTCCCCACACCCCCACCCCACCCCCCATTTTCTCTATTTCCTCATTTCTAGCCTAAACACATCGTCCTGTGCACACAGATCCAAGAGCTCTGCAATGCTCTGAGGCCTTTTTGTACAACCCCCATCAGGACATTCCCAAATCACCTTGACAGCCCTTGCTGGGAAGCATCTATGTCCCTGGCCAGCTTGTGTCTAGGAAGATCAGAATTTGGTTCCAAACCTCAAATTTTTTCCTTCCTGGAACCAAAAGGTAGAACCTGGAGCATCCTGTGATGCTGGCTTCTATCCCAGAATGTGTTTCCTTCGGTAGAAGGGGCTCTTACCTTGGACTTGCTTTTTTGTGGCCTCACTGATGAAGTTCACTGTTCACCCCATCACGCTGCACGAGGCTGAGCTGGGAATCAGGGCTAAAAGTAAGACAGAAAAACTGGGTGCATTGGTACAGCTGAGGGCACAAAGTACTGCCAAGAGACAGGAACTCCTTGCGATAATTTTGTCACTGGGAAAGCACACCCTGAGCTGGCTCTGTTGGGTGGTTTAATCTTGTTTTCAGTGAATATTGGGCTTCTTCTGTGTGCCAAACAGGCATGAAGAGAACCAAGCCTGTGGGGTAGGTGTGGCACCATACCTGTTTCCAGTTACATCTCCATCCCCAATTACTATTCATTAATCAAAACATATTCATTATACAGGCAAAACTCCCACCAGCATTGCCAGGTCCAGGGCTTGGGTCCTGCCTCTGTTTGCTCCTGCTGGGAACTGCAGCAGCCCATAAGGGACTGTGCAGCAGGCAGAGCAACGAGGACATATTTTCCGCAATACAGGAACGATGAGAAGACTAAAAATAACAATTCCTGGAAGAGCTGGGTGTGCAGGTGGGTTGCCCCATGCCTGCAGTGCTCTGGGATGGAGTATTGTGCAGCACAGGGACACATCCCCTTTGCTGTGTGCAGACCAAGGGGCTTGGGGGGCTTCCCGGGGCGAGCAGTGTGGGAGAGCACCATAAAACATCCTCCAGCTCACCAGCCAGGGGGTGGCTTTCTAATTACCCAGGTGGGTTTCTATTGTGAGGAGGGCAGCAATGCAGGATTTGACGCCAGGGCTCCGAATGTGTCACCTGCCGAGGGCAATTTAGCAAGTGGCCTGTGCTTTATTTTCCTGTTGTCCACAGCCACGGGGCAGCACAAGCCAAGACCCCACCCCTGTGGGATCTGCCACCCTGATAAACTGATTTACCTCATGTCTGCCTTCACTTAAAACCCACATTGTGGTGTGAAAAGGCTTTTGTGGATGTGTGGGGCTGTATATACTATTGTAGTCTCTTTAATTAGGGCAGATACCAAAATGCATGCTTTAGGATTTTGACCATCCCATGAAAAACACTGCCTGTTTGGTCACATAGCAAAAAAATAATAAAGAAAGCATCAACATTTTATCAGTTAAGTCAAGGGGGTCCAGGCACTCAGGACTTTCCAAACAGCCTGTCCCTCGGCATCACACGGTGCAGGCTCTGGTGCTGCCTCCATGCCGGGCAGCTGATGGCTCATGAGGCCCAGGCTGCCCAGAACCACTGACAGGGCACATTCAGCATAACCAGGTAAATTCAACAGAATTTGCCTTCCAGAATTTTTTTTCCCCATCCAGAACCAAACCAAAAACAAGTCTCTAGGCAGTGGGAAGATCAAAGGGAAACCACCTGCAGCATCATTTCTCAGATGACCCATGGGGTGACCCAGTGGGCTGTTCCCATGGGTGACGGGGGAGCACCCAGCTCTACAGCCCTCCAGAGCCCAACTGGGCTTGGCCCACGTGTGCCCAGTGACTTATGGAGCAAAGCACCAGAATCAGCTTCTAAACAGCTCTGCCCAGTTCAGCTCTGCCACTGATCCACCCCGAGATCTGCAGGCCACCCATTTCTGTGCCTCAGTTTACCCAGCTGCAAACAGAGATGTGTACATTTAATCTCTTTTACTGCAAGGACATTACACGAAGTGGTCTATAAGTGCAAATTCATTAATACAGCAAGACCCAAGTCTGCCTAAGGTGGAAAAGTCCAGCAGCAATACAGTTGGGATCACTGCACTCATTGCTGGGTGACCTGCAGAAGTGCTGGCTCCTGCTTGCCAGGCCTGAGCAGTTAATGTGGAAAAAACCTGGAGCGGTGTGGGAAGGCTTGTCCCAGCACGCTGCTTTGTTTGCTGACAACTAGTGCAAGTGACAACGTTATGAGTGACTTTTAAGATCGCTGTGACTTTAATTAGAAAGGACATTTTTAATAGCCTGGGCAAAGAGCTGTGTGGTCCTGCCAGCGGCTGCTCGCGGCACAGCTCACGCCCAGGGACTCTGTTATTCCTCTGGCATGTGATAGCAGTATCATGTGTGAACTGACAGAGCAGACATGCCAAGATTTTTTTAGCTGCACAAACTGTCTCAGACAAGAAAAAAACCCCATCTATATGCCCTCAGGGGCAGCCAGACACAACCCCCCCAAAATTACCTGTGCGCATGTAGAAAATGCACGCAGATTTCCAAGCCATATGCATGGGCTTTAATCAGTGAACTTCCCAGATACATGGGAAAGACTTCATTCCCAGTAATTGTCCTTTGACAGCTCTAACAAGTAGGATCTGTTCCGGATGGTAATGATTAAAATGCTGACTCACAGAGGGTTTTCCATGCTGGTGGGACTGCACCAGCTTTGTGCTCACTTGGAAGGTATTTTGCATCCCTGCTTTTCAACCAATCTGCAATTTTAATTCTCTGGTTACAAACGGGTTGTTTGCGGCTTTGCCCAGCTGACTCCAGGTTTCCCTTCTGCAGAGTCTGGAGGGAAAGGGCTCTCCCCTCGCTCGATGATGGGCAGCAGGGCAGGGAGAATCCCTGTGCTTTCTGCAGCCAGGAGCAGTGAGGAGCTGGTCTGTCTGCTCTGGGCAGGAGAGAAAGGAGGGACAGGTCTCCAGCAGCGGCAGCTGAGCCCACAGTCCTGCACTTCAGATACCAGCTATGAGGTGTCAAACCCCAGGGCAGGTTGCTGGCTCTGCAATGCTCTTGAGCATTTTATGGCAGGACAGAAAACTACTTCTCAAAGGTATTGAGGTGCATCCCCCTGCCTGGCCATTGTGATGCTGGCTGTGGCCGCTTGCCTGCATGTGAAGATGGGGTTTGTCCCTGTGTGCCCCCTTCTGCTCGAGGGACAGCTCCCCAAGTGACATGTCCAGGGCAGTCCCGTTCCCTTGAACCTCACTTTTGCAGCTCTTTCATCAGTCCCCTTGCAGCAGCAGTGATTAACCTGGGGAGATGGGTGTACCCCAGGGTCAGTCAGGGAGCTGACAGGGGAGGAGGAGGAAGGCAGCACCTCTACTTGCCACAGAGTCAGTGCTGGAGAGGTGCTGTGCCTGTGTGCCATGGGACAGTGACAGGCAGAGCCAGGGGGCTGTTTGCTGGCACCGCATGGCATTGCTTTGGGGCCAAGTACCCACACTGCCCCATGGAGCAGCCAGGATGCCTGCCCAGGGTGAGCCAGCCCCCAGCGGAACCATTCACCCACAGGAAAACAGACCAAGAAGTTTCCATGAACGCCATCTCCCCATTCCTCCATCAGCTGCATCACAGCTCCTCACAACCCTTAATGATACTGGCTGTAACTACCAAAAGGCTTTTTGGGTTTCCTCTGATAAGGATTTTCCTTTCCCAAGCACAGATGATGGCTCAGCTGCAGCTGAGGCCCCTCACTCCACTCAGACTATGGGCAGCTCCTGCCTGGAGCAGCAGCAGCAGTGCCTTTGCTGCAGCAACCTTCACCGTAAGGAAATTGCCAACCCCAGAAAACTGTTCCCCTAATTACAGCGTTGGAGCATGGAGAAAACCACATAAGTGATTCACACAGTGTTCCCAAGCTGCAGCCGCGTAAATTAGAGAGATTTCCAAACGCTCCCAAGCCACGCTCGCTGTTGTCAGGATGGAAATGCAGAAACTTTCATCATAAAGAGGCAAGGAGGAAAAAACCTGCCGTTAAACGCATCTCTGCAAACCAGGGAGACCTGGGAGGTCTATTCCCTATAGATCTTTACAGAAGGGTTGTTAAAACTCCTCAGGAGTTCTCATAGAAGGGAGCAGGCAGATAGCAGGGGAACTATAGAAATGCATCTGCTTGTCATTTCGGAGCGACATGGGGATGGAGCCTCTGCTGGCAAGCAGAGCATGAAAAGGAGAAGGCAAGAGGACTTGGGGCCAGCAGAAAGGGATGGCTGGTGGTGGGAAAGAGAGTTAAAAGTGTCCCATTGTTAGGGAAGTTTGCTCTCCTTCAGACCATCCCGCTCCCAGGGACACCACGCCGCCTTTTGAAGTGCAACCTTAGGCGGTTCCTTGTCACCCATTGGAGCGGGAGCTTTTTTACCACATTAAGTCATTGGGTAGCAAATGAATGGGGGGTTTTGACTATTCACAACTTCACCTTATAAATATCAGGGTTGGAGGTTCCTGCAGCTTTGCTCCATCCCCATAGCTCACCTTGGGAAGGAGTGGAGGAAGGCGGCCCTGCTTGCTCAGAGACCTGCAGTGCGGAGAGCTACGGAGCAGCCAAAGGGATCCAACCCCACTCCTTGTGACAGCCATGAAGAGAAGCACCCTCCTCATCCTCTCCATCACAGGGGTCTACAGTGCCATTCTCCACACAGCAGCATGGTAGGGTCCAACTCAGTGGAAAGGGCATTTTTTAGGGATGCTCTTTAGCCTGTGGTAAGGTGATTCATTTTATTTTTTTCTTTCAGGTCTGTGAATAACTTTCTGATGACAGGACCTAAGGTAATTAACATACGGACTGCCAGGAATTTAAATGGAGTGATTTTGTTTTGCAAATGGGAAATAGTACTTCCCGAGGAACCAGACTTCCCAGAGCATGTCGGCTCCAAGTCCTGCCAAGTACAGAGGGAAAAGACTCGCAACCTTCTCATGTGTTTTCACTGATAAATGCTAAAACAGGGCGGATTTTAACCCCGCTGTTTCCCATGCCAGGCTTACCTGACGTTCTCCAGCAGCGTGGCGGCCGGGGCGCACAGCGGGATGGAGGAATGCAAGTTCCAGTTCGGGTGGGAGCGCTGGAACTGCCCCGAGAGCGCCCTGCAGCTCTCCACCCACAACCGGCTCCGCAGCGGTGAGTGCGCCTTCACCTGCCGGCACCGCTCCCTGTCCCGGGACGCTCTGGCTGCCAGCTGGGATGTGCTCTGGAGACAGCTGGTGCTGCTGCTTTAACTGACTGACGGAGAGGGGCTTTCATGTCCCAAAAATCACAGCTATTTTCCTTTATCGGTATTAATTGGTGTCATAAATATCACTAACATTTTCCCAGGGATCCCAGGCTCAGTCTTTCCCTCAGTGCTGCTCCATGGGTCTGCTCCTACCACTTTGTGTGCAGCACCCCGGGGAGTGCAGTGCTAGAGATACCCGAGCTTCCAGGGGGGAGAAGTGCAGGAGAGGCAAAGGGAGAAACCAGAGATGTGCACTAAGAAACTGCCTTCATAAGAAAGCCGTGAATATATTTCACTATTACCTATTTCAACAGGCAAAAGTCCTTTTCCCCAGAGCAGCATCTCTATTTGAATCTGTTCAGAAAGCCACGAGGAGTGTGGGCGCAGACAGCTGTTAGCACAGGTTCAAAGGATCAATGACCGCTTTCTCCAGCAGGCAAGATCAAAGCACAATATACCCCCAGGCAGGGAAGGAGAGAGGTGAACCAAGCAGTAGGTGAAGGGAGAAATAACTCACCTTGGCCAGAGCAGGACGGTGGCATTGCGTTAAAATCCTACCGCGGCAGGAAGTTCCATCCCCTGTATGGACACCTGCATAATATTATACTAAATTGCTGTACCCTGCGATGCTGAAGCCTGAAAAGATCCAGTCAAGAGCATTTCATTTCTGTAGCACCTTACCTTTCGAACAGAGCCTGTGGGTATTTTCTCCTTGCACCTTTGCAGCACAGGAGATTTTCATTGCTGATAATCCAGGACTGATGTCTGCATTTGCATGTGACAGTTTTTTTCCCCTCTCTCCTCCAGCTACCCGGGAAACCTCCTTTGTGCACGCCATCAGCTCGGCCGGGGTCATGTACACCCTCACCAGGAACTGCAGCCTGGGAGACTTCGAGAGCTGCGGCTGCGACGACTCCAGGAACGGCCGTGTCGGTGAGTGCCCGTCCCAGGACAGACTGACCTCGTCCCTCTGTCCCCACACGCAGCCCCACGGACTTCAGGGCAGAATCTGGGGCACTTCTGGGGCTAGCCTGTGTCTGTCTTGCAGGTGGCCGAGGCTGGGTCTGGGGAGGATGCAGTGACAATGTGGAGTTTGGGGAGAAGGTTTCCAAGCTCTTTGTGGATGCCTTGGAAACAGGACACGATACCCGCGCGCTGATTAACCTGCACAACAATGAAGTCGGGAGACTTGTAAGTAATAATAATAATAATGTCTATATTGAAAGCAAAATCTAGGCTGTTCAGGTCCCCATTTTCAGGCCCCTGTGACAATCCAGGCCCAGTAGTGGTTGCATGGGGGAAAAAACACAGCCAGAATCTGGCCTTGAACCTCAACACAGAGAATCACAGTAAGAGTTGTTCCCACTTCCAGCTTCGGCAGCTGTGTAATGCAGTTAACTGCTGGCACACACCACTTATTCAGAAATGCATGGGGTTTGTAGTCACCTCTAGGCTTGTCTGGTCTGTGAAACAAAGCCAGAGCCACCTTCCTTACTTTCTTGCAATATGCATTTCCAAGCTCTTTGGCCGGGAAGCCAGGTGTGAGCTGGCCCTGCTCACAAGCCAGCCAGACTCGCCCCGGCTCCTGCTTGGGCCATGGAAGCTCTCAGCATCTTGCCAAACCTCCTTGTCTGTAAAAACAAGGATGACAACACTTAACATACCTATCTCATAGGGTGTGTCAAGGCTTAATCTCACATAGATACCAGTGATTGGGACCTTATAAATACCAGAGGGAGATAGGCAGATAGTATCTGTGAAGTGCTTGGCCTGGAGATGAAGAGAGCTTGGGTATGATTATTCCAAAGCAGTTTCACACATTTTGAATGAAACCTCTGAAAGGGATGATGGGTTGGTGCTGCTGAGTGGCGTGAGAAGGGCGTGACCTGACAAAGGCACCTTTTTCCTGGCCTGGATTCTCCTGGAAAGGGCTGGGGACAATAGTTTGTGCCCACTTATTTCTGGGACAGATGTTTTCCAGGAACTAAGAGCATCAGCTCATGTCTTGGAAAGACCTGAAATCATGCCAAGCACAAGCCACTTTTGATGCACTGTCCCCAAATTACAAGTGTTGTAGAGCCTGATTTTGAGATTTCCTAATTTCTTCACCTCTCCCACCAAGGCGGTGAAAGACACAATGAAGAGAGCCTGCAAGTGCCACGGGGTGTCGGGCAGCTGCAGCATCCAGACCTGCTGGCTGCAGCTCGCTGAGTTCCGCGAGATCGGCAACTACCTGAAGATAAAATACGACCAAGCCCACAAGCTGGAGATGGACAAGAGGCGGATGAGAGCCGGCAACAGCGCCGACAGCCGCGGGGCCACGGCAGAGACCTTCCACCACATCCACGCCTCGGAGCTCGTCTTCCTGGAGGACTCCCCTGACTACTGCACGAGGAACGCCAGCCTGGGCCACCACGGCACCGAGGGCCGCGAATGCCTGCAGACGGGCAAGAACCTCTCACAGTGGGAGAAGAGGAGCTGCCGGCGGCTCTGCACCGAGTGCGGCCTGCGGGTGGAGGAGCGGAGGACGGAGGTAGTGGCCAGCTGCAACTGCAAGTTCCACTGGTGCTGCACGGTGCGCTGCGAGCAGTGCCGGACGCTGGTGGCCAAGCACTTCTGCACCCGGCGCGACTCCGCCGCCCCCAACCACATCAGGCAGAGGAACAGGGGCCACAGGAGATAGGGGATGCTTTGGTGTCCTTACGCTGGGGAAGGAGTGTCCTGGGGTCCAGAGGGTTGAGTATGAGGTGCACCGTATGAGGTGATGGGGTCTCCTGTGGATGGATGCGGTGGGATCAGGAAGCACAAGGCGCGGGCGCTGAGGGACCACGGTCCTTCTTGCTTCCATGTTTTTTCCTCAATATGTACCGGTAGCTTCTTTCTTCTTGGGAGTTGCTTTATCCGTGTATTGGACAGAGGGAGGAATTTCACGTTTTAGCTGGGCTTAACCCCTCGTGCCCCTGCCAGTGGGTCTGCCAATGCCAGCAGTGGGGCTCCAGCCCTGCAGCCAGAGGGGTGGGAACAGGTGCTGTGGCCAAAAGCGGGTCCAGCTAGATGATCCCATCCCTGCAGCCCCAGGTCCTGGCCGTTCGTGCACAGCAGCTGCTTGGCAGCATTTCTGGAGGAAAACTTATGCACTTTGTGAAGTGAGAGTAGGATTGGCAGTGTCGTGGTGTGTATTACCACAACTGCAGCCTTTTGAGGGCTTTGAAAAGTTTACAGCCAGTGTTTACATATTTCCCTCCCCCCTTTTTTGTCTCCTCCTTTTTTAATTTTGTATTTTGGCACAAGAAGCTCTGCCCCAAATAGATAATAGCTTCATGTATTTGTACTGGATAAAATTAAGCAGTGTACATTTCCTATGCTTTTTTGTTTTTAATTAGCAGATAAGAATTCAGAATTCTTTATGCCTAATGTTGTTTATTAATAAGTTGTATTATTGCTTAGCACAATCTGTTTTCACTATATATTTTGAAGGTATCCTTTAAGAGTTAGATTTTGGACTGTTTTTTTGCAATAAACCACAATGAAAATAATTGGCTTTTTCCTTTCTGGCTTCCTCGCAGTATGATTTTAGGTGCAAAATTGTCCTTTTCTGTGTAAAACCCAGCACTCCCACGAATTTCCTCATCATTAATCCAAAAGTCACCAAGGGCAGTGAGTTTGTTCTCCTGGATCTCAGTAATTTGGCTCCAGCCTCCAGTCCCCGGAGGGTTGGCTTTAGTACCTATCACCGTAATCTCGCCCTTTCCAAGTGCTGAGTATGCAGACGCAGCCTGGCTAAAGCCGATTTTGAAGCTCCCAAAGTCTCTTTAATTTGCCTCGACCCGACATCCCCCAGACAATGCGAGGCTGCCCCGCTTTGATGTGGAAAGCGTCACCATCGGCACTCACTGCAAATTTCTTGGAGGCACGAGAGGAACCCTTTGAACTGGAGCAGGAGAGAAAACTTGGGGACAGTTGTGAATGTGTCGGCTGGTTCCCTGCTGCTCCGGGTGCCAACAGCCCGGACCAGGTCGGGGAGGGCAGGAGGGGGTAGCGCTGGCTGCTGCTGTCCCGGGGCAGGTCCTGCTCCTTGGAGCCAGAGCTGCTCTGGAGGGAGCCAGGGCTGTGCCATCACCCCCACCCACGATGCAGGGCAAGGGTGCTCTACCAGGTTTGCTCTCCAGCCAGGGGAGGAGGAGGAGAGACAAGTGTAAAAACCACCCTACAGCTCTGGCAGCACACCGCAAATGCTTCAGTGCTATTTTATCCAGGTCTCCCTACGGCTCCCTGTGTAAACACAGCCTCGACACACACGAGAGCCAGATCAGGGAGCTCAGCTCGCAAAACACACATTTGGGAAGCACAGCTGACTTCCATGCATTTATTTGATGCAAAGCGGGTTTTATTAAAGCTAGAAGGGCGACACCATCGGTTAGGGGGGCTTTGCTGCCTTCAGGGTAGCTACTTCTATTAAGTTATCCTACCAAAACAAAAAAAAAACCACCAAGATTTTTGCACAGTGTTGCCACAACAGCAGTTGCAACCGCCAAAAATTTAGGCTGAATTGAGAATGAGAGCAACAGACAAACAAAGCCACTTTCCTGCATCTCGAGCACTGGTTGACTTGTCTGCACAAATATTACCCCCAGGCTCTCTTTTTGTAATACCTGCTGTATTTGTTTGGACTGTGCTTGGAGCCCCAGCAGCTGCGGGCACAGGGTACCACCAAAATCGCTCAAAATGAGGTTACACCGAGCACAGGACAGACCCTGTTGATGTGCTCTCAGAGGAGGGAAACTATTTCACCAGGATAACTCCCAAGCACACATAAAGACCTTCCTGCTGTATACCAGCAGCAGGTTAATAAACCCACACAGGGTAAATCCCAGGAGATGAGGTCTCCCAGTGAGTGGGTGCGACATGCTGTGTGTCATCTTACTCATTTCTCTGCAGCATCTTTTCAAACTAACATTCATGCAGAAAATAAGAAGCAACAGGTTTGCAGGTGGCAACAGCACCAGACCAGACCTCTGCCCCACCCAGGCTCCATCCCAGGGAAATAGGGCTGGAAAGGGAAGTAGAGATACCACTGTCAAGACCAATCCTTTTCCCACTGAGCCCTCCCATGCCCACTGACTCAGCATTCATATCCACCCTGTTGTATTTAAATACTGGAGATGAACTGTTCTTCCTTAAATTTGTCATCAAAGCCACTTACATTTCTGGTACCCAGACTCTCTAAGGCAACGAGTGAATCGTACCCAAAAGCCAGAGACCAAATGGAAATCGAAGCAAACTCAAGAGAAAGTTACACACCATCCCATGACACAGATTTCCATTCTCTTTTTATACCTTTCAGAGACAACACTGAGACTGAACCAATACAAAAATCAACTCTATGGCTTAGAGTGGCACCTTGCCAGAGCTATTGCAGTCCTGGAGAAGCTGAAGCTTCCTCATCCTCCCCCTTGTTGCTTGGATACAAGAGTCATCAATTCTCACTACATTCAGTACAAAACAATGGAAATTCAGGATCATCTTAATCCATCACAGCACTGTCAGGGAACCCTGACACCCCTGCCTGCTGCTGTGGTTTCTGTAATAACCCTCACAGAAATGCCATGGGCACAGGGGAGCACAGGGTAACAAAGTGAGGATGCCATGGGACTGAGCTCATCATTTCAGCTGTGATTTTACCTGGGTAGCTTTTTCACTCCTGCAGAGCAGCTTTCAAATAAACACGAGCACACACAGCAGAGCACAGTCCTGTTACTGGCTGCTTTGAAAAGGCCTGTTCTCCCACCACAGCCAAAGAGCTCTTGCAGGGATTGGTGATGCCTTCAAACCTGCACGTGTTTGCTCATGATCACCCAAAGTCAGCTCCAATCTGGGGCACTGATCCCAACCACCTGCAACTCACTGCACACCTGGAGGAAGGGATGGGCTGGTTCTATAAAGCCTTGAAGAAGAACCTGACCACTGTCCCACAGTAATAGTATTGTAATAGTGTTGATCCTAATTACAGTGAAAAGCTAAAAATCTTAATCTGGGCCTGGTGCTGCAGGAACTCAACCCAAAATCTTGCTGTCTATCCACCAAGAGCTGCCAGCACTGCTTCTTCCCTGGAGCTGGGACACTTCAGGTAGGACTGTGGAGCCACTTGGACAGTTCTGGAGCAGCATCTTCATGTTTTACCAGCCACTGATATGGATAGAGCATCCTCTGTGATAAGAAATCTGTGGAACAGCAGTGGAATCAGCTCAAAATCACCATTGCCTTTGTGGAGGTTTAACACAAGTGTTCCCGTAGTGAATTTGTGCCTTTATTGTGGGAGAGGGATGGTTCACAGTCCATTTTTAGTGAGAAAGGGAAACACACTCCAGATGACGAAATATTATAAGCCAGCTGTACTGTTATCACAGACCAGGGCAGGTTTATGTCAGAGGTGCCTGCTCAACTAACAGAGGGTCAGAAGATCAGTGTTGGGGTGTTCATACCATGATAACAGCCCAGGCTAAGCCCACAAGCTTTCCCAGCCCCTCCCATCTAACCCAGGACCATCCCTGACACTGTTTCTTGGCCATGATGTGCTGCTGTCCAGGTGCCCATCCCAGCACCCTCACCAGGGACAGCAACCACCAGTTTTCTTCTGGCTTCTCCTTCCCAGCAGGTGGAAATGCCCCCACAGCTTCATTCCCCTTCAGGCAGGAGCATGGGCATGACTCATGTGGCCTTGGCTGGGGCTGCCTCCATCAGTGCAGGGAGGAAGGTGAAGTTCAGGGGTGCAGGTGCCAGCCTGTATCAACAGAGACGGACAGCACATCCTCAGGGCTGCTCAGCACACGGAGCCAGGCTGGGGCTGTGTTTGTGTGGGGGTTGAGGATATCACCCAGCACAGGAACCGGACCTGTGCTGTTTCCTTTGCTCCCTCTCGCAGAAGAGAGTGCAAGGATGGCTCCGACAGGGAATTCCCACGATCACTGCCACTGTGTGCCTCCACAGCCTCTCCTGGCAGGCTGGTGGGAACAGTTCTGCTCACCTGTCCCAGGCCCCCTCTCCTCAGCAGGTCACACTGTTGCACAGTGACCATCAGCAAGCAGGGAATCAAATTTATTTAATACACAAAGTGCAGGTTCTGCAGGTGATTTTGCAAAGCAGTTTGGAGGTGGATGGATATTGGCCCCGCACTGCTGCCTCCTGCTCCACTCCCACCTCAGCTGGGGGCTGTTCCCTCCCCCAAAGCCCCACCACAGCCCCCACTGCATCCTACCAGCATCCCTTCTTTCCCCCAGCCTGCTTCCCTTCCGCTGTTAAACTCCTTGCCTGCTGGATTACCTTTAATTTATGCCCCCAGTGCCCTTTCATGGATTATAATTCTGTATGAGATGTTTGTGCCGTATCCTCCCCCCGTATTAAAGTGTCAGGAGTATATCCCCAGGCCATCCATCTTCAACACTTCCGCAAGGGCTTGGCAATTCTCTGACATGAATATTATGGCTCTCCATGCAGAGCCTCCATCACTCAAGCTGACAAGTGTTAGAATCTCCTCTCTTGAACAGGGTAAGTGACCTTTTCATATGCAGCGTAGATTCCCGGTCACGCTGCATCTGGTGCAGTGAAACCAGTGAGTGCCAGCAATTCCCTAAAGTCTTAAAAAACAAGTCACAGGTCCTTTTCGACTTGCAAAACCAACCCTTAACATGACAAAGTTAAAGGGCCTGAATCAGCCCCTGGTTAGCTGCTGTCAGTGCCAGTCCCAGAGAGGAGGATGAAAAAGCATCCATTCCATGCCTTCTGCGGGATTTATCAACAGGAATTTTCAGGGAAAAATGGGAGGATTTGGGTGTCTGGCTTGTTGGAGTGTATAGGAAAGGGTTTTGTGACCAGTTAGTGACTTTAGTGACTTGGAAACCTCAACTCTAGTCTTAAACAATATATATTTAAGTGAGGTGCTTAAAGTTAGATCCCCAAACCCCACCAGCCTGATTTTCAAAGCTGCTGAACTCCTGGACTTCCCACAGTTGTGTGTGGGAGCTTCCCTCTACCTGTGCCTAGAGAGAAGCTGAAGGAGAAAACAACCTTTAAAGCTCTTTTCCAGCTCAGACTTCCCAGCTGTGCTGCCCTGGGGACACTCCAGTCCAGTTGCTCGACAGAAAGTGCATCCCCTGGAGCGTAACTGTGTGGTGATTCAAGTTAAATCCCTCCTACAAAATTCACACGTTATCCCAAGTCTTTGGCTAAAGTGGTGCCTAATTTTTTTTTCTTCTCTAGAGGGCAAAGGGACTTTCAGAGCAACTTTGCCACCTTCCCCCTACAGAGGGACTGGTGCTGTCTCACTGCCAGCACAGAGCAACAAAAACTTGTTAACACATTTTCGGCTCCCTCTTAATAAAGTCAGGGCAATTAACAGCTTCACTATTTACAAAACAAATCCTCTTTGCAACACCTGAGAAAAAGAGTTACAGGTGATTCCCAAACATTTCTCAGCTGGGGAGGACACCTACAATAACTGTCTGCTGGGATGTGCTGCATCTGTTTTCCCTGGCTGGAGAGTCCATGCTTCCCATGGAATGCTGCATACTCAGTATGAATTCATACTGCACTTCCATCCAGGAGTCCTGATCAAGCACAGGTCTACTGGGAAAGGTTCTTATCCAAAGGTTTCTCCAAGGAGAAAGGTGTACAGGGAGCCAGGGTGTCAATTTATTGCCACACTTGCTGGTCATGTTTCTGGTATGGACGCATGGTACAAGAGGCGGGCATAGAGCAGGTTGGTCCCCTCCAAAAATGCCCCCAGGGGTGGCTGGGAGGGAGTTGGTAATGTACAGTATATTTACAACTCTGCAGAGGGATTCACAAGCTCCCCCACCTCTTTTTCTGGTTCCCTGCTCTCTCCTAGGATACAAACCATGCCCCCCACTTTGCAAATCCCTGCCCTGGCTTACAGTGCAGTAAATTCCCCCTTTTCAAACAAGCCCCAAGGAGCTGAGCCATATAACAGAAGATTGATGGATTAGAGAAAATCAAATAAATGTAACTTGCAATGTACTTTCAAAATTAATTCCTTCCTTCTCTTTTGCTCTCCCATCCCGCTCTCCCTTTTCCTAACACACAGAGTGGCTCATATTTTATGAACGAGAAAGATGAGGTGCTCCCTAACTAAACTATTATGTATGTGTAGAGATGGCTGCTGGGACAGTTTCACACAAGAGCTCTCCCAGACAAAGTGGACTTGGTCCAAACACTACTGGAGATTAGAAAAGACCCTTTCAAAGTGTGCACCAGGTCTTGGACCCAAGCTCAACCCTCCCAGAGGGTCCGAAATGCAGAGAGGAAAGGAGAGGGAGTTGGTGGCAACTCCAAGTGCAGTAAGGAGCAGAGATTGACAGCCACAGCTAAGAAATGTTCACAAAATGCAGTCAGGATGCAAAGATGAGTTGCAATCATGTGGGACAGAGTGAGTCAGAGCCAGAAAATCAAAGAGACTAAGTCTAAATCTGTCATAGAATGGGATTGTGGAGCTTTACAAGCAGTAGGACATGATGGGAAATACAGAGGGAGATCTCAAGAAGTATTTTAGGTATTCTTTTTCTTTCTCTCTCTATTCTTTCTTCAGTGTCCCATGCAATATTAATTGAAGCCCCTTGTGGGCACAGCCAGGAGAGAATAGCTCATCAGGGGACATGTGAGCACAGAGCCTGGACAGTAAACGGCCCTTCATTTCCTCCTCTGATGCTTTCAACAGCACATGGGATGCCATAAAAGATGATAATTATGAGGTCAGTGAAAAGACTGTAAAACAGTGGGGAGGGGCACAAGGGTTACCTCACTTGGGCTCAAACTCGGGCCATGCGTGGGCTGAGTTTGCTGGTTGTGAGCTCTGCTTGGGACCATGGCTGCACTCCCTGTCCCACCTGGCCTGGGTGCCAGCACTCAAACTGGACTGTGATGAGGTTCCTGGTCTGAAATGCTGGGTTGTGATGTCAGGGGGACTCTCTTTATTGACTCAGATCAAGCCTGGACACAGGCAAGGGTGAGAAGTACTTCTCACATTTCTTCTCAATTCCACAGGCTTTTCTAACTCACAGAGCTGTGGCTCCTGGCCTGACACTTCTGGGGGATCATCCATGAAGACTAGAGTCGGCAGTTTTAAATGCAGTAATTTCTATTTCTCTCCCTTTTGCCCAGTGCCTTGAAGCTAAACCTACTCTAGCCCAGCCCTTCATTCCCACTCCTGCCAGGCAGAGACTTCTGCTGGCCGGCTGCCATCAGCTGTGATAGGGACAAGGCACCTCCTCCCTATCTCTAAGTGGATTTTGAAGCCAATGAGCAAGAGAATAATTAAATTAACTCAGTCCCAAATACCTCCCGAGGTGCCAAGCATTCCCAGCATTACAGCTGCACCACAGGTGTCTGGAGAGCAGGTAATTCCAGCCAGGCGCAGGCTGCAAATGTGGCTCCCGGGGACATCTCTGCTGGCACAGGAGCACCAGCCAGTCCCGGACAGGAGTGCTGGGAAGAGAGTCTCAGGATGGTTTTGCTCGAGCCAGCTTGAGTCCAGGAGTAAGACAGCTACATTTATGCTTTGATGTGCTTGAGTTAATAAGATTTATCCCAGGGCAAACACAGTTGTGCTTCCCAGCCTGCACTACTTTACTCTCCTGCTTCTTTCTTGTCCCACGGGCTTTCCCCTGCAGGGTGTCAGGGCTGTCATCTCAGGTCTCAGCCTCTGTTTTACCAAACAACCTGCTATTTAAATTCCCTGAGAAACATCTATATGCTTTTGACTGTGGCACACTGATTTCTTTCTCTCATCTGCTACAGTCCATGAGACTTGAATCTGGATTTGAGACAGCCCCTGATTCAGGAATGATCACGTCATAGCCTGCACTCAGCTCCAGCTCCAAGGTGTGCATGGGAAGCCTGGCCTGGCTCTGGCCAGGGTGGAGGCAGGGCAGAGGACATCCCCACTACAGAGCTTTATCTCCCCCATCACCAGAGAGCTCACAAATCACTGTCCAGTCCCTTTCAAGCAGATGGGAACATTAAATTGTACCTCTTGTATCCAGACACCATGCAATCTCCCAGGACCAGGCCAGGTACATTGATAAGGAGATAGTGTAAATGGTCAAACAGGATGGAGCCAAAATTCACAATTTCCTGTGTTTTAACTTAGCAAGTGCCATATCAACAGGGGAGTCTTTTTTGGATTATCTCCCATTCCAAAGGGGGCTGTTGTGGCCAAGGAGCTGCCACTGTACTGCTTCAGTGTAGGGGATCTCCGGTTTCACGTGACACTAAATACAGGGTGCTCTGTACATTTTCAGCACAAATTGAATTACAACTACGATCCAATAAATATTTGGGAAGAGTAACAAATAGTGCTACAAAGAGAACAGAGTGGCAGTCAGCTCCTTCCAACTCCTCAGAGTTTTAAACCCCAGATGGTCTCAGGGGCACTTCCACTCTCTCTGTTCTGTGCAGAAGATATAATTAATTTCCACATCACCGTGATTTGTTCAGTATCATATAAACTATCCTGCCTCCTAACCAAGCTAACCACTGGCAAACCCCGTCAGCTCATTCTCTTGGCTGTAAGCAGACACTGACCTCACCCCAGGGAACTATTTTCTTGGAGATGACTTCGGGCACTAAAAATGCAGCTACATCTTGGTAGTTATTAAATCCACATGTGAAAATAAACTCATCTATCATCTCATGCATGTGGTTTAGCTTCCTTTCAAGAAGATATAAATGTACTAGAGCATCCCATTAAAGCAATTTACATGTCTTTCTTTATTTTCCCAGACAGGACATTTCTTCCTTGGAGATTACTGCTTTTGGGAAAACATATCAACTAAGGAGTCATGGAATACCAGAACTGATCTTCAGGTGCTACTCCTTGAACAAATACCACCCTGACCTGTGTTTTGAAGGATGGGTGAGTTTTTGCACAGGCCCCTTCAACCTCAAAACACTTCTTTTCAAAGCCACATGGTGACATCAAGATCCAGAGGCTGGAAAAATAAAAGCAGTAAGCAGCAAAGCTCTGCTGAGACGAGCTCCACAAGCACTCGAGTGCCAGAGATAGGCAGAGAGCAAGGGGACATTCCATCTCCTGCTCACCCACGGCACCAGTGTGCAGCTCCTTCTGTGAGGGACCAAAGACAAAGCCTCATTTCCTGAGACACCAGGGCAGACACTTCTCTGCTGCCTGGAAGACAGGAACTCTTGAGACAGATAAATAAATGAAACCAGAAAAGATCATTAGAGAAAAAACCAACCAGAATCCCTTAAAAAAGGTTTGGATGCGCTAGTCATCCTTCTTAATTCCAGCTGTGTCCCTGTCACCATGGACATGTTGGCTTTCACCCCGCTCCTCAAAGGTTTGACTGCTAATCCAGCCACCAGTCCTTGAGGAATACACCCCCTGGAGACATCACCTGGGTTAGAATAGTCCTCACTTCTCAACAACAGCACTTTATGGCCCTGGCTGCCTCTGCTATGGCATGTTTTCCATTGCACTGTGACAAATTACAAATTACTTAAAAACACTCCTTCCACATTAATCATGTAAGAGGAACAACGTACTTTGTGCCAACATTCTGACACTTGCCCTGGAGAGCCCTTTTCTCCTGGAGAGTGGAGCCCATTGGTTTGCCAAAGCAAGATAATCAAAGCATGATCATCACATCAGGCTTGGACATCTCAAGGAGGGATGTGTAAGAGAAGGTTGTAAGAAAAGAAGCAAATTTATGCTTCCTGCAATGATGAGACAAATTTATTGAATGGGCCCGAAGGGATGTAAGGAAAAAGGTTTCTTTTCTGTAGAGCAAACCATTAGAACTAAGAACTTCCCATTTCTTCTCTCATCTCCCAGAGCCCTACTAACTTAGCTGAATGGGTTAATTGTGACTCATCTTATTATTTCTTCCAAAGAAAAGATCCAAAAAGTTACTGCATTCCCCTTAGATATCTGCACCTCCTGCTGTGGCCTGAACTTAAGACACCAGAGGAGCTGCAATTTTAGCTGCACTGGAATGTTTTGGTTTTCCCTTGCAAAACAGCCCCATCTCTCCAAGTGTGAATGTGCTTCAGTTACCTAAACATACTTGAGAGGGGCAAAAAGAAAGGAAATTTCCATTTTTTATACTTAACTGAAGAATTCCCATTGTTGTTGAAAGCAAACAGAAAAGGGCATGCCTCAACATGTTCCCCTGGCACTATGGACCAAGGGAAGACAAAACTTTTAGAAGATGATTTTTTTCTATAAAAAATAAGCAAATTCCCATCAGTAATGTGTCACCTCTGGACCACTGTGCAAACCCTACAGCCTCCATGGGCAGAAACAGTTTAACATTACACATGTGGGCACATAAAAGACACATTGTATTTTTGGAAAACTCCCCTGGCACCAGACACAGCTATTTCACATCCACGGGTGGGTTGGCACACACAAATGGTGAAAATTATTCTGTATTTAAACTTTCTCAACCATAAGGAAGAAAACGTGTAGCAGAATTGTAAATTAATACTAGGTGACAATGAAACTATTAATTTTCATTGGAACTGGACAGATAGATAAATAAAAATCCAATTTCTTGTCAGTACAAGGGAGCAAAAATCAAAAGCTGCCAGTTTATACTGTCAGGATGTTACAGTCCCAGGTCATATCCAAATTGATATAATCTGTCAGAATTCACCTCAGTAGAATTATACCAGATTATAGTACCTAAGGACATGGCCAAACATCATCTTCTGCAGCAAATCTCTAAAAGCACACATAAAATTGTTCAACTTAAAAATATACTTTACCTTACACCTTTTCCTTCATGTCAGCTGATGAAAGTCACATCAACTGTTTGTACCTAGAAAGAAACCCAACAGTTAGAGCAGAATAAAAATAGTTACAAATTTAATTGTCTGTCAGCCTTTGCTCTCTGTGCCCAGGCCAGTCCTTCTGCACATACCTGTGATCATGGCTGAGCTGAAAGGAGCTCAGTCAGAATATTTGAAAGGTGGATATCCTGCTTTAGGGATAGGGAAACATTTCACTTCTGTGCTGTTGGAACAGAGGAAGACAAAGCAGAGGATCACACATGTCCTCATTTGGCCTTTTCTCTACCTGCTCTGTTTCACAGCTCTAAACACAGTGTCAGTGAACACCGTGTGATTTCCCCTTGGCTCATCACCTTTGGTGGCTGTAGACAACAACGCAGAACAGAAAACAAAACAGTTGAAGGTGCTTCTGGAGCAGAGAAGCATGGATCCTCCCAGCCACAGACTCATCTGTACCCTGGAGAGGAATTACTCCCACCTAGGAGTTGTGCTCCAAACCTGCTACTTCCATGCACAACTTCAAGAGCCGTGCCAGCTCTGTTTGCTTCCACTTCCAGAGATGAAAGAAAACTGGCTACTAATTTTTGATCACTGCTTTTGGAAGTCCAGAAGTCACTAACAGACTTGCAACAGCGTTGCTACAGCGATAGCAGCTATCTTCATGAAAACGTCATACCACACCTCACACTACACATATTCAAGTAGAAAAGCCTCCAAAGAAATTATTCAAAACGTGAGATGCCAAGTGATCCAAGCACCAAACCACTGGCAGACTGTAGATGCTGAAAAGCTTTGGTAGAGAAATCTTTCAGCTTTCTGCAGCGTTCTGTGAGAACTTTGCGGTTCTCACAGAAGCTATGAAAACACTGCTATGGGTTTTTGTAAACTAACTCCTTATCTTGCACCTGGGTTTGTTATGCAGGATTGTTACGGTTCTGGCCTTCTGATATTTTGGAATAAGTGTCTTAGAGCTTGACCAATCCCCTCAAGGGGTGGATGGCCGAGCACCCAATCGTCTTATGCCATTCAACACACTCTTTGCGAACCATGTTATAAAATGATGATTTAATTAATTAATACAGATCAGAGCTGCTTTCTTCCTGAATTTAGATCGTGTCGTTTCTCGCCGTTCTCGGTACTTCACAGCGAGAGCAGACTATGAGAACACAGGTGTTAAGCTCCCCATTCCTCCCCTACAAGTAGGCACTTACATAGCGCACGTGCAGTAACCTTGTTACTTGTGCATTTGCCCATATTTTCCATGATTCTGTGATTCTAGATCCTGCTGCTGCTCCAAGGGAGGACCCAAGGAGTCTTTTCACTTGTCCATTCCTTACCTTCACACTTGTACCACCTGAGTACTGCCAGTTCCTTTGTACATCACTGCCCATCCACTGAGGAGAGATATTATAAAGAAATCAGATACCATTATTAAAACCATTGTTTATGGATGACTTGAAATTGTTCATTCCAGGAATTCCACATAGTCTTAAAAGGGAACTTTTTGCAGAGAGATGGGAAACTCTGGTAAAGATATATCATGGCTGCTTTGTGCTGTGGTGACAGCCTATGCCACAGGTAATGACTAATTAACATCAATAATAACGCTAAGTTTGGAGAATGCCTCAGCACTGTGTCAGCACTCAGGTAAGGCAATGTTTTATTGCAGCTCATTAAAGGGGAAAAATAGCAATAAAAGGCTCAAGAAACATCACAGATCCTGACTACATGAAGCTTATAAACAGTATGATAAACTATCATTTACATGAATAAGAAAAGGAATGGACATTTCATTTCCTATGCCTTTGTTGCTCCCATTCAGTTGCACTGATGGGGCTGTTTGGGGAAGCCCCACAGTGCCTGTTTACAAGAGAACTTTGCAAAACAAAGACAGTCACGGTCAAAACTTTGCTGGTCAATTCAGTATATTTACATGGAAGAGCTGTGAAGAAAACAAGTGTTCTGAAATACCCTCATGGGATAGTTCAGCTGGAAGTGGTAAGTAGCAGGGAAGGATCTCATGGCTATCTAGATGTGTGGTGACCACAGAAAAAGCATCTGGTTTTCAAACAGAGGCCTGATCAAACGTTCTTCATCCAGGCAAAAATACCATTGCACAACTCCCTGAGCAAAATGGCAACTGCCAAAGTGTTCTGCGTGCAGGGAACAGCATTGTCCAAGTCTGGTTCCTGAGAAATCAGGCACAAGCTCTTTCCTTTCCATAAATGTGGAAAATGTGCCACGCAACACCTGAAAATACATTTCAGATGCACGTACACCATCTGAGCAGCTCCCAGAAACAATCCCATTTTCCCTCTTAACTAACAGAATGGAATTGCTCCAGGTTTACAATGAAGCAACCTAAAAGCACAGTTGGAACCACCGTTTTTAAGAAGACCTTGTTATGCCATAACTTTTCACAGTTCAGTTGCTAAATTACACATTATAAAAATAAGTAAGTGCAATTGAGAGACTGTGTTAATCTCAGAAGTTTAAACATTGCTCTGTAATGACTGCTTTATAGTGGCCCATAGTAAAGTGCTTTATGGGGCGTGCAGGAGATTTGTCTGCACGCGTCCGTTAAACACTCCTGGGAATTTTGTCACACAGAGAGAGATGAGGCCTGACATAAAACTAAACACGGACAAAACACTGCCTCATTCACATGGCACCAGGAATGCCACCCAGTAAGAAAACACTTTACAACACCTAAGAGAGATAAGAACCACCAGCCAGCAGAGCAATAAGATGTTGCTTTTGGAAATGCAGAATTTCCTAACCTGACAATCCATGCAGGTTCTGAAAGCACGACAAAACCACAACTGTCCCCTAGCAAGGAAATGAGAGCTTAAGCATTGATTATAAAGATATGATAAAGAAGCATGGGTGGTTTGTAGAGTAGTTTACTAAAGCCAAGAGTATTTAGAGCCAAATTAGGTTCTTGCACATAAAAATTCCCTGGAATTTAGAGTGAGTTCATACATGATTCCTTGCTCAGGCAGTCTGCAGCTGGCAGACTGCACCCAGCTGCCTTTTCTCTCTGGCCAAACAGGATCCATCCAGGTTGACTCAGCTTCCAGGTGAAAAGACTTTTCAATAAATTAAATGTGATGGTAACAAAGTTGCAGACATGGTACCAGAGTTGTGTTTTGGTTTTATTTTTTTAATAATCATGCTTCAGAATAGCACCATGGCTAAGCAAGATGAGCCAGTCAGGGGTTCTCAGGGGACAAAACTTGATGTCACACAAGACAAATATAAGCACACCCAGCAAGGTACCACATGAAGATCTTTGTGCAAAAGCATCACCTCCCACAGCCCTAAAACACTCACAAGCAGTGAACTGAATTCTCAATCCTTCAGTGTTACCATTAGAGTATCATTCACCCACTTGTCTGCAAACTGCCTTCTCCCACCAACTGCTCTGCCTCACAACAATACCTCATTTCTGGCTCAGAAGACCAACAAAAAGCACTCCCCTGAGCTTTGGCAGTGTCCCCATGATCACTTGGCAGGAGGCAGCATGACAATGATTTGACAGGCATCCTCCCAAGGAGACTCCACGCATCAGTCACGCTGCTGACACACTCCACACCCAGAGGAGCTCATCCACACCAGGGGAGATTTCTAGGTGCAGGCAGCTGCTGTTGATTGACCATCCTAAAGCAGCAGGTTTTCCTGTTTCACTAACAGCAGAACCAGGAAGTACCTGTTTGCTGCGATGATCCTGGTGACACTGCCATGCTGGCTTGAGCCAAGTCTGCTTTAGTAAAGCAAAGCAGCAGGTAATGAGTAGAGAGGACTGAAGTCCTATTTCTAGTCTAAGGACAAATCTACTAAAAGGAAATAGTACTGCAAAAACAATTGCAAGTTATCTTTTTATGATGATCTTTTTATGAGCAAGCATATGTCTTTCCAACAAAATAGAAATAATTTCTCTTCCGATTTTGTTTTTTTAAAGGAAATTGAACAACCACAATATTTTCAGAGGATGAGCTGTTGTTGTGTACCACCAAAAATGGCCAATATTTACTGTGCAGAACAACACAAATTCTCTTGTTCTGACTACTCTGACTGAATGAATTAACACTGACCCTCATCAACTGTTGTTTAAAGGATGGTCAAAATTAACAGCTTAAATGAAGGAAGAAACACAAATCTGCTCTTCTTTTCCTACATGAGAAAAGCAGGAGTTTGCAAATCTCCATGAAACAATCTTAAATCTCCCGAATGACAGTTCCAAGCTCTGACCAGTGACTCATTTCTGAAGCTCGGCATGCTGGAATGCTCTGACAGATGCAGACAATAGGAAACTGCCTTCCACTGAGGCTTCTGCCATCTCTAAAGTATGTCCAAGGTTCCTGGCAGTTTAACTGTTCCTGAAGATAATAAACCCCTTGTGAGACAGGAAGGCTGAACAATCACATACTTCAAGACTAGCTCAGTCTGTATAGTTCCAAGAACAACTACCAGTGCGGGTGATAGCAAGCATATGATAAGCAAAGTTCCAAAGGGAACTCTGTTGAAAAAATAGAATTATGGGAAACAGATCGAACTGCTCATTTTACGGACACAGCTCTCTTCCAGCACTCAGGCAGTAAAACTAAAATGAACTCCTTCAAAGTTAAAAATGCCCAATAAAACTCAATAGGCAAGGTAATTATTTTGACTTGACAGAGGGACAGATTACTCGTTCCCACAGAGAATATCTCACCTTGCTGACATTGACATCTTTCAGTTAATCTGGGTTTTTTTTCCCAAAGCTACATTTTCTGTGCTATGGATTCATAACCCTGGCCAAGCCTGTACCACTCTGGGCTAAATAAAAACCTAAAGACCACAAGAAATGTAGCAGCACATGCCCCAACAGCCTCTCCCATGGTGTCACAGCTCCCCCACGGGACCAGGCTGCTTGGCCATTTCACATTCCCAGGACTGACCTTCTGCCCACATCCTACTTATTAATGCAGGTTCCTCAGGAACTCAGCTGTGAGATCTGCTGGATCAATACTTGTCCTATGTGTAGGGATACAGTGAGTCAGGATGGCACCCATGGGATAAAGACAACATCTCTCTTTCCACCTTTTCCTTGGGCAAATGGAAGCAAAGACCAGTCAGCAATTGAAGGTGTTAGCTCCAACATCAGAGGATAATTCCATGATAGATGAACACCTGAATGACTGAGAGTCTATATTATGTGGGTGACAAAGGTGACATTTGCAACATCAGCTGCCTTTGTCCTTTCTCCCACCCCTCGGATAAAGATCCACCTACTCTCATCCAATATAACGCAGCTCTGGCACCAAAGCAAAACTGAAAACTCCAGCAGTAACATAAAGGATATATTTATTGTCAAACGGTAGCACATCAAAATAAGCAAGCAAATGTCATAGTAACTAACAAAATACAGGGGAATGCCTTGTGAATTCACCGGATTTTAGTTTCTGAATTTTCATAAATTTTCAGGTGTTTTCAGAAAACAGATTTTTTTATTTGGCTGACAGGAAAACACAAAGCACAACCGTCCTGTAATTGGAGCAATCAGACACATATGGGGACAGTAATTATAGGCAAAATAAACTGGTTGTAAACAGATCTGTTTACTGTGTTTCTAACCACCTCATACTTTTATTCTTCATTATTTGAGGGTTTGGGCTTTCTTTTTTTCCTTATCTTAGAAGTCCCAAGATTTTTAGGTCTTGGTACTCTAGGGACCAGTTTCTAAATGTTTATTATCTGGACTGGCAATAGTGGTTTGTTCCACGGAGAGGATAAACAATTCACTTAAACAAAGTCTGATGTTACAGACAAATGACTTATATTTCTCATAATTACTCAAATTGAGGAAGCAAGTTTTTTCATGAAATAAATTATGAAATTGCTTATTTAGTATTAGTCAAGCATATCTAATATTTCAGAGTTATGAAAATTACACTGTTTTCTTCATTCCAGCAAGTCAAACCAAAAGATACAAAGCTTGAAGTTAACAGCATAAGTACACCTCTTGGAAGAAAATTAAAAAGCCCTACATCCCAAGAAACAGTTTAGTTACTTCATAAAAGGCAACAGCATGGGATTAACCTGTTGCCTACGGAAGAGCACTCTCTTGAAATTCTTCAACACAACACATGAAAGTTTAAGGAAAACAACAGAGATTTGCATACCTTTAGGAGCAGGAGAACACAGAAAACACTCTTAAGGTGAGCTGCTCCAATTAAGCACCTTTCTTGCTGTTGTGGTTTGACACTGGCCCAATGCCAGGCACCCATGAGAGCCACTTGCTCATCCTCCCCTGCCACAGCTGGGCAGAGGAGGGAAAAGGAAAAAAATTAACAAACGCTTCATGAGTGAGATAAGGACCAGGAAAAACACTTCAGGGGCGAAACAGGCTCAACTTAAATTGCGAAGTGAATCTATTACTAACAGAATCAGAGGAGGATAATGAGAAGTAAAATAAGCCCTTAGAACACCTTCCTCCCCCCAGCCCCTCCCTCCTTCCCACTGACAGCACAGAGAGACAGGGCATGGGGGTTTGGTCAGTCCATCATGGAGATTTCCTTCTACTGCTCCGGGAGAGGAGTCTTCCCCTGTGAGGCCATGGGGTCCCTCCCATGGGAGACAGTTCTCCGTGAACTTCCCTGGCACGGGTCCACTCTCACAAGCAGCAGCTACACCGCACCTGCTGCAGCATGAGCCCCTCCCACGGACACACAGTCCTCCCAAAACTGCTGCACTGCGGGTCTCTCTTTCCACAGAGTGCAGTCCTCCAAGGACAGGCTGCTCCAGCCTGGAAGCAGGGCCCTCTTTCTCCACTGGGCTCCCACTAGATCACAGCTTCCTCCAGGCATCCACCTGCTCCGGCATAGGCACCTCCCCCACAGGCTGCGGGTGGATCTCTGCATCCCACGTGGACCCATGGGCTGCAGGGGCACAGCTGCTTCACCATGGTCATCACCATGGCCTGCAGAGTAATCTCAGCTCCGGTGCCTGGAGCACCTCCTGCCCCTCCTTCTTCACTGACCTTGATTGTCACCATGTGGTTTTCCCTCACATGTTCTCACCTCCTCCTCTTCCCTGACTAGAATCCCAAAATCTTGTGACTTTGTTTTGATTTGCTTCTTAAATATGTTATCACAGAGGCGTTACCAACGTCTCTCATTGGCCCAGTTTTGGCCAGCAGCATGTCCATCTTCAGAGCCATCAGCCATTGGCTCTGCCGGACATGGTGGGAAGCTTCCAGCAGCTTCCTCACAAAAGCCATCTTTGTGGTCCCCTGCTACCCAAAACCAGGCCGTGCCAAACCAATACACTTACAAACAAATGTTGGAAGACAACCTTAGTCCTTGACTAAAATATATCTTCCTGTTACTTTAGTCACTGAGCCTTTTGCCACCAAGATGGGAAAGGTGCATTCAATGTACCTTCAAATATGTCCTTCAAATTACATTCGGACAAAATACATCAGACTTAAGTGAATCAACTTAAAGAGCAACCTTAGCTGGGTGATGTAATCAGCAATTAAAATTCCAAAGTTGCTAATATGCCTCCAGTATTTGTTTTCTACATTATATCCCAGTACCTCCCTTCATAACTGAATTTATGCTAAAAAATTGCTGAAACACAACCCTTGACTTCACAAAGCACAGGCCAGGTGGATGTCATTTGGGAATCCACACTGCTGTAAATGATTTTGTTCTCCCACACAGCCAAACCAAGAAAAATGAGGAAAATAGCAGTTAAGTCACACCCACTAAGAACATTGACTTTCTAATCACCCAATGCGATAAATTTATTGCATAATTCTACATTCGCTTTGTCAGTAGAGAAGGTACTAGAACCAATACATCCTGGTTAAGTGTAAGGTTATTTATCCCATGAAGACACAAGCAGTTATGACAAATGCATTTACTTTAGATAGTACTAGTTATACAGTCAAAGGACACACCGAAAATGACAATACACATCTGTAACTTGGAATGCTTGAGATGGTTTCCACCAAGCTCTCATCCCCGATGCTCTTCCTGAGAGATGTGATATTGTAGTTTAGGTTTATTAGGATTGTGTTCAATCAGCCAGTCAGCAAGCCAAATCTGTGAACAAAAAACCCAAAACCCAAATGTTTTCATCTTTCTGTTGTTTTCTATTTAGTGTATAGAAGAATATTAAAGGCATTATTTTAAACCTCTGGTACAGATACTCTCCTACTGTGCTGCAAAATTAAGACCTTTCAGAAAAAAATGGACATGCAGATGACCTGTTTTTTAAAAATGTTCTTTTAAATCTTCACAGCTTATATTGCTTTTGAACAATTCACACTGACCTTTAGAAGACAACTTGTCCTGGCAATGTTTATCTTTGTGAAAGTATAACACCATTTGAGCCATACTTCAAATAATTCAGCCATCTCTGTTTTGGAATGCGGCTGTACAATATGCCTGAAACTGCTTAATGAAATATTACTGCTGACAACACTTAGAGATACTTCATCTAGCAATCATTCATTCAGAGTGCCAGCCTTCTGCACTGAAATCACCTTACAGTACCTAAAATTTAAAACCAAAATATGGTTACTTTTTGAAATTCATCTTCTAAGTTTTCCAGCATGTTGTACTTAAATGAGAATGCAGGAGACAGGAATGCCTTGAGTCCTAATTCCATCTGCCAGTCTAGGCCTGGCCTTAGGCATATTAACCTTTTGCCTTGATTTCTCCACTTGCAAAGCAAAGTTTTTAACACATCCTTATTTACTTCACAAGGCTGTTGACGATTAGTTTCTGGAATGCTGAGTACAACAAACTTCATACCACACTGTGAAGAAGTGACAGAACAGCAGACAGGGAAGGTAAGCAACACTCTCCTTTTACTACCACGTACAAAAAGGGTGGTTTGCAAAGGGAAACCCAAGCAGAGCACGAGGACAGGTAAAGTCAGCTACAGCAGGACAGTAGTAAGAACCTAAGACAAAAATGGAAAACAAACAAACAAAATATGCCAAAACACAAAACCACTTAGAAAAACTACTTTGGAAAAAAGAAATCCTCAAATCATTTGAACCCAAATAAATTCATCTTGTATTACTTAAGGAACTGGCTCAGACAACCTCTGTGCTGACAGCAAGTATTTCTGAGTGTACAGACACTTTCTGATGCCATCTCCAAAAGGAAAGGAAAGAAGAAAAGAAAAAGATACTGCAAAAACCAAAACATTCCAACAGCCTCCCTGTAAGCCACCTAGCAGATAACAAACTGCAAAGCAATAGGCTATATCTATTTCTGAAGCAGTATTAAATCAACATTATTTTCCTTCTGTTACAAGGTCACAGACATTATGGACAACAAAGAAGGTAGCAATAGACTGTTTTTAGCAAAGCTACTGACACTGCTACATCCAGCTTTCTTACAAGCAAGGAAAGAAAGCATTGTCTCGATGAAGTTACTATTAGATACCTCATAACTGATTAGAAAATTGTGCTAAGAATGCAGATTAACCAGAAGCCAAAACAATGAGTTAGAGAGATGGGACTTAAAACAAAAAAAATTCAGTATTTAATATAGTAAAGAGATGACTGAAGGGAAAGAAAATGGGAATACTCTTCAAATATGCAATAGGTTGCTGCAAAAAAAACAAGATATTACATTGTCTCCAATGTCTTCTGGGGATAGTAAAAGGGGGAAAAAAAAGGTAATGGGCTTAAAATTGGAGCCAGGAGATTTAGGCTATCTTTCAGTGAAAGCTTTTAACAAGTATAATTAAGTACTGAAACAGATTGCCTGGGGAGACTGTAGATTCTCCATCATTTGGAGTGCTAAACCACAGGCCAGGCACACATTTGTTAGGAATAGATACAATTGGTTTGGCCTTTGGGCAAAGGAATGGACTTCATCTCTGTTTTCTAGATTTCTATGGTAACAGTGCCAGACATGCAGATAAAGTAAACAGGTTATAAAGCTGGAACAATCAAAGTACCTTAAATGTGGCCTCATGTATATCACATAGTTCATAGGAACACCCCAAGTGATTTTTAAGGCTTTTTTTCCTGAAAAGTATCCTTTAGAAAAATGCAATGATTATAAACCTGATAATGATGTAAAATCCACCACAACTGCCAGCAAGTTGTCACATGGATTAATTATCTGCATGCTTAAAGAAGTACTAGTGCGAATGGCTGGAGCTTTAAGAACACAAAGACATATTTACCATGTTTTTCCAGACGTAAGAAAATTGATTTTGTTTAGGGACTTAAAACACACCCTTGTTTCATCTCTAACAAACAAATCAACTTCTTGAAGCCAAATGTTATTTGAGTAGCTCGTTAGCTGACAGCTAAAACAGCACAGCTCTTCACCAACAGAGCAGTTCTCCTATAAACAGGGACTTTACTAAACACCAAGTAACTGCATCCCAAAGCTGACAGCAGTGCTGGGACACTGCACATACCATGGGGTCTGCTGGCTTCTCTCTGCACAGGGCAGTGAGCCCAGCCAGCAGCGTGGGCTTCACATACAGGTTCAGGTAATCCCGAGCTCTTTGTCCAGTGGGAACAGGCTCCAAGATTGCTGCAAGGAGGAACCACAGGTGTTAGAAAGCAGCCTCTAGAGTGATTAAACCCAGCATTCTTTCAAAGGTTGTTTATATGTGAGCTGCTCTTTTCCTTAATAAGTTAATAATACATCATGGATTTTATAGCTTCTCCCACAACAAACTGCAAAGAAACTCCCTAACCTTTACAATGTCCCTGAGGTAATTTTCCTAATTATGGCCTATTATGAAAAGGGAGAAAATCACATCATCTGGGGAAAACCTTTATCCTTGAAGATGCATTTGGGACAGAAGAGAAACAATATACCCCATGTTTAGCACTTTCTTCTTGCAGTGTGAAGCTGGATTCTGAAGACCCTAAAAATCTAAAAACCTTTAGTCTTGCCTTGTTTGTCACGGTGAGGAGAAGAGATATGGTTTACACAACGGGTAAGGTTTGTAAGGAACTGAAACATATTTTATTAAACTCACTGATATAGCAGACAAAAAGGATCAGTAGACACGTTCTTCTAGCAGTTTCACTTCTGTCAAAGAGCAAATCCTGTTACATTACAAACCAGAGATCCTCTTGCAGCCTTTCCAGGTTCTAAGGCCCTTTTCTCTGGCACTTAACTTTGGAATTGCACTATCATGTGAGCATCCAGCTGCTTTTGAATAGGAATTACTCAGCCTGAATCCAAGTAGAAAGTCAGTCTTCTCAAGCCAATAGGAGTCTCCAGGGCTGACAGTGCCAGAAACACTTGCTGGAGTGTAACAGCTTCCTATTTCTTCTCATTTACCAGCTTTGACTGCTCCAGTTCCCAGAGCAGACTTTGAAAAGTGGAAGCAATCTCTGCAACTACCCTGGCTCTTCAGATAGATTTTTGGTAAGCCTTTCATAGCAGAAAATGTCAGCCTATACATAAAGAGACCCACAATCCTATAAAGCAAACAAACCAACCTCTTCTAAATCAATTTTATCTGGAGTCAGTGCAGAGACAAGTAATATCAGAGAAGGACAGGGAAGAACTCCATCCTCCCCAAGACTGGTAATGAACCAACTGTACCATTTTACCTTCTGGAAATATGAATCGAATTTCTCTCTCTGCTGAGGAGATGCTGAGACTGCCGTGGAGCCCATTCCTCAGCTCATCAGTTCCATAGAGTGCTCTTAAGCTAAAAACAAGGGAAATAACTGCTTGGAGGGCAACTGCAAATCCCTTCCAAGCTTCTGCAGCCTGAGAGCACAGAAAAACAATAGATATGGACTAATTAACAAGACATTGGCTTGATTTTGTTTTAAACGTAAGAATTAGCTACCTAAAACTTAATGTTCATACACTCAGCATTCCCCATAAAATAGGTGAACTTTGCATACTATAAAACAACAGTGAAAAAAAAAAGGAATTCTGGTCTCAATCAACAGAATGAGAAAATCCTATTGACTTGCCCAAGGCCAGTCAGTGAGTTACCTGTGAGGGTGAGTTATCCTAGCTCTTAGGCTGTTGGATGGTCCAAGCAATTCCTTCCAGTATGAGACTGCACAATTTCTAGCAAGAACCATAGCAACTATAGGACCAGAACTCATATAGGCTGTTAAATTAGGAAAAAACACTTTTCCAAATTGTTCTGCGTAGAAGTTGCTACATTGCTCTGGGCTTAACTGGAGCTTCCGTTTCTATAAAGTGTAAAAGACAAAAAAAGAATTAAAATAGCTTGCTACATTAAAACAGCTTAGAGCATTAAAAGACAGGATACAGTCCTCTCCTGCAGTCATGTCTTCAAGCGCAGAACGCAGAGAACACACTTCTGAAACTAATCTGATTCTCCCAGATACGATCCTCTTTGAGATACAGAGTAACAAAGAGCAAAAGTTTTCCAAGCTAATTAAGAAAACAGCCCATTCGAGTAAGATGCGATTTTAGACTAGGCAAAGGACAGTATTTTCTAACTGCTGGATGACAGAGCACTGTACAGAAAAAGTGAAGAGCATAACAAGGGCAGGATTTTATTACTCAGCAGCTACAGGATAATGTTCTACTTTTAAACAAGTTTCTCTCCAGCCCACACTGTTAATTACGCAATTGTTCTATTTTTCATTCAGCGCTTTGTGACTCTCCCAACAGCTGCCTAGCCTGCAGGTGGCCAAGATCAGGACAACTTTGGGAGGTTATCAGAAACCATAGGGCAGTCAAGAAAAAGTTTTTGAAGTGCATTCTTCAAGCTCAAACTTATACAACACAGGAGTTCCATATACTCAGAGTCCTTTTGCTGTCAAAAGTCACTGCAGACATCAGAAGACTCTACTAAGATATTGCAAATAAATAAATAAATAAATAATCTATTTTGTCTCATCTTCTGATACATATTGAATCAATAGAAACATGGAATAGTTTGGGTTGAAAAGTGTCTTAAAAATCATCTTGTTTCAAACCCCCTACCATGGGCTGGGACACCTTCCACTAGACCAGGTTGCTCAGACCCCAGAATCAGCCTTGAACACTTCCAGGGATGGGGTGGCCTCAGCTTTTCTGGGCAACCTGTGCCAGGGCCTCACCACCCTCATGGCGAAGAATTTATTCCAAATATCCCATCTAACTCTGCCCTCTGGCAGTAGAAAGCCATTCCCCCTTGTCCTGTCACTCCAAGCCCTTGCCCAAAGTCGTTCTCCAGGACCCTTGGAGCCCCTTTAGGCACAGGAAGGCGCTCTCAGGTCTCCCTGGTGCCTTTTCTTCTACAGGATGAACAACCCCAGCTCTCCCAGCCTGTCTCCAGAGCAGAGGGGCTCCAGCCTGTGGAGCATCTTCGTAACCTCTTCTGGAGTAGCTCCAAGAGACCCATAAATAAATAAATGCAAATAATAAATAAAATAAACAAAACAACCAGGAAGGTAAGGGAGGAAATGAAAAAAACAAAACGAAACGAAACAAACCAAGACAATGCGGGGAGGAGGGGGAGGGGCCCCCACCGCCCACAGGCGCGAGGGCGCAGCGCCCCCCAGCGGCCGCCCAGCCGGGATTATTTAAATATTCATAAGGTCATTTCAATATTCATGAAGTCTATTCACTGGAAAAACTGTGAAAACAAAAAATGAGTCAGACTGCAACTGGCCAGCTATCGAATTCAATTAATTCTCTAATACCCACTTGCACAAAATCTTGTGAGATCTGAATGATGCATTCTCCAAAGAGTTTCCTTGGACAGTTCACACATCTGCTCCATATGTTTGCTAAATCTGAGGTTTATTAACAAACTCTGTGTTTTCCTGTGGTCAGCAAAATAGCTGGTCTGCTCCGTTCCATCCTATGCACCAAAAAGCATCTCCTTACAGAATCTGGCAGCAAAGTTTGATGATATGAAAAACATGAATCGATTTTTGGACACACAAGCTTTTAGTTACTGGCTTGATTGCTGGAAGTTAAATATTCTCCTGACTTATAAACTCCAGTTCTTTTCTCTGGAGCACAGCCTGTTACCTGAATGATGTGGAATCCTGATCGGAGAATGAGATCCTCTATTTCTTCTTCTTTATCGATGACATCTGGTTTGATGATAGCCAGAGTTCTTTCCACATAAATCTGAGGTTCAGGCATTAAGATCTCCATCTTGGCATCTAAATTAGACTTCACTTGCCCCTTTTGTACTGCAATGACACCAGTGCATGACATTGGGAGTTTGTCTACTGCACAGTCACCTGCGGTGACACTCACCATGCACTCCAGGAACAGAGAGGGTCACACCCACCCCACAAAATCCATGTGAAATGTTCTCTGCACTTGTTAGCACTCTGTAGTTCACATTCCCATTTTCAGTGCAGTGGCATTTTGTGGAAAATAAGGCCAAAATTTAATGTTGTTATTCACTAAGATGGACAATATATGAGGAAAGACAGGCATTATCACACACCTTGATGTGGGCTCCCTGTGCTCCCACACCCTCCATCCACCACGTGCTCCTTCAAACCCCAAATCTGTATCCTCACACGACAACTGTGGTGTGGGACTAATGACTTGGAGCTGGTCCACCTGTAAGCCTCAGGGTATTTCTCAATGGTTATTTAATTCCTGTATTTATGGGCTCCAGACAAAGGGCCGATTTTCTGAGTGAGCACACGCACTGGCAAGCTGAGAGCACAGAACTGTGTTGTAAGTGGTGGAACTAGTGAGGGGGTTTCCTACAGACCTGTGACCACTTGTGACCTTCTTTTCATCACAGAGTGGTTTGGGTTGGGAAGGTTCCTAAAGACCATCCAGTTCCACCCCCTGCCATGGGCAGGGACACCTTCCACTATCCCAGGTTACTCCAAGCCCCATCAACCTGGCCTTGAACACTTCCAGGGATGTGGCAGCCACAGCTTCTCTGGGCAGCCTGTGCCAAGGCCTCACCACCCTCACAGCCAAGCACTGCTTCCCAATATCCCATCTAACGCTGCCCTCCCTCAGTGGGAAGCCATTCCCTCTTTTCCTGCCTCTCCCTGTCCTTGTCCAAAATCCCTCTCCAGCTCTTTTGGAGCTCCTTTAGGCACTGGGAGGGGGGTCTAAGGTCTCCAGGGAACCTTCTCCGGGCTGAATACCCCTAGCTCCCTCACCCTTTTAGAGACTTGCGAGAGCAGGACGCTGCGGGGGATCCTGCCAGAGCCTCAGAGAACTCCACACAATGGCACCTGCAGCCCTTCCCTCGCCCACTGCCCGCCGTGTCCCCACGCTACCAGCCCTGGCTCTCTCCATCCATCCTGGATCAGACACAAACACGCAGACCCTGCCTGGCTGCAAAGACCTGCTTCCTGCTGCGAAGTCCGCTCGTAACCGCCCCGCTCCACCTGCCTTGGGGCCCGGCCGGGCTCTGCTATCCCGGCCTCCGCGACTCCGCCGGACCCGCCGCCGTTGCCGGGCGACGGCGGGGCCGGCCCCGGGCACAAGATGGCGCCCGCGGCTCTCGGCGGGGGGGGGGGAAGATGGCGGCCGGGAGCGGTACGGTGATGGCGGCGGGGGCGGAGCGCGCCTCACGGCCCGGGACCGCCGCGGGCTCCGCGCACGTAACGGGGGGCCGTGGCTGCTCCGGGATGGGCTTCGCGTGTGGTGAGGGAGTAAAGGGGGAGCAGCGTGATCTCAAAAACCTCATTCCTCCCTGACAATAAAAGCTTTATGTCGGTTCCACCTCACGCTCAGAACTGCTGTGGGAGCCATGCGCTCACAGCAAACGCTCATGAAGCGACGTAACGTGATTTATTGGCGGGGAAAAAAATAAAGGAAAACACAGCAGCCCTTCCCAGGTCATTTATCAGTGTTTGTAGGGAGGTTTCCGTCGGACGCGCCGGAGCAGTAGCGGCGGGGCGGGAGCTCTCGGCACACCCGGGGCACTGACCCGAACCGCAGCTCTCTCATGGTGGTTCTCAGCACGGCGAGGGAATTACAGCGTCTACCCGGTGCCACTTCACTTACATGACACAAAGATGTTACGAGTAGGAAACCTTCACCGTTTTGTAGATTAAACCATAATGAGCTGGGCTTTAAGCAGAGCTGGGGAGCCGCATTCTCTGGGGATTTCCGCCCAATTTTACCCCCGTGGTGCAAATTCGTTTGCTTCCTACACATCCCCTATTTCCCCGGCTCTCTGGGGGCACTCAGCTGGGAGGAACTACAGGACAGGCATTGTGCCCCGGTGTCACCTCCCGTCCTTGTTTACCGGCGCTCCCGGGATGGAGCCGGGCCAGCTGGCTCCGCGCTATCGGGGTGTGGGCTGGTGAACGGCCCCGATAACTCCCGAGCCGGCTCCGCCGCCCTGCTCCTCTCCCTGCTCCTCATCCCCTCTTGTCACCGCCTTCTCAAAACCTGTGGGATCCGAGGTGCTGGAACACCTGGGGCCCGCGGCTGAGTTCAGCCAAAACTGGACATTGCACTCAAACCCTTGAGGTGACAAAGGGACAGAGAGAAAACACGGGTGAGCAGGCTTTAAATTTTAATGGTATCAGACTGAAAGTAGATGCAAAGGAGAAAAGACAAAAAAACTCCAACGATTTGACACTGTGTGCCGTGGTTAGCTGAGGAAATAGCAAACTTACAGCAAAAGCTGGTTTTATTGTAAGAAAAATCCACTTTACCTTGATCTTTTTCATGAGTAATGTGAATAATATATAGAAACAAAAAATAAAAGTATGCCGTTATTTCCTTGCAGCCAGCTTGAAATATATTTAAAAACCAAAGACTGACGATATTCATTAAAAAATAAATACCTTAAAAAATAAAGGTTCCAAGTGCACAAGACAAATTCAGATACAGGCTTTCCTTCACCAACACAGGCACATGGCATTTGTTTCTATAACAGAAATACCTTACCCAATGTTTCATTTGAAGACATTGTAAACACTGCAACTTCACAGAGATAACGGATAAACATGTTTTATTTTTAAAGAAATGCTGATAGGAAGAGTTCACCAGTTTTTTAGTTTAGTTCAGAGTTAATTCAGCAAGTCATTTCTTTTCAAAGTCAATGAGCACAAGTCTGACAGCCCTTGCTTAAATTTAGCAGTTCAAAGGCTTCCTCTGCCTGCATGAACACTTCAGAATTATTATTACATAAGAAATGTTGAATTTAATATCTGTGTATAAAAGACTGCTAACGTGAATCTCTTGCAGTTTCCTTATTGTGTGCGTTTTTTTCCCAGCTACCCAGGACATAAACCCCAAAGCAGTTTTCCGCGCACCCCGAGAGGCCGGAGAAGGGCCCTGTGCAGCTCCCTGCGCACCACGGGCCCTGGCGCTGTGTCACAGCTCCTCCCGCTCGCTGTTTCCAGAAGCATTTCTGGAGGGCGGAGACGCTCTAATTTTAGCACTGGGAGAATCCTCCGCTCTCCAATGAGCGAGCGGCTGCATCTGGAGCCGCAGCCAATTACCCGGGTTTCCTCCTGCTGCACTTCCCACGATGGTTTAATAATGCAGCAGCACGAATTTAAAGTGGCCCCACATGTTAAGAGAAAATAACATTATGTGCTCCCTAACAAAGCCGTTCTACAGCAGTAGAATCTCAAAGGTATCTTTTAAAGCTTTGGATTCCATGAACCTGACCTTAAAATAATGAGTTAATACCATTAGATTATGTTTATTATCTTCATAGTGCTTGAAATAATATTTCTGATAACTAAAAGGCTGGTCTGAAGCATGTTCCCTAACTTCTGTAGGCCAGGGATGTGTTTTTAGGAAAAGAAACAGANTGTGACAGGGTGTTTTTTTTAAAAAAAAAAAAAAAAAAAAAAAAAAAAAAAAAAAAAAAAAGGAATATTATCATTACAATGCAATGAACCATTGTGGTTCTGAACACTTCTCAGGGCATAGCCTGGCTGCTGTATCTTATCTGTTAAGCGCTTTAACAAGCCTTAGTTGTCTCACTTATTTTTAGCTGGCATGGAATATAACGGCACCAAGAGATTGTGGTTGCAGGTGCATTTACATCCTAGCAACACCAGATAAGTAACATTTTAAGGAAAAACATTATTTCAGAACTTTGTCCTGTGATAGTGCAAGAAGGTACAAAAACTAATGTCTTGTAGACTGTTGCAAAGGAAGGAAAGAAAAACAGAATGATGAAAATAAGTGAAGAAAAACTAAAGAAATAATACCAAACTAGTAAAATTGATTAAAAACGAAGCTTGCACATCTTTTAGCTTTGTTTGCATTTTGATGTTAAGTAGAGAAAAATGTGTCTGCTTCAGTAGCAATGTTCTAACTATACATTTACCACACATACAACTTTCATCCACCATGGGCTCTCTTTTCTTTATTTCTTTTCGTGATGAACTGTCATACGTACCCACAGCACCAGCTTACCTTCACTGCTTGCTCCATCCATGCTTGCACTTGCAGTGCAAAATGTCTCTGACGGAAATCCTGTGATCAAGGCAACTTCCTCTCCCACACGCCTACTCTCTCCTCCATTTCTGCCTTCTCACAACTAAACAATTCTCCTTCTGCAGCTCATCTGCACACTTGTAATCCCTGTGAGCTTTTCATTGCTGCTGCTTAACCCTTGTCAAGCCTTCCTCTCTGTTTTCCTCTACTTGTTATCTCACCATTTTCTTTAAAGATAAAAGTGATAAAATATTCTCTTCATGATTCCTCTGTCTACAAGTCTCCAAGTGGCAATAACAAAAAGCTTATCAACATGTCTTCTGTAACTCCATCACTTGCCCTGATAACTTCACCCCATTTCATTTCTTGATCTTCCCAACACTCACTCCTTCATTTGTTCACAGCTTCAGTCGTTCAGTCTGCTCTGATTCCTAGCACCCACAGATATGCTTGTCTCTTTTACCATAAAAAAAAAAAAAGAAAGAAAAAAAAAAGGCGCCTTTGGTATAAGTGACTCTTGCCACCTCACAGATTCTTCCAGCCACGTCTCTTGCGAGGTTCTACCCTAAATCCCCTTCAAACTTGGTTTTGCTTCCTCTCATCATCTGAAAGCTTCTCAATCCATTTTAAACCAATCTCTTGTTTGCCCTTCAGTCACATTTAGCGTATCTAACTCATGTCCTAGATTAGTTTTTGCAGTTATTCTCACCTTTTGCTTTTCCAGTCACTGTTTCAGCTTGGCTTGTCAGTCCCTTCCCTTGTGTTTTTCTTTTTCTGCAGGCACAGTGGTGAGCCCTGTCCTTGACTCTCCTCCCTTCCTTCCAAGCTCACAGCTCAACATCCCAATGAACCTTTTGTTCCACTCTGTAAAGACATCTGCTTCCTGCCAGCCCTACAACTGAATTCCAATACTGCCCTTTCAAATAAACACCTTCCTGCTTTATCCTACCTTGTTGCTCAGGATGAGCTCCTGTTGAACACCTGCACAGGTTGGGGCTGACAACTTGTTTCCTATAAAGCTCCTCCTCATCTATATACAGACATTCTAAATAAATACTGCATATAGATATCAGGCCTTCACCTAAACTTCAGAGCAGAAACACTTGCACGTGTTTGCTGCTTCACTGTTCTACACAAGGTTTAGCATAATACTGGCTTGGATTATCCCTGAGGCCACCAAGCTCAGAGATAAGCAGTCACTGTGATCCTACCACAATGAAGAAATGAATGTATGAATAAACCAATAAAAATCTTTTATCTAACAAATTAAAAGAGGCAATTGGCTAAATAAGGCTTTTTTGGAAGATATATTGTCAATGCCTACTTAAAGACATCTTCTATTCATCTTAATTCCATGTAGCATAAGGAATCCTTTTTGCCATACTTATTTTGAGCCATTACCTTCAGCCCCATCATTAAAATATATGGGATTACTTGCATAGTTGTTATTATTATTAATAAAATGTATTTATTTATGCTGTGCATAAAGACTAACTCGGGCAGAAGCTTCTTCTAGCGTGGTGGTTGTTACAGAGTGGGCAGTCTGTGACCTGAGATGCTTACAATCAACTTAGACAAGGCAGGCATAGGATGTGGGAAACAGATAAATTACACCAAGTTTCAAGGCAGTGAATGATATGTTGTTTATCTCTCTCTCTCTTTTTTTTTTTTTTTTTTTTTTTTAAGAGAAGCTAGAAAAATCAACACAAGGGAAATAAGGAGGAAATTGAGAGGATGACCAAGAAGGAGGTAATGAAGACAAGTATGGCACAAAACTGGTATGAACAGACAACAAGGGCGGGGCTTGGCATAAACTGCAAGTTTGATAGAACAGCAGAATTAGACCCAAGATCAGAAAGCCCATATGCAAGTAAAATTCAATGGAATTTCAGTCAACACCATGAATAAACATAGCAATTACAGGATTAAAAAATGGCAAACAATGATAGATTTTTTTCTCAGCAGTAAATGTGTCATATAGGGAGGATTACCACCCAAGAAGGTATGTGTGTACTTTTCTTTGATTAACCACAGGCTTTGAGTGGGGAGTGAAAAGCAAGACCAAAACCCAAGTCACAGCCCAGAGGAATTCTTTAAAATTACCTGTGGCATGATGGGGCCTGGTGAGACAAAAAATAATCACAACAACCCATATTCTCAAATTGCTCAGTCCTTGATGTCTAGATGTGTAAAGAATGACTTTGTCAGTTGGGCCAGTCACAGTTCTCAAACCAGGCTGCTTAGCCAGTCTACAACCACATTGTTATCCTGCTCTTGGATATGGGACACAAGTTTAATCAAACAGCTATTAACATGGGGCAACTGGGAATCACAGAGAGCCCTGCCAGTTGGGGCCTGCTGTTTGGAATTGCCGGGATCAGAGACTGGGAGGGACCTGACTGGGAGAAATGGGCAGTTGGAAATGAGCATGGCTCTAAAGAAAGCACTGTTAGGCAAGAACAGGAAAACACCTGACAAAGTGCCAGTGGTAGGGAAGGATGAGACAGGTTCAGCAAAGCAAAAAAGAGAACTGGGGAAAGAAAAAAAGAAGAGAAAGTAAAGGGAAGTGTATGTAGAAATCCTAATGAGATGACAATCATTCATTTTCTTAGCAAGGCTTGATGAAATACAAAGCAGATGTTACGGGCAGTGAATCTTCCAAGAAAATGCAGTTATAAATATGTGATCCAAGGCACTCAGGTTATGTCCATCAGCTGAGCCTGACAGACCCATATAAACTGGTGCAAATTTCAGTTTACTCTCAGGTGCTGGTCTGTAAACTTGTAACTTCAGCACAGATGTATTTCTGCAGTCACCTGCCACAGCTGCATATACAAAAACCTGCAAAAAGAAGGTGGACAGGGAACCAGGGCAGTGGCGTTCACCACTTCAGCCGTGCAACCTGCAAGCCTCAGTGTAGCCTTAGCTCCCTGTGACTTAAACAAACGTGTGGTATTTTCCAATTAGGCAGCTATCAGCACTGTGTAAGTGAATGCACTTAGCTGACAGACAGTGGCTTAGATGGTTGTAATCACAAACCACACCTTTTTGGTACAGACCTGAGAGGTTTAAAAGCTAAGCCAAAGCTGCCTGAAAAATCACAAGAAGCCCTCTTGTTGGATGTGGGGTAAGCTCCTCTGACAAGGTATAAATTATGATATCTTATAAAAAATTCTTTGCTTCTAACATTCTATTTAAAGTTCAGTACAAGAAAACAATATAAAAATATATTCTCATAAAGATGAGCATCTCTATCAGCCAACATCTACAACCTGTCCTGAGGCCATTACAACTTTCAAGTGTACTGGCTAGGTGCTCTTTCTACTGTCTTTACTGCCCTGACTTCATAGAACATTTTTTTACAAAGTTCAGCCTAAAGTTTTGGTTGAGAGTTTGTGTATAGAGTACCCTACCCTGTCAGCAGCCTATGCTGAGACGGGCATCTCTAAAGATGAATTCTGACCTACTGTATTTAGGATAAAAACTGTTCTAAAAGCAGCTCACTGAAGGACAGCTCATGATCCAGACCAGTTAACAAAATGTATCGCCACTGTTTCTATTCACAAGTAGCTGTGGGCACTCCTGAGTTTTAACAGCAGATGAAAGTTGAGCCACAAGCCATATTTGACAGAGGGTGGAGCAATAACCTGTGCACTCATTACTGCAGTAAGTTAGGTAGTAATTATTACTTTTTGCCCACAAGCAAAGGGCTTAACTTGTAGGGGTTTTTAAAGGTGTGTAAGCTTTTCCTGTACATCTAGAAGCCAAAATCTGCCCCTTTAGCATGGACAAATAGGACATTGGGAGCTGTATACCGTACAACAATGTATGGTTACAAGGAGCAGTTGTCCTCTGGACTTCTCACCCACAAATTTGCCAACAAAGTTGACATATCCTTGGGCAAAAGGAATTAAGGCCCGGGCACGTGCTCAGCGCTCCAGCTCCCCGAGTTATGTAATATCCAAATCTAAGTTTAAAAACAACAAACTCCAGCCCCTCTCGGTTGCAAAACCAGCAGAGCTGGAAACATTAAGCAAACCTCTCGTCCTGGAGTAACTGACTCAGTGCCCATAACACACCTCGGGCTAAAACAGGGTGGCACCCTAAGTAAATACAGCGCTCCAGCCGCAGCCGGACGTTCTCGTGGGGAACCCGTGGGCTCGGGTCCGCCGTGGCCGAACCACGGGCCGTGTTGGGAGCGCAGCCACGGCCGAAGCCACGGCCACGGCCCCGATCCCGATCCCGATCCCGATCCCGATCCCGATCCCGATCCCGATCCCGATCCCGATCCCGCCCGGGGCTGTCCCGACCCCGCCAGCGACTCCCGGTCCCGCCTCGCCCGCCTCTCCCAGCGCGACCCCGCCCACCCCGGCAGGGCAGCCAGCAGCGAGAGCAGAACCCCCTAAGTGACAGGCGGCAGTGACCAACCAGGACGCGCCTTGTTGCGGTGTGGCGCAGGCTCTGGCGGTATAAAGGCGGCCACGCGTCGCGGGCGCGGGCCCGAGTACGTGTCTGAGGGGGAGGCGGTGGTGGCGGCGGCGGCGGCGGCGGGGCCGGTGCGGAGCAGCCGCGGGGAGCGGGATCAGCTCCAGCACCAGCGCCGGGGCGGTTTTAATTAGACTTCGGTCGAACCGGGTTTTATCGGGAGCGGATTTTAAAGTGAGTACGAGCGGCATGGCGGCGGCGGGAAGGGGGAGGGGTGTGAGCGGACCGGATCAGACCGGCCCGGCCGGGGAGGAGCCGCCGCGCTGACCCGCGCTCGTCTCTCGCAGGCGCCTCTCGTCCCTCTCCCTGTGCGGACGGGGCACCATGTCGGAAGCGGAGCAGCAGCTGGCGGCGGGCGCCACCCAGAACGGGCACGAAGCGGCCGAGAGCGCCGGGGAGCAGCAGGCCGAGACCGGCGGG
>VZTI01003710.1:1067674-1084355 GCA_013397865.1 Struthidea cinerea
AGCCGGGGCCCTGCAGCACCAGCGCTTCCTTTGTTCTGGCGCTGCCTTTTGTTGGCGCCATGTGGCGGCTGGGGGAGGGGCGCCGAGCGGGGCTGTTGCCGTTTCACGCTGTAAAATGGAAGGGTATTTACCTCTCCCGCGTTTTCTTCATTCTTTCCCCCTTTAGTGAAAGGGGCGGATGGAAGGAGTTGCTTTCTGTTGGGGGAGGGGGGCTGGTTGAAACTTTGTGGGGATCGCATGGCCCATCTCCACTGGCGTCGATGTGAATGTGTTTTGCGTAAAGCACATAAAAAAATAATCCTGGCCTTGGAAGGCAGTGGGGGTAAGCTGAGTTTTTTTTAAGGGAAGTCAAAGGAAAATCGGCGCGATTGAGACGATGCGCGGTGTGTTTAAATCGGTAAGAGCGAATTTGGTGTGCCGCTTTGCAGCATTGTCAGAAAATGCCTTATGTCTTGCAAGGGATTTCTGGGGGAGTCAGTGTAGTTTCGCTGTGCTTTGGTAGTGGAATCCCTGTCTACACAAGAGAAATTTCTATCATAGTTGGCCTGTTCATAAATACACGTACTTGACATGAACATTACCTGCCTGTTTCTCAAGCAGGTCTTTGTTAGTCAGGCTACCCCATGTATTTAATTGGAACTCCCTTTGTTATCGCTGAGCCTGAACCAGAGGGTCAGATCCCTCAGGTTAAACAGAGAGCTGAAGCCAGTGCAACAGATTTTGACTATAAAGGAACGAATAACACTTATACAAGCTTCCCACAAGCTGAGACCGGATGTACCTTTTGCAAACACTAGAAGGGTTGAGAACCAGGCCTTTTAGCTATGTACGAATTTTTCTTTACTGTTTCTAGTATTCTGTACTGAAAAAAGAGTGATAGTCTTTCTTCCATGATCAGGAGATGACAAGCTTCAGCCCCAGATCGGTATGAAATGAAACTTTTGACAAAAGCAGTTATTCAGAGGGATTGACCTATGTGAAAAATGTAGTACTGTCCTAAAATGAGAGCTGTCCAAGGCACGGATTTTAGAGAGTTTTGTTAAGAGCTGAAATAAGCTTCCATTTAGCTGCACTAATACACTCAGGAGGGAAAAATGACTGCGTGTTAAGGGTGCAGTTGTCCAGTTTATGTGGCCTCTGAAGGCAAATACCGGGATTTTTGTCACAGTTTCAAAGGCTCTGTATTGTGTTATTTAAATTAGGTATCAGTTTTTCCAGTTACAAAACAAAGCACTGCAAATTGCACAGTGTAACACATACTGCTGTGGTAAGGGGTGAGTTTAGCATGTGGCAATGCCACAACCCCAACCCGATGCCATAAAGCAGCCAAAGCTGCCTCCAGACAAATTCTTGTCATCCCCCCAATCTCTTGATTGTTCTGTAAGTGTGGTCAGTGACGACAGGGTGTGCTGTAGAAAGCCACTGTCAGTCTGTACAGGTTATAGCAGCCACAGTCAGCTCTTGGGATGGGAAGGAATCCCCCAAGCCCCTTTCTTTTACCTGGTATTGAAAGACTTGGTAAACTTCGTAAGGCCCTTCCTCTAAGGCTCTGCTGTAATGGCTGCAGGAAACACACACTTTACTTGGACCCTGTGCTTCCTGCTGCACTCATCAAAAGTGTACAGCTTGGTCTGCTGAAAAAACTTCAGTTCAGCTGATAAAGGGTATGGTTTCACCCAATTGAGGGAAAAGGGGTAAAAACCCCATAGGGTTCCCCCCCCATTGCCTGCTATACATAAACAGATGTCAATTCTTGCAAATCAAAGTTACATATAAACACCAAAAGCCAGTTTTATTTCAGCGTAGTTTAGTTTCTGAAGTGCTGTTAGCTTGTAGTGCCAATCTAGGTTGCCTCCAAACAGAGTAATGAAAACTTAAACTGTTTCAGTCTATAGTTAGATAAAAAGGCTTGAATGCTTTTGAAAGCTTAGTTTGTTACCTTGGAAACTCTGAAAATAGAAAATGCAGCCATGTTATTAATGTTTTCATTTGAAGTGAAGCATTTGAAAAATGCCTTATTGCCTGATATCACTGTTTTGTTTGTTAGTTTCACTTCTGTATTGTGCCTCGAATTTAGTTCTTTGCGATAGATATCCCCTCCTTCAGAGGGTATTTTGTATGGGAAAGTGGGCAGGGAAGAACTGTATCCGCCTACTTGGAATTAAAGACTAAGAATGGAGAGACTCCTGTAGTACTGATGAAGATAGAACTAGAGCCAGTAACTAAGCAGGAAGAAGTGCACAACATAGTAGTTAAGGCAGGTCCAAAGTCCGATCTGTTGTATGTGACTGTTACTGGAGGTCACAGATACCTGGACTAAAATTTCTACAGCCATTTAACCAAAACCTAAGAGAGCTCAAATACTTTGCATTTGATGCCATATTCTTTGTTGACTGCTTTCAGAGCAGTAGAAATTATCCTAGGTTCTTTGCAAGAGTTGGCAGTACTTGATAATCAATACTGCTTTCTTGCAAATTATAGAACACTTTTGTAAGAACATAAGCTACTGGCAAGGAATATTTCAGGCTATTCTTACTATTTCTTATATAATCTAAATAAATGTCAGGGTGCATTGTGACGTTCCCTCAAAAAGAGCAGGGAGAAGCCCACCCTTGTGCACTCCTGTAGTATCAGCAGCTTTTGATAAGATGCAGGTGTTGCACTCGGAACAGTTGGTCCTGTTCTGACAATGCTGCTGAGGTGTGTACCACTGAGCATCTTACTGCATGTGCTTTTCTGTAGTGCTTCCTGAATCTGAATAGCTCTTCTCCTTGAAATTTCAGGAAGATGTTTGTTGGTGGCCTCAGTTGGGATACAAGCAAAAAAGACTTGAAAGATTACTTCACCAAATTTGGTGAGGTAACCGACTGTACGATAAAGATGGACCCTAACACAGGAAGATCCAGAGGCTTTGGATTTATTCTCTTCAAAGAACCTGGGAGTGTTGAAAAGGTGAAATTTAAGCTTCATATTTTAGATCCTTAACTTCTAGGGAAAACTTTTCAGCTTGATTTAATCATACCAAACTGTCTTTTAGGTTCTGGAACAGAAAGAACACAGACTAGATGGACGACTAATTGATCCCAAGAAGGCCATGGCTATGAAAAAGGATCCAGTGAAGAAAATATTTGTTGGTGGACTAAATCCAGAAGCCACAGAAGAGAAAATCAGGGAATACTTTGGAGAGTTTGGGGAGGTGTGTAATGGTATCTTAGTAAACTCTGAAAGTATAGTCTCCAGTTGCTGTTTAGTTTATTAATAATTTGCAAGTTTCAAAGTAAGTTAACTTAGATGTATCAAGCTTTCTGTAACATCCAGAAGTTTCCCATTTTGAGAGCAAAGTTGGCACTTACTGCACTAGGTGCTTCCATTGCTAGTTAGATACCTTTGTCTTTAACTCAAAGCATTTTAACTGATGTTAAAATCAGTGTGAAGAGTTGTAAAATGGAGATCTCTGATTTGAAAGCCAGTGTTAGCATAGAAAGGCTTGCAACTTTGGTGTTGCATAATATGCTTACAGAGAAAACTTAGTTTTGCTGTCCCAGTTTCTGTGCATTTAACTGTTCATCTAAAACATGAGTCTAAAAATAGTATTTCATGTCTTCAGATTGAAGCAATTGAACTGCCAATGGATCCAAAGACCAACAAAAGGAGGGGGTTTGTGTTCATCACTTTCAAGGAAGAGGATCCAGTGAAGAAGGTTTTGGAGAAGAAATTCCATAACGTCAGTGGAAGCAAGGTAGAAACTCTGACTCATAACTCTTTGTCCAAGCATATAACCTTGGAAAGGTTTTGTAGACCTCTTGTGTCAAAGTACCAAATTTACAATAAGGACAGCTTGAAGTTTACCATAGTGGTATTTTGCTGTAAGTTTAGTCACAGAGGCTCTTTGACAGTATTTGTGGCTTTAATTGCTGTGGTTTAGGGCCTTCTGTATGTAAAGTATCTAATTGCATTCATTAAATATATGTGGAGAAATTGGCTTCAGTAGCAGTGTAAGCCATTCCAACAGGTAGATGCCTATTGTCAGCATAGAGCACTGGCATAAATGAAAGCCTTGTGGATGCTTAACTTTATAAGCACCTGGCTGAAACTGGCTCTGTCTGCTTGGGGGCAGCTTCTGCTTTCTTCTCTCTAAAGCCCCTTCCTGCAGCTCCCCTGCTGCCAAAACCATGTCCCATAAATCCACTACAAGGATCCAGAGAGTGAATGTACACTTATGGCAGCTTGTGTCTGGTCTGGTGGTTATGGGAACTGCTGTAAGTGGTGTGAGATGCTCTGACCAGCTGACTGCTCATCTGAAGGAATAGCTAATGGAGAGAGGCTCATGTATCAACAAACGAGGAGAGAACTGGAGGCAAATGATGTGTACTGGCTCAAGGTGTCCCTGCTCCCTTGCTCTGAGGCTAGTGCTGACTGTCCACATAACTTCAGAGCCCTATTACACTGGATCATATGGTCTGACACTGACTTAGATTGCATTTCATTTAAGACTGGTCTTGACACAGTACAGAACAAATCTTGGCAAGCCTAATGCACTGGGAAAGTCACTCGTTAGGAGTGAAGTTTGTTTTCAGGAGAGATGAACACCTATATGCCAAGAGAGCTGAGAAATTTCTGTATTTCATACCTATGACTTATTTTTGTGTTATAGCCATAGAGAATAAAAAGCAGATTACCTTAAAGGTCCTGTGGTGAAGAACTCCAAGCCAGACTTGCTCAGCTGCTGTTGTTCCTTTTACAGCAGCAGTAGCTTTAATCTTAGACTGTGAACAGATCCAGGAACCAGGTGGTTGGCTGACAGCTTGAACTGCAGCCTGGGAACCTGTCTTGGAAATGTCAGTTTTGGTTGGTTTTACCTGTTAGTATTTGATAAATGATGATTTCAGGGGCTGGTAGGGGTATGTTACGGTCCAGCCACATGCACAGTGTGTAGGGTGTACAGTGGCTGCCAGGAAAACTCGTTCTGGTGCATTTCTCAGAACCTTGTCCTGTGCAGGTCAGGTGAAGCAGTCTGATAGCAACAGCCTTGTCCTGGAGGTTGTGCCAGGTGAGAGGGCAGCCTTGTGGCTCCTGCAGGAGAGGTGGCCTCAGCACCTCTTCCAAGGGTAAATCGCTGGTAGGGGCAGAATAAAATGCCCTGAAAGCAATGGCCTCTTGGAAAGGCTGACAGTGACTTACCTTTGCCCAGGTGGCACAATAAATCAGATGCCCCTGGTTATGCAGTAGTGCTGCTCGCCTGGCAGCAGCACAGCACATACACCTCCTTTGCCTCCAGAGGAACCTTTGGCTTCTCCAGGTGCTCAGGTTGGGAAATGCTGCTCTGAGACACTTTACATACTCTTCCTTGTTTTTTATTTGCAGTGTGAGATTAAGGTAGCACAGCCAAAAGAAGTGTACCAGCAACAACAGTTCAGTAGTGGCGGAGGAAGAGGTAGCTATGGAGGAAGAGGCAGAGGTGGAAGAGGCGGCGGTAAGTACCACACACACTACTTTAGTATGGACACATTCTAAATAAGTTGTGTGTACTAAAATGGGATTTTGTGGATGGTTTTCCCTTCTATAGCTCAAAGTCAAAATTGGAATCAAGGTTATGGCAATTACTGGAACCAGGGTTATGGGAATCAAGGATACGGCTATCAGCAAGGTTATGGTGGCTATGGAGGCTATGATTATTCAGGATATGGGTATTATGGATATGGACCAGGCTATGATTACAGTAAGTAAAGAGAACTGTATTGGGTATAAGCAAGCATAACTAATTAGCAGTTTAATGCATTTGTTCTCTTGTTCATAGGTCAAGGCAGTGCAAATTATGGGAAGACACCAAGACGTGGTGGTCATCAGAATAACTACAAGCCATATTGATCAAACTTATTCAGGTATGCAGTGGCATGGTCTCTTTTGGAAAATGACTGCATAGGTTTTGTATACAATGCTGTAGATGGATACTTCAGTTCTGTACCAAATTTAACTTTACAATAAATTTCTATGGCCTGTTAAATGTGCATCTTACTTGGAAGAGCTCCCTGGAAATGTTTTACATGTTTAATACTTACCGATAACTAGTTGTCTAGACAGTGTGGTGTGTAAATTTCAGCATTGCTGAAGATATTAATTAATGATTTTATTAATAGGTTAAACTGAAACTGATTTTGAGGGTCTGCTTAAAGCTGCAGCTCTGCATCTAGGGACTGCCTCTTGGAGTTAACTATGGACTCTGCATTACTCCAGTTGTACAGAATGAGATGCATCTTAGGGAACCAGTGTCACTTTCCACCTTTTTATTTTGTATTGTTTTTGTGTCATACATTTCCTGTAATGGAAGTGTTAATTTTACTGTACTTTTTGGTACCTTTTTGGAATCTAATGTATTGTAAGGTATTTTACATGTGTTCTGATTCACCATGACATGGATATTGAAGCTATCCTAGCTTTTGAAATAAAAAAGGCGTAATCTAGTGTCTTGTGCCATTCTTCAGCTCATATGTTAGTAAAACACCAGTATCCTGTTCCCAGAACTTAGTTCATGGCAGTACCTAGATAGATGAAGAGTTGTGCTTAAATGTTTTTAATCTTAAAACTAGAAGGCTGTGGTGGTAGTTGTGCTCACTTGCAGTTAAGTGGCAGCTAAAACCTGCTGTCACTTCTGCCTGGAGGTTGTGGAGGAGAGCTCAGGTGAGAAGCCCCAGCTTTGGTGGGGCTGTGCTGGTGAGGTGGTGGCTCATGATCTAGGCAAGCACAGAGGCTCAGAGTAACTGTATTGGTGTCTGCATTGGGCTCTGCTAGGAGGAGCCAGAGCTGTAGGTTTCAGGTAGGCTTGGGAGTCTAGACAGCATTGCAGGAGGGAGCCAAGTGGTATGCAAGAAGCTGGCTGCACTTCCTTCATATTTCACTGTCTTGAGTCTGAGACTTGTCTGCAAGTTGTTAATAGGATGTATATATTTGCCTTGAAAGGCAGGTTGGACAAACATTAAATTACCAATGCAAAGTCTGAATTTTTGCAGCCTTTTTGTATAACAGAAAAGGCTAAAAACTTCCACTGCAGTTGTGGGTGGAAAAAACATCTCTTTCTCTAGAGATAAGTGACCAGCTAGAAATACTCTCCTTTTTTGACTTTACTGTTAGTTTACTGCTATTTTAAGGCAATAACTGTCATGTGATTTGCCTGTCTTGTTGCAGAATATAAGTAGCAAGCTCTACTGCACAAAATAATTTCTAATCTTTGTTGCAGTGATGAATTTGATTTTCAGTCTCCTATTAAAACTGTAACATGACAACTTTTTTTTTCCTTGTAACAAATTTTTTTTGAACAAGTAACACCCAGAAGTGGAATCAAACCAAGTAACTAAGACAAGAGACAAACACAAGTTACTAGTGACCTTTTCAGTTTTTTAACAAGGGATGCAGCTATTTCTGCATTGACTACAATCTGCTGCTCCCTGCTGGCTGTCCTTGAAAAGAAAATCTTGCTTGTAAATTTAGAAGTCTGTAAGACTCTTCTGGTGTTAAGTGGAAATTCTGAGTATTAAAAAAAGTCAAGATTTTAAATCTTAGAGTTGACAACTTTACAGCTGGACTTTGTAACCTCCAGCCCAACTTACTGGCAAATAAAAAAATAGCAGATCACTGAAACAAATGAGTACAGTATTTAAAAGTATTACTGTCTCAAGTTTTAAAATTTAAATACTTTATTACAGACTTTCACTGTTTTTTCTGTGAAATAAGGGGTAGCAGAGTATTTTTCTAGCAAACACTTGGCCCTCCAGTGGGAAAATTGCATGGTACCAGGCCCATTGTGCTGCAGTCCTTCTGGCTAGTGTCCTAGCAAGAGTTTGTCAACTGGTGGTGTTGTGGTGGTTTTTGTAAGTAGGTGCTCAGGTAATGCTTCCTTGACAGGTGATGTGGCCTTAGGCAGAAACTGAGGATACTGGTACTTAAATGCAGAGCTGGCTTTTCCCTTTCTTCTTTGCATGAAAAGTTTGTGATACAAAGAACTGCCTGGTGAAAGTAAAGGCTTGTACACAATGTTGTTGCTTATGGCTGTAATCTACTCTCAATTTACTAATCCTACTTGGATATTTTTTGAGGACAGACGGTGTTTGTAAGAAGTGGTTTGGGAGCCATAGCCCTCAGCTGTCTGTCCCTCATGCGTTTGATGTTAGGAATTTGGAAGTGAAGTTTTTGACTTAACCTGGTGGCTGAGAGTGTTTGTTGAATATAGTGCTACTTAGGGACCTTGTTCTGACACTGGCTGCTGAAACTGGTCAGAGGAGCCTGGGAAGGACTGGGTGTACTTGCACCTGGAATGGTGTTTGCATACGCAGCTGAAGACTTAAAAAATTCAGAACACCCACTGGCCCATCTTAATTTGAAAAAGTCATAACCTGAAAGTGCATAAATTTAGAAAATGTATTTTGTAGTGGCCACTAGAAAGATCCTCCTTTATAATCAGTTTTACATATTGCTGTTTTAAATAAAAGCCAATTCCACACTGCCAGAGTTGAGACAAGCTCTTGTAAAATTTATTTCTCCTAAAGCTTTTACTAAAAACAAGATAAATGAAAACAAAAAAATCAAAGGTGACTGGTCTAAGACATGCTAGGATGAAGATTAAATGTGCATTATTACAGTAGAATAATGTTTCTTAGTTGTAGATCTTGAACATTGTTTGAAACCTATGGCAAGAAAATAATGTTACGGTTTTTTTGTAAAAGTATCATTAAAAGAAATTACTTCATTGCCTCATTTTCGCTTACATTATATGTAAGTGTCATACTAGTACTGTATTTAGTAAGAGGCTTTTTTGCATTCTTGGTTTCCTGTAGAAAATAAAGGCATTTTTCTTGCTTAGTTTAGTTTACAGACAAGCACATTAAGTCATTAGGCCTCTAATTTGCACTGGCACTGTTAAGTAATCTTTCTGTTCCTAAGAGTAAGTAGTATAAACAGCTGTATGTCTTTACATTAACTTGCTAAATAAAATATTAACACATTTTTCTTGTGCCTGCTATACTAATATTACACTGAACTAAAACACATTTCTCCTTAGCTCAGGGACATAGCACTGTGAATCTCATGGTGGTTGAGGCCACCAGTGATTACACTGCTCACAATGATCACATTAGGTGCATTCCTGCCCACCTGTCCATAGTTCTAACTAAACATGTGGTTGTCTTTTAGTCAGAGTAGTCTGAAGAAGTAAGAAGTGTACCAAAGGGTGTTGTTATCAAGGTGTTAATTGGAAGTGTACGCTGTGCTCATGAGTGTGCAGCAAACTGAGTTGCAGCTAGATGTTCTCTTGGCAACCTACTGAGGAACCTCAACACATGAAGACATAACAAGGCTTTGAAGACTTAACAGGACCAGTCTTACTCTGATACCCACAAACTTTTGAGTCTAGGAGGAAACTGATCCTGAAGGATAAGATACCAGCTGTGAACCTGAAATGACAATTACGGGGAGATCTGCTGAGAAGTGGTTATGCAGCTGGACCAGCTTCTGGCTGGAGCCTTAAGGCACTGAGCAGCAAGCAGAAAAACTGTGTTGGTGTGGATGTGCAGTCATTTGCATGCTCAAGAGGCAGTCATGTCTGGGACATGTTAGCCCTTGCTTACAATAAGTGATGCACACAGTATTGCTGGGAGTGTCAGAATGATAGAAGGTAGTTGTGAATGCTAGATGTACACAAGTGTGGTCCATGCTTGGAGATTCCCATATATTCCTGCAGACTTTGAGTAAAAGCATCTCTGAGGCAGCTTTATCCTGACAGTGCTTGTGAAGTTATGTTTAGGAATCTTGGCTTTTAAATAGTACTGGGTGACTATAGGTAAATACCTGCTCAGGTAGAAAAACAGATGTTTTCTATTGGTTCAGACGTTCTTTTTCCATATCTGGAAAGATAATAAGCAACTTAGTAAAGTCATGACTTTGTGACCTTTTTTACACTAACTTCCTTAATGCTAAGCATGTAGAAGTTGTATAACAAGCTAAGTGGCGAAAGCACATAGGTTATGGCTTTCAGGAACAGGTGTACAGCTTTTACCAGTTGTGCTTGTTGAGATAAGCTGATCACTCAAACCTCAGCCAGAGCAAAGCTATTTTAAAAGGCATATGCATCTGTAGAGGAAGTAGTTTTGTTAGACAACTTCAGCACAGAATAATTTAGAAGCGAGGGCTATGTACTCAGCATCTACAATCTTGGCTCCATTTTAGCACTTCTGAAAAACAGGCTCAGTAGTGCAGCATTATCTTTGAGGCAGTTCAGAAACCATCCTCTATTTTTGAGGGTTTTGATCATTTTTACCTGTTAGTATTTTGTCAATTGTCTCCGCAACAAATTTTGCATCCTCCATATTGAAGCACATTGGGGGCTTGAATTTCAGCACATTTCTTCCTGGCCCATCTGTACTCAGTAGAATATATTTTTCCTTAAGTCTGGAAAGAGCAATAACAAAGAATTATGTTTACTTCTGCATGTAGTTGAGGAAAAACTTCCAAGCACCAGCCTGCAGGCTATCACACAGTGCCTTTCTATACTGACTGGTCTCTGTTTTGGCCAGTTGGTTGTATTTTAGCAGCTCCGGAGTGGCAAGGGTAGTCTGTAATTGTGTGCTTGCTTCCCACATTGAGGAACTCCATGATTGTCCCATGTACCTTGTTATTACAGCCTCTGCTTCTGCTGTGGCTGGAGTCCTTTCTGCTTGGTCTTTGATTAAGTCCACTCCAATGAATAAGCCACAACCTCTGTAAAAGAAATAAAAACAGTCAGTCAGTGTTGGAGGAATGAACTACACATGAACTAAACTGAGGTTTTTTTAAGATGAGACCTTTACTGCATGAGAATTACCTGATGTTTGGCTATTGCTAGAAAAGGTTTGCTGTTTTGAAGAAATGTAAGTAATACAGGCTTCTGTCTGCTCACACTAGCAGCGCAGGACAGGATGTTAAGCATGTTTTCTATCTCACTCATCACTTCAGTACCTTGTGCACTTGAAATTCAAGTTCAAACAGGAAAGTGAATTCCTTTAGCAGCTAATAAATTGATAGAACACTACTAGCCCAGAGTGGAAATGTATGGGAGACTTCTGATAAGCTCAAGTTTGTTTTACTTTAATGTACAGGAGGCTGTTTATTTTTGTTGAAAACACAAGATTTAATTTTCTTCTTAAAACAACATCTGTTGGATTGAGTTGTTGGACTGACTGAACCAAATAGAAAGCAGCTAAAAATGTAAATAAGGCACTGATACCTGACATCACCAATGATGGGATGCTTGATTTGCTGCTCCTTGAGTGTCTTCATCAAGAAGTTGCCTACCTCTGTGGCATGAGCCTGAAGGTGTTCCTTCTCAATCACATCTAACACAGCTAGTCCAATGGCACATGAAACAGGGTTTCCACCAAACTAAGCCCAGGACAGGAACACACAGAGCCATGGAAAGGGAAGAAAGATGCAGTCATGTCACTGAAAGGGTAGCCTCAGTGATACAAGGAGCGTATTATCACTTATGAGATGGAGTCAATACATAGAGAGTCACAGCCTAGAAACATAGATAGAAATAGTACAGTAACACAGTAACTTTTCAGTTACTGTGGTAAATATTAATAAAAACACTGCATGATGATCTAATTTTAATCCTTAGACTCTTTTACAGAAGTAGGCAACTATTTACTTACTGTATTAAAATACTCTACTCCTGTGGCCGCAAATGCTTCTGCAATTTCTTTTGTTGTTGCTACACAAGCAAGTGGGTGCCCATTTCCTATCGGTTTCCCCATAGTGACAATATCAGGTATAAAATCTTCTCCCTGAAGCTGGAATGCCCAGAAGTGCTTGCCAACCCTGCCAAAGCCAACTTGAATTTCATCAGCAATAAATACACCTCCTGCCTTGTGCACATGCCTGTAACATAACAGATTTGATTGTCTCTTAAAAGGAAAGAGAACATAGCATTTACCATTTAAGAACATGCAGAAAGTGTTACTTTGCAAACTCTGAGGAAACAAATGTGTACAGGCCTATATTGTATACCATGTGCTTATAAGCAGGTCTTTGCCATATACAAAGTTCACATTCTGACATGAAGGCTTGGGTAATTTCCTGCCTGTCAAGCTCTATGCTAAAGCAGGCAGCGAAATTATCTATTTACCAAATATGTTACATTTAAAAAGGTAAGATAATGAATGACCACTTACTCTGCAACCTTCTGAAAATAGCCTGCTGGGGGAATGATTTGACCACCCACACTTGGTAGAGATTCAACAAAAAATGCAGCAATCTGAAACACAGCATATAATGTTTGAATACAATACAGAAAGTTGTGGAGCAAGCTCTTTGTCCTTAGATGGTTTTTGCATTATTAATGTGCTCTTTTCTTTTTGACAAGTCCATACCATGTATCTTAGAAACTCTGAATTGCACTGACAGGCACATTCATTTCTAAGACAGGACAAACAGTAAAGGAAGTAATATTTTACCTTTCTGCCTCTCTTATGTGCATGCTCAATAATATTTTTTACTTCATCAGCATAGGCTGTTACTGAATCTTCATGGTCTTCTCTATAAAGTCCTCTGTATGTGTCTGGAACAGGAGCCTAAGCAAAGGAACAGTATCCTATATTCAATATATCATAAAAACAACTTAATTCAATTGACAAGTAACTGATAGGTATAGGCTGAAGTACATACCACATGGACCCATTCCTTTTGTCCTTCTAGATTTCTGAATTTATATGGGCTTATGTCAATCAAAGATGTCAGATGTCCATGGTAAGCACTTAAAAAACAATTGGCAGAACTAAACAGTAATTTTCTCAATATTAAGAGTTCTTTAGTATTAGCATTCCAAATAGTAAAGAGCAGCCAGCTGCTATCACTTGGTAGGAAATTCAGTAACTTAAGCTGAGAACAACTCTGCAATTCCTTTTCTGTCAGTAAGCTTAGTACTGTCTGTAATTTTTTGCTGTATCCGAATATAAGGGATGCAGAAGGACAGGACTTGTCACTGGTTTGCCTGCACCAGTGACTGGAATCACAGCAGGGAACACCTGAGCAGTATCACAAGATTGCAGAACAACTGGAAGGGCCTATTTCTGAATATCCTCCAACAATGGAGTTTTCAGTGACTGTAGGCATCCTGTTCTAGTATTTGACCCCCTGTCATGGCAAAAGACATTTTTTTTCTACGTCTCATCAAAATTCCTCAGGTTTGAACTTAGATCTGAGGTCTTTTTTCCTGTCACCATATATCTTCACACCTGGCTCCCATCTTTTTTGCTCCTTCCCATGAGATAGTTGTAGTTGCAGTGAGAATCTGCCTGGCTGTCTCTTGCAGCTGAACAAACCCAGTATCTCACTGCTGTGGCTCCCTTCCCATCGTGGCAGGCCACTGCTGGCCTCCTTCCAGTGTTTCAACATCTGTCATGCTGGAGAGCCCAACCACAGCTCTCAGGGCTGGGCTGGCAAATACTGAACAGAGGGAAAAATTACTTCCCTCAGCTTCCTGGTTACAGTCTTTCTACTACAGGAGGATTTCAGAAATGCTCTGACTATGGGCCAAAACTGAGCCTTGTACCCCAAATTGCCAATGTACTCACTGGTCTAAAACGATAACATCCTCATGTTTTGTGTACTGCCGTGCCAATCTCAGGGCAAGGTCGTTGGCTTCAGATCTACAATGGAAAAATTCAGTAATTGCTTCATTGGGATGTCCTGAGTTTTGAAATCTTAACCTCCTTTGCACTGCTCTGTGTGTCTGCAGAGGACAGACAGAACGCAATGCATGTTATGCACAAATTCCTTAGTAATCAGCACTCACTAGGAAGGACTAGTCACCAGAACAAAATCCATCTTAAAAAGGCAGAGTACAGGAACTACTGCAGAAACAATTCGGCTTTTTTTTTTCTTCCAGATGAAGCTTGCTTAGGAATATGCCCCTCCCCTCCCCAGGAGAAGTAATGCATTGGTACATTTAATTTTGAGAATAATTCACAAGTCAGAAAACAGACAAGAAACTAATACAGTAAATATTTACATTACTGTTTAGTAGTCCAAAGTCTTACAAATATTAGAATAAAACCCTTAAATAAAGCACTAGTTTAGTTCCCAGGTAGAGAGCTTGCAGAACCAAACCCATGTTTTGTCAATATTTAGACATCCACACCAGACTGAAAACTGGCTGTTGATAAGCAAGTGTGTACTTGTCTGTGTATATCTAGTAAAGCCCCAGCATCAATTCTAATGTACCCAACTTACCCAGAATTTAAAAAATAGAAGATGCATAATTTCTCAGGTAGTGTTTTTGAAAGTCTCTCTGCATAATCAACCAAGTTGTCATGAAGGTAACGAGAATTTGTATTTAACAATTGATTCTGTTCATGGGCTGCCTTTACTATATCAGGGTGACAGTGCCCAACTGCAAGAGAATGTGGAGAGTGGTCCAGCTTAACACTTCTATTTCTCTAATAGTACAGAGATATTATCAGTAGGGCCTTAATAGTGCTACACCTTGTTAAAACACTTTTTTGCTCCTCAGAAAGTTTGAAGTTGCCTCCTACTGTATTTAAAGGTTTGTAGTTAGTACTGGAAATTGATATGCTAAAACAGTGTCTGATTTGATGCTTGGATTTAGGCAGTTACATAGTTCAGGAGTTTGGGAAGGTGCAGGTAAGCTTTACTATCAAAGAATTACTACCCGTGGTAGGGGTTAGGTTAGAGAGATTTCAAATCCTGTAAGAAAGCAGCAATTACTTAATCATACACAATTAAGGCACCACACTGAGCAGTGGTTCTGTGATAGTACACTTAACAGTAACTTTTACAAAAACAACAAAATGTCACTTGTTAGTTTTACGGTGAGGTGCTTTACTTGAGTTTCCATGGGAAAAAATCTGTATGTTTTAGACACATTTCTTGGAAGACAGGACAAACCAAGTCTGGAAAGCACATTCACACACACAAATTCAAACAAACTGTAATTCCCCAAACTACAGGCTCAAGAAAGTTTCCTTCCACTTTTCCAATTAAACACCCCCTCCCCCAGCACAGTGCAACCATAGTAAAAGTACTGATTGTTCTTTGTTCTGCTTAGAAAAACACAGCATCAAGTAACATCCAATACCATGACTTTAGCTTACCATGAGCGACATTGTTGATGCAGTCAAGGTATTGTCTCCCATTTTCATCATACATATACTGGCCTTTTGCCTTCACAATCTTCACTGGATCATTAGAAAAAAAGAGCTTGCAAGAAGAGCTATGACAAGCATCAGAAAGCAAAATAAATCTTAGTGAGTTTAGTTCATTCTGCTGGTAAAAGACATTTCTCCTGTTTGCTGGCACAGTCATCCTGCTTTTGGCCCCTAAACCTAAAGGCCTTGTACTCAAATTTTCTTAGATTTACAGGGAAAACAACACACTCCAAACCTAAAAATCCTACTCTAGGATCTAGCCACAGCAGTAGGACTTGCCTCTGTAGTTTCATCCCATCTTAACTGCAATTCCTTAATTGTATGTGCTGTCTGCCCTTTTTGTTCTTTGTGCCTCTTACATTGTGCTGTGTTTTTATTGTTCTTATTATGTTCTTGCTATTCCTGCCAAGGTCCTGATTTTCCAGATAGTGTGGTGCAGGTGATTGTTACAGCTTCACTAGCTAAAACGCCGAGTGATTTTATAAGGTTGGGTTACTTAAGTGCATTTGTTTTGTTTCACATTTTAAATGACTTGCCAAACAAGTAAAATGGAAACACATCTGCCTGAGTTAGAGTTGCAGAGATTTGATTCTGAAGGGCAATGCCAAACTTCCATACTTCATTTAGTAAAAGATGGCTTATACAGAAATAATTTGACTAGAAATACAAAGCCATTGTCAAATGGATGACAAAGGACAATGGTGAAGTGAAAAAGTGCTTCATTATCCCTCCCCAACAGGAATCTTGACACTTTCTGTTTGAGCTGGCAAAACAGTTGGGGGCTTTTGGAGGCCTCTCCTAACTGTTCAAAAGATGCTTAAGAAAGTGCTTCCAGAGGCTGGGTCTTTGTTACCAGTGGCAGGGCAAATCAGTTAGAAAAATATTTTAATACCCAGAGTAGTGTTTTTCAGGTGTATGTAACTGGCATAATTATAATTTCAGCATTTACTTTCAGCCCAACTTTTCTGTTTTTAAAATACATAAAAGTAGCCTTGGGTTTGAAGATATATTATATGAAAATACTCCCACAGTTAAAAGAGTTGTGCTGCCATTCTTCGTGATAGTCTTACAGAATTACGACTTTTTTTAGGTTGGTTGAAACACCACCGGTAATGGGAAGTTTGGAACTGAGTCTTGTCCCTCATTCTGTCAGAGAGGGCAGACGTCTGTTGTTAATTCCATCACGGTTTTGGTATAATTAGTTTCCTGAAAGACGGGCTATAATAGTAGGTGAGCCAGAACCTCGCCTGGCCCAGCACGGCCTCCAGCCCCAGCCGTGCCTCCGCGGGGCTCAGGGAAAACGCTTTCTAAGCAGTTTAGACTCTAAACAGGCGCGCTCGGTATCATACGGGTTTTATAGTGCACTTTCGTAATCCCCTTCCTTAAGAAAGCTAATTGCTGTTAATTACAGCAGTGCACCGGGCTGTGCGGCCGCAGCGCTCCGCCGCTGTTCTGGTTTCAGCCCGGGCGCGATGGCGCTGCCGCCGCCG
>VZTI01003710.1:1084392-1132216 GCA_013397865.1 Struthidea cinerea
GCCAGGGTCTGCTGCCGGGAGCGCGGCTGGGCCGCCCGCATGGCCGCCCGCGAGGCCGGAGCGGGCCGGCGGCGGAGCGAGGGGGAAGGAAGGGAGGGAAGAAAGGAGGAAGGGAGGGAGCAGCCGCCTCCCGCGGGGGCCGGGCCGCGAGGGGAGGGGCGGCGGCAACGCAGGGACACGGGCACTGCCCGCCCGTAGCGCCGAGCGCAGCGCCGGCGGCACCCAGAGCGCGGCTCGGGTCGTGCCTGCGCCAGGAGCGCGGGGCAGGAGCTCAGCCAGGGACCCGACGGAATAGCGCTTCCCTCACAGGCAGGAGTGGGGACAAACTGGGGAGAGGCTGCGGCCCCTGGGGCCCTGCGGGGCTGCTGGCAGCTCATCCTTAAACCAGACACCCCAGGGGTTTGCACCGCTCGGGTGCATCCAGCCCCACACCCCACTCGCTTCGGAGGAACAGGCTCTTCAGGATCATTAGTACAGCTGTAGCACTCTTCTTTTGAAATACACATCGAGGAAGTTTCTTTTACGGTTGAAAATAATTTGAGCGGGCCAGCCTAGGTGGTAGAACTGAAATAATTCTTCAACACATACTTCATTGTTTAAGCAGAAGTAAACCCAACCTTTTATATGTTGTACCCCTGTGTTTGGTTGGTGGCAGATAGGTAGATACCTGACCGACTCCTTTAGAGCCAATCCTAAAACAGGTAATAGTTAGGATTAAAAGAGGAAATACTGTCAATCAGATTAGAATTATTTTTCTTCCATTCCTGTTTGACTGGAATTACCTAAAGAAAAATAGGAAGATAAAGAACTACAAAGGAAGTTCTGCGATGGATTGAGTTCTGCTACTGCAGGTGTTGTATTCCATAACCAAGTTCATCAACTTGTTCAACTTGATTCTAGAAAATGCCACATTTTTTTTCCTTCCAGGTATATCTTCACATTCTTTTGGTTTAAACTGACAAACAGCTCTTAAAACTGTAGAACAACAGAACAGATAATTTTAAAACTACACTTGGCAGATTTTGCTGACTAGATACAGCCACCAATAATTATCTCTGGTTGCAATTACTTGATAAACACAGGAGCAGTTTAAATTTTGTCCAATATGGAAAATGCAAAACCAAATTGCTATGTACTGAAAGTTAGATTGAACTTAGTCTAACTCCATTGTTTCATAAAGGTCAGGTTTTAAGTAACAAAAGACAGTGGAGAAAAAGTTAATAATGGCTGTTAATCTTTATTTGAACTCTTGTCTGGTTAAGATATTTACTAGCTATTTATAATAACAACCTGAACATTTACAATTTGGAAAGTTTACTCTTGGCTACAAATGCAGAGTTCATTATACATATTCACACAATTGTAAAAGTAATCTGTACAGAGAGACCATTTAAAAAAATCTGGTCTTTGCTTTTATTAAAAAAAGCACAAGAAAAAAATATTTTTTTAGGTCTCAAGGTAATGTATTGTCCGTTACAGCTTTAAACTAAAAATACATGATGCAGTACTAATTAATACCATTTTAACATGTTAAAACAATGGATAAGAAATACTGTTATTAATGCCTTCATTTTTAAAGTAGTTGTTCCCCAGAGAAGAGTAAATAGAATACTTTTCCTGGCACATACATGATCAAAAATCACAAAAAGTTTGCAGATAGAGATGTGAAGTACATTTTCTGAAATTTTTCTTTTCAAAGGTGATACATTTTACAGAAATTTAGCCAGCTTTGTATAAAATACCATGTAAATACATTCAAAACTCATTTTTGGCAAACTGCAAACACACAAACAGCCCTTTCTCCTCTGAACAGCCTCCCTGGAGTGATGCAACCACTCACATAAATACGGGACACTTGCATAACGTGGCAGAGGATTAAGCTCTATCGGCATAATTTCAAAACAAATACGGACACATAAGGCACATGTTGCATATATTTTTCTAAACTGTGTACAAATAAGTAAGATTCTCAGTTAGATTGGAAATACCAGCAGGTACAGTTTCTCAAATGCTAATATATGCACCAGTTTTGTAACATTTCTATGTCCAAAGTCATGTAATGCAACAAAAGCAGGAGGCTTTCAGTTTTGACTGTGGTATTTGTGCTGAACATTCTTCATATTCAGTATTTTTGATTATTTTTTAAGATAGCAGAAAAAGAAACCCAAATTGAAACACAAAAAGATGTTACGAAATTGTTTCGAAAACTGCACTCTATGAAACAAACCAGCAAACACAACAGGCTCCAGCTCTCATTTGCACTGATGGCAACTTAATGACCTTTCCTGCTAAATTCACGAATTCAGTGGATATCACGAGTGCTTTTGCTTTGCAAAACCAGATCCTAATTTTTTAATGTAATTGCAGAAATGCAAGTCTGATAAGCACTCACCTACACTTAATAAATTAATGTAAAATGAACTTTTCAAATACAGTGTTTAACAGTATTATAAAAAGCAGCAGATGGTATCAGTGTCATTTACAGATGCTTGGGATCACCTCCATTTTAAGTTCCTGTTCATTAATACCTATGTTATATAAGGGACCACACAAGTGAGCTGACACAGAAGTGATCTGACTTCCATGAAACCACACTTAAGGCAGCTTCTGCCAGAACTTAACAAAACAGGAATTGTTTGTTCTGAGACATAGGAAAACCACAAATGTTAGTAATGTATTTCTTACTCCACTCTCTTGTCAATAATTCAACTTTTTATGCATGGAAAACTTGTGTTTCCCAGCCTTCCTGTGGTTTCCCCCAGGCTCCCTACAACAGTATACAATAATAACATCTATTAAGTCCTTCCTCCATTCATTTCTGAGTGACAGATTTTCAGCACTTACTTCAGCTGCAGGTTACACAACAGTCACGCATCCCTTGTGTTGTGCCATCTAATGGGACACAAGCACATGGCAAAGTTGCAGTAATTCACCTGGGGGTGTGAAAATACTAAAAGTAATTTGTAGTTTACAAATATCAATGATCACCAGGGAAAATAAAGTTTAGGAAAAGTTTTTTACTCACTAGTTTGCTTCAGTCTGCAACAGATTCCCCCAAGTGGAGCTGCGGAGTATTTAAAACTGAACTAATTATGGCCAGGTCCAGTGCAGTGCCAGGGACACAGTTAAAAGGCAGGTGGTTCCAGTAAATGACACTGAGACTGGAATGACCAGATGTTTCTCTCTGCCCCCTCCTTTTTGTTAAAAAAAAATTAAAACACTATTGCAAAAGAGTCAAGAAATACGCTTACATAAACACTGTCCTGTAAAGTTGCCAGGTTCAGTGTGTGCCACAGTGATTGCCTTGGCAAGCTAGTGTCACAGGCCTCTTGAAATTATCAATATATTTCACTTGTCACTTGAAAGTCTTCTGGTTAAACCCCCTGCAAGGCTGGCTGTGCTGCTCAGCATGTCAGCTTGCCCTGAACAGGTAAAAACCAGGAGTTTTGAATTAAACAAAGCAATACTGAGGTTCTTTGCACCCCTGGACACTGCTGAGGACACTCCTTCCTGTGTTAGAGCACACTGGATCCAAACTCACTGATCTGAATTCAGCCACATACCTGCACTATTTGTCCAGGATGAGTGGTTTGGGGACGTTTAAGTTTTTATATTTTTATCATTTGTTATTATTAATATTTTGCATATCTTAAAGATAATCCTGTTGCCTACAAAGGAAATAATTCAGAGCTTCCATGCTCAAAATTTTAAAAATAGAAATGTGTCAGGAAGCCTACTATAGGTAGATTCTAGTTGTGTAACACTGTAAATTATCTGGGCAGCAGTGGGACTGAAAAAACGTGAGAATACAATGGTATTTCCCAAGAAAGAAATACCAGAAGTGGAAAAAAAAATTGAAAGTTTCTATCCATGCACTCCTGGTTTTACAAATATCTATTCAAACCATAGAGTTACACAAAAGTCATGTCTGCTGTAAATTGAGGGACACTGTCCCAGCATAAAATTTGCATAAAATTTGTTTCTATTTAAAAAAAGGTCTCCTCTAGAGGGCAGCATTGAACCAGGATTCACTGACCAGGGAACACCTTTATAATGCACCTTGACAGGCCAGGGAAGTTATTTACCATTATGATAAAGCTGGAAACCTTTTGGTATCTTAATAGTTTAATTAATTTTTTTCCTTATTTTAATCAATTGTGCATTACAACGTGTGAGTTCTTGCATTCTTGCCCAAGAGCCTGCTATATTTGGCTGAGTGCAAAACCCTATGTATAAAACTTTACCCTGGGTAGTGGTTACTATAACAATCTTAAAACCACAGGTGTCATTTTCCATGCATCATTACTTTGCATCATGTATTGGATGTCTTAAACTGCTGAAACCTCCCGTGTGTTTTGCTGGTTTGCTTGAGGATTTCAAATGCTGAATCTATGAAATTACAGAAGACAAAAGCTCATCTAAGTATTTTATCTATTAGTTTCCTAAAAAGAAAACACATCAGAAAGTTGCTTATCATTAAAAGAAACTTTCTTATTTTTAAATACACAGGAGAGAAATCCATACAGAAATAAATTCATCACCATTATATATACAGGAATTGTCAGAAGCAGTGCATACGGGAGATGCGACTCCCCACGGGAATAAAACAAAGCATGTGGCAATATCTTGATAATGATTTTTTTAAACTAAAATATTGATGAGCTGACACTTGGAAACAGTTTCAGTTTTGGGTCAGATCAGGATTTCTCTGCCACCTGTTTCATAATCCACAGATTATGAAAGTCAAGACCAGAAAATATTCCTGAGCTCACTGGCCAAGCCACAACTGAGCTGCAAAACTCTTAATTAATCTCATTTGTCCCCATCAGAATAGGCCAAATCATCGGGTTTACGCTCTGGCAAGGTTCCTCTCAAGCTGCCAGCACTGTGGAGTTACACGCATGGGGTTTTTTGCCTTATTCCCTTCTTCCCCAAATCCATCCTCCCCAGGAGCTTTAGGGAGTGCTCACCATACTCACAGCTGGGTGCAGGTTCACCACTCCTGGAGCACCAGCACTGACACAACCACAGCCAGTAGCAGCTCCAGCCTCAGTCACGGAATGCACTCACTGTGTCTCATGGCAAGGCAGCCCTGCCTGCAGAGCTTTGTGGCTGAAAAACTTTTTAGGGGTCTCAAGTGAGTTCTTGTGCCCTTACAATTCAGTTTGGGAACTTCGCTTCCAAAACTGATTGTGCTACAGTGTGTTGGAGAGAGAATGTTGGTAGTGACTGGAAACATGGTCATTAGCTACAGTTTTAAACGGAACAAGCCTTAAAGAAAGCTGTGTGTCCTCTGCTCTGGGCAGCAGCAGACATGGTTAGCTTAACCTTATGGAAACCACCATGCTTTCACAAGCAGTTAAATTAGAGGCAGGAATTTTGTTTTGTCAGCTAAAAAACAAAAATACATTTGTCTGAGTTTCAGGTTCCCCCAACATCCGTAACTTCGGTGTGTTACCCAGAATGTCTATTGATGAATCCATGAAGTTACACCAAATATTTTAGTGACCAAGAAAAAACAGTGGCTCAGTCCCAGACTGACCCACATTTCATAAGCATTACCAGCCTCCCTGTCAGTCATCTTCATTGCTGCTGACATACAGTGGTAACATTCGGCATTTTGGGATTGCTGTAAAGCAGTCTCAGGTTCTTTCAAAACAGAGGGGAAAACAAAAGAGGTTTCCTGGGGAAAAAAACGCCCTAAGCTTTGTGAAAGGCTGAGATCATGACTGAGTTTTGAGCAAGACTGCCAGTACTACCTTAAAGTAAAATTTGTCTTCGTGAGCTATTTGCAAAGTCAAAGTATTCAGAAAGACCCAGATAAACATTTTCATATGGAAGGAGAAAATAATCAACTGATCTGGCATGAATTTGCGGAGCAAAGCACATCTTTTTAACTCATTGCAGTAAGATCATGACTGCTCTGTATTTAACGACTACTCTTCTAACTATGTTTGCATATAAGACACATGGAAGTCTAAACAGATTTCCTCTTAGACTCTGTGTAATTAGTACAAAACCCAACAGTTTCTCTGACAAAGTCAATCATGAATAATACAATTGATAATCACAGAATGGCTGGGCTTGCAACCGTCTTTAAAGATCATCTAGGTCCAACTCTGCGCCATGGGCAGGGAACCAGGTACACTGTTCAAAATATAAAGGCCAAGTGCACCAATCTCAGCTGAGGACCAGGAAGGACTTCAGGTGCCAGGGACAGCCCTGCTGGGGGATCCATTCCCTGCTCTTTTCCTGGGAGCTCTGCTCTCCACAGGTCTCTGCTCCTTTGATGACGAGGGGTTGGTAGAGTAGATGTACCACCCACAAGCCTTGGAGACCTACTGGTTAGTTCCTCATAGCCAAAGTGGCAACAGTATGCAGCAGGATCGCTACCTGCCAGCATTCCTGATGGGAGTGGCAGCAGCAGGAGTCCAGAGAAGCCACTGCACATGAGCAGTGAGTCCAATGTCCTGAATATTCCTGACTGGCTGCAGGTGCATAGATGATCTTTGTACATGCAGAACCAACCAAGGGCCTTCGCCCAGGAATTTCCAAAGAGGATCACAAAGAGGTTTGGTAGCTGAGCTGTGTGGCACTGATGGGGGTGGATACAGCTGCACTCCTGTGCTAGGATGGTAATTCCAGCCTTGCTCCATTACTAACAAATGTCTTGGGTGCTGTGGCAGCAGAGGCTCTGTGCTGGGAGGGGGATGGCGGCCTTGCAGAGCGGTGAGAGGGTAAAGCACTATTCTGGTATTCTGTATCAATGTTTTGCAGGCCTGGCAGTGGTCACAGTTGATGCCTACAAGCACTGGATATTCCACAAGTTGAAGACGGAATACTGACTTGTTTACCTGAAGATAATAGGACTTCGGGGTATTTCCTCAGAGAAAATATAAATTTTAATATAATTTCATAAGCTTTGGAGGTTAGCTTGTCTTGTAGCTTCAGTGATATCAAACTTCTTCAAGTAGGAGCTAGATAGAAAGCTGTTTAGTTTTTGCCAGCGTATGTAAAACAAGACTTTTCTATCTGCATTGTAGATTGTTTGTGGACACTTCCAGATTCTTGTGCTTTCTGCAGTCATTCTGGGGACTGAACTCTCATTGATATTGAAAGAAGTTCCATGAACACGACATGTGCAGGAATTTGAGTGTAGAAGCCCTCAGCGTGGTTTGGAATAGTGAACTGCTTTTAGTTTGGAGATGACTGGGGGAGATGGGAAGAGCAACTGTACATTAAGGGAACAATTACAGATCTTCCTGGTGACATCAATGAGAGATTTGCCTTCAACCTTTCACAGAAAATTTTTTAGCTTTAATTTGGGATATTAAAGGGGTTTTTCAAAAGCACTAAAGGCCAGTGGAAGCTTGTTAGCTGCTCCTTATGCCTTTAAAAGCCCCTACACCAAAAGCGATAGCTGAGAACATGAAATGGAAGTAAATAAAATGCATTTTCATTGCTGTTTTGAGTTACATAATTGTTGTTTCTTGATTTGTTAGTTGATCTGAATTTACATGGATTTAATCTATATGGTGACCAAGGAAACAGTGAGTAACTGGTAGAGATGCCAAGTACAGCCACAAAGCCAGTGATGTGTAGGTGTAGCCCCTGAGCAGCCAACAGGTAAAAAATTCACTGCCTACAGCCCTGAGCTGTGTCACCTCTCCCGAGCTTGGTGGCCATTTCAGCATTGACCAGTGCAGAGCACAGGCTCCCCTGACTCTGGGGATAAGCCCAAGGACTCCCAGAGCCTGGTCACAGATAAGAACTCAGACACCAGACATCACCCTACCTGTGTGGAGCACAAAGCACACTCCCACTGTTCTTCAGAATATCCGAGCAAGACCTTCAGCACTAGGTCAGCTGGTACAGGGCAGGTTGCACCTGGACGGCCACGTCCCTCCCTCAAGCCCTCTCTGGCAGTAGCTGCAGTAAGAGTGGCAATGAAGCAAGAATCTTAACAGAGGTTTTGGATCGACTCATTGCACCAAAAATGCCTCCCTTCTGTACTCTCTAAGATCAAGGCCACAAAGAGCCATAATACCATGTCTGATGTTCTGGTCAGGCTCTTAATTTCACCTAAGACTCCTATGCAGAACCCAGCAACTTGTATTGAGCTAAGTATTTCCTCCAGACATCATCTGTTAAATCAAAAAGGCATTAAGGTGAGGGCAATTGTATCACTGGTCTGGTTAGGACTAACCAGTTTTACCAATAAAATCCACAGCTTACTTTTTTTTGAGTTTGTGTGGCTTCAACTTCTACCCATGGGATGAATATTTGCATATCTTTCTCTGTTCAGTTTAAAAACTTGTTAATACAAAGTATCTCCTCCCTGTAAAGGAATCTGGTTGCCTCTTGATGTTCATTGTAAGCGGAACAGACTCAGCTGTAAGCCATCTTCTTCCTCTTTGAAATATTTTTTATGGCTCTCTGCTGCACAATTGCTATTTTTTCAACATCTTAAAAAATGTGAACTGTGGAATAGTTTACAATTTTTAGTTGATCCCACAGTGGCATATGCAGATATCAAAATAATACTGATTTTATTCATTACCCTGGTCTGCATGGGATGTGCCTGAGATGAGATAATTTACAAAAGACACTGAAAAGGTGAAGAGAAATAAGACAGCAAGAGAAGAGTGCAGAGTTAGTTTACAGTTAAAACCATGTAAATCAAGCAGAAATAAAAAGCAAATGAACCCCACAAACCAAGACAACTAAATACTCCAAACTCCCGATTTCTGGGAACCCCAAGAGCAGCATTATGTGCTCTGCTGTTTAAGAAGGGACTTAAGCAGAGCCCTCCCTGTCCTGAAATTCTCTGCACTGAAAGTATTGCCAGGTTTTTCTGTTTTGAAATTCTGCAGTGGAGGCTTCCTGGGGAATTTGTGTCCCATAGTAACAAAGTGCTTGCACATCTTCAGGCACAGACCCCAGAACAGGACCCAGAGGTGCTTCCTCTGGAGGATGAAAGTTTCTGTTGATTGTAGAGGAAATAACCACAGGCAGTCAAGGTTGTTCTGTTTAGCCCCAGAGTTGCTGTTTCCATCACGCCCACTGCAGGTAGCAATGGATGGAGCTTGGCTTTGTTTCCTCTGCAGGTTGCAAATCCTTCTGTTTGACCAGACAGTAGGCAGCAGCTTCTTTCACTTTTTAGGGCTGCATCCTTCTTTTCTTTGTTTTCAGCCAGGTTTTTTCACCCTTTTAATGTGCATGTGCAATGCAAATACGGAGTTGAGAGCCAAATTAGGACAGGGATTTTGCCCTCCTTCATGCAATAAGGCACACGAGGCTGGCTCAGTACTGTTAGTTCACACTGCAGCATGAGCAGTGAACACTGTTCACCCCAAGTACTGTCATCGGCACCTTTATCAAATCCTGTTGTGTTACCATGCGCATTTTACGGGTTTGGGAGCTTTACATTATTTTCCAAGTCCATAAATGTCAGAATCCAGTATAAAAAAAGGTCAATATATTACTGTCAAAAGTTTTTTTTTTCCTTTTTTTTATACAAAAATTAAAAAGATCTAAATATATCACATTATTTACATATTGTGCTTCATGCTTGGACATCACTGAAAAACAACACACAAACAAACATTTTGATCAGAGAAAAGCTCCATTCATTACACTTACTAACCTTATTGTTAGTACTATAAGGATTGGCACTCAGGTTTCTTTTAATATTAATGGTACATCCAAACAAATTACACAGAATTAAAACCTTACTAAGGGTGTGCTCACATTCTAACTGAGGGTTTACAACCAGCTAGTGACATGCTGTTAACTCCAGCTGTGTCCACATACCACACGTTTACAGCTGGGTTAGTAATTCCACTCAGCTTCAGTGTCATACTCTTGTTGGAGAATGAGCATTGTCCTACAAGTCTGGATCAAATCCGCATCTTACGGGAGGACACGTCTCCTCATTCTCCCAGGCTGCCAGTAGCACTTCCAACCCCCGGCTGCTGTGGGTACATGAGTTGCTACAAATTGCCTGATGACCTGCACCCAGGGTGCTGATTCGAGCACTGAAGCAGTGCAGTGGCTGTGAGTTATGATTACAATTGCAGAAGAGTCTTCGTTAGGAAAGAAATGTTTGGAACTCCGCAACAATGAGACAGCTCACTGTTAACGTCTCAGCTGGACGGTATGGGCTGAGTAAGTCACATGGGCACGTGGTGCAGCCTTCCCTTGGGTGGTTCCTAAGCTTCCTTGGCCATAAAAAAAAGCCCAAGCAAGCCTGTAAAAGGGCATTCTGCTGACAGCGTTAACTGATTTTTCATGCTTAGCAAGTTTTTGGTGTTCCCAGCACCAGTCTAGAGCTGGAGGGAACAAGACCTGAAGCTGCTGGAATCCTGCTCTCCCAAGGCATAACCTCCTGTCTGCCAGGCCTGTGACCTGGTGCTTAAAGCAGGTGCAGCAGTGCAAACAATCACCATGCAGGGAGCAAAATTACTCAGGACCTGTTCAAGGATATACATTTATTAATGTTACAGTACCTTATGCCAACATCCTGCTACTGGCAGTCCGTCTGGTCCCTGCAAAATTGAATTTACAGATTCAGTTTTCCTGACAGTGGCTTAACTGTCAGACCCAAAAACCTGAAGCTGGCTTGTCACAAGGATGAAAGGTTTAGCGGTAACGTTAATTACCATGCAAAACCCATTTACTGTATATGCACAAAAATGAATATGCAGTCAACATAATCCATGTATCACACACAATACAAAATTGAATACACCTCAGGGTAAAAAAAAAATCGGAAATCTCCACTTTTTTTCCTTTAAACAAAGAAAACGTATACAAATACAAAGATCTGAAATCACAGTTCATTAACTTCATAATCTGCTTTATAAGGTAGTGGTTTTTGCCATCAGACATATATATATGGAAAGCATGATGTGGGAATGTATTTTTTGTTAAAATGTGCTTTTCTGTTCAGGGGAGGTGATGTAGGTATTTTTTTCCTAGATGGTATCCTAATTGTGTTAAATTTGATCCTGCAGTACTTAGTTTCTTTAAGAAATCTTGAGTTACTGAATGAGAATAGGATGAGTTGTGGACTATGCAAAGAGAGTGAAAATATTTGTCTTGTTCCACTGGAGATACAAGAAACATACAAAAATCAGAAAGCCAGAAGAGCTCTCACTGACCAGGAGGAGAACACTGGAAAGGAAGGATCCCCTTAGAAGAGGAACGAGCTATGTATGACCAGCTCTCTCAAGACACTTTAGAAGAAATAGCTGACTTCAGCTGCCTTTCCTGATGCTGGATTTTTTTAAGGCTCTTGGATCTCCGATTACATGAATTTCTGCCTGTAGAGCCACAGAGAGCACACAGGCACTGACCCTTCCCTCAGAGCCACCTCCAGACTCACTAGGGGTGGGAAGATGTGTACGCAGCAGAGAGAACTGCTAGTGCAAATACAGGTCAAAATGCAATTTTACATTTTTTACTGTAAATGTTAGTCATCACATTTTTTGTATTCTGTATTGATTTTATATGTAAAATAGCCTATGCCCAATAAAACAGATGCAGTGAAGTAAGGTAACCCTCTCCAGCTACTCACAGTGTAAGAAGTCATGCTTTCCTGTAACCTTAGTTAGAAAACACACATTTTTTTTCTGCAGACGCAGTCAATATTTTGGTCTGTAACTATTAAAAAAAAAGGTAAAACTTGTACATTTGCCAGAGTTGTCTGGGGGTGATGGGTACAAGGGACAAGGTGCAGAGTGGTTGTTTGACTTAAAACATCCTGACCTGCTGTTGAAGTGCACCGTGACACTGATGGTCAGGGGGTTGATTTCTGCCCTGGGCTTTTTCTCCTTGTGCACTCAGAATACTTATTTTGGCCATCATGAAACTCCACACCTTTCTACCATGTTTCACTTGAGTGACTCCAAAATGACTCTTCATAGCTGTGTGTGAGGCTCGTGCTGATGCTCCTTGAGTGAAAAGCCAGCAAGCCTCCACTGCACCCTGGGCTGCAGAACAAAGTCAACATTCCAACCAACCTGCAACTAACCAGGAAAATCCACAAGTGCTTTACTAACTGGTCATGTTGTAGCTAATTGGAGAAATCCCCTACTGCAGTTTACAATGCCTTCAACAGAGATGGGTCCTATATTTTCTGTATAGTTAAGATGGGAAATAGGACATCTCTGGGGAGTAAATATGAAGAGTTAGAGCAGGCCTGCTGTTAGGAATTGGTTTCTTGGACACATCTGAAAGTAATTTAACTTTTTGAAAGAGAAACAGCTTACTGCCCTTTTGTTTCTCTGAGGACAACTGCAAATCATCTAACACGCAGCATTTTCTATGGTTAAAAAAATGAAAATAAAACAATGACCTCTCTTAGCTAGCCATGCAGAGCCCTTTTGGGGAGAAGAGCACAAACCTTCCTGCATAACCACTGGACCCAACCTGAGCTCTGGGCAGAGCTCTGTGCTGACACAGCAAAACCCTTCTGATGCCCAGAGTGCCAGTGGCCCTGCTCTGCAGGACTAGCCATTCGTTTGAGGAAAGCTTTTCTAATCCCACCTGGGAATGGGACTCACAGGGCTGCAGCTGCACAGGCACAAGGGGAACCAAACTGGGCTGTAGGTACTGAGAGAATCCATAACCAATTTTGAACACCATAAAGGGACTGGCATCCCCTGCATGTTCTCCCACGATTTACTCTCCTTATCTACAGTCATTTTAACTGGGGGCAAGAAGGCACAGCACACTGGCATCCTTCCCCAAATGCCAGAGTGAAACAGCTCGTTCCAGCTCTGCTGCCTTGTGTCCTTCCTCTCCCTGGCAGACTTTGCTCCTCAGGACAGGGCTTGGGCACAGCAGGAACACACACAAGCCATGCAAGAAAGACAGAGCAGATACTGTACCAAAGGGCAGGGCAGGCTCGCCCCATCCAGGCCTGGCAAACCTGGATCCCTTTTGCTGCCTGCAATGCTATGATCTCCCTGTTGGGAAAAAGAACTGCTTGTTGAGAATGATAAAGGACACAGGAGTTACACAGACACAGAAACCCATGTTTCAGCAGAGGAGGAGGAGGACGGGTCTAGAGCTTCACAGCTCCATTTCTGATGACACAGCAAGTCAGCAGAGTGGTTTTATGGTAGGGAATTCACAAGACATGCAGAGTCTGTCATCTGGGAAAGATCTTCTGTACACAAACCAGAGATTCACATGTGTAAAAGCACAGTGAAAGAGATAAAGGGTAAATCACCCAACGTGTCAAGAGAGGAAAAATTAATTGTAGTTTACATTCAATCTTCAGGCAAAATAAAGCATATTGACTAAAGGAGCTTATTGCTGGTGTAGTGGAGCTACACGACAGCCTTGGCTGCCATAGCTGTACTCAGAGAGTGAGGAAAAGGCACATGTTCAGAGAAGAAATGGGTTTTTGAATTGTCCTGGAGCAAGCAGCTGGCACTCTTAATTAGGTACCTCTGAACTAAGTTCTAAACAGCTACATTTAAATAGTTTCAGTTCAATATTTGATACTTCTCATCCTGCAGCTTCAAAGCACTTCAGGGAAAGGATCTCTCTAGTTTTAGTCATTATATGAAAAACAGTAGTGAAAAGGAGGTAAATTTTACCAGGTCAAACAACTTCTTATAAACCACTCTAGATTTTTTTTTTTTTTTTCCCTGCGCTACATCTAATGAATGAGAGGTTCTGGAAGTGGACTTGGGAGATCCAGCTTCCCCAGGCTCAAACACCCAGGAGGTTTCCTGGAAAGCCCACGGGGGTGTGCGCTGCACGGCGGTGGCCCAGGGTGTGTCTGGGAAGGGACAACTCTGAGCCACCGGCGGAGAAACCAGGGGAGGTCTCTTCTCCCAGAGGCACTTCTTGGCAGCCTGCGGAGCTCCAGCTCATCTGTCACTTATCTTTGGCAGAACTGTGATGCATCAACTCCAACATGCTTCCCCAGGCTCATCCCTTGCTTGGTTTGCAGGTATGAAGGGATGTAGCTGCCCTTCTTTTCAAATCGCCTCCCATCCACTGCACCCAGCTACTCCCTGATTTCAAACACACTCAGAAGCCAGGCCGGCAGCTTCACACTATCTCCTGAAGAGCTCTACTGAGGTCCATTGTTCCTGACTACAATAAGAAGGTCTTTACACAAAGATCCTTTATTTTTACTGCTGTGGCTTGCTCCCATCTGGCCAGTGAGGAGCCCTTATAGCGAGCAGTGAACTTCCAGCGGTGCAGATAAACCAGTATGAAAAGTGAGAAAACAATAACCATCTGCTCTGATTTACTGCAAAAGAGAACTCCCCAATCCTCCCTCCTTTTCCCTGGCTGCAAAGCTGTGGCTCCTTTTCAGCCCCAGCAAGCCGTGCTTAGGATGAGTGAAATGGAAGACGTACCACGGGACAAGGCTGATCCAGTCCAGGAGGGCCTGGTTCCCCCTTCTGTCCTTTGGCCCCTTTTCTCCCCGGTATTCCTCGTTCACCCTGTCAGGACAACAGGAAGATATCAGGAGCAAGGGGAAGAAACACCTTTGCTTCATATCTCACAGCACTTGCTGAGTCCCAGTCCTCACCCGGAGTAGGGACACTTGCACTAGTGTGACCTCAGCTGAGTAGTGAAATCACTGTGAAAATCTTCAGTTAAAGCTGGGTGGAAATATTGTAACAGATAATTTTATAACAGATTAACTAAATGACCAGTTTCTGCTGGAACCCAGGTTGGTATCTGACAGCAAGCGGGAGCAGCAGCTTCCAGCCGCTGCCCTGTGCTCAGCTGGGTATCCCTTTGTTTAAGGGTCCCTGTAACAAAACCTTTGACTTGGATCCATTTTCAAGGTCTATAAACCACAACCAGCGATTCTTTGCAACCTGGAGCTGTCAGGCTGCTCCATTTCCCCACAACGGTTGTGCTGGGGTGGGGGCAGGCTTGCCAAAACCCTTCCAAGTGGGTAGGAATTAACTGCCTGTCCTGCCCTACACTGGGAATGTGCAAGTCCTTGGGCTGCACAGAAGGCCTTTCAGCACTGGCCCCTGGAGCAAGCAGCACTGCCTGCCAAAAAGAGCAGCCTGTCCTGCCCCACGAGCATCAATACAGCCATAACCCACTCACCTTCTCGCCTCTTTCACTTCTCTCTCCTTTCTCTCCTCTGAGACCTGGGAAACCCTGTCACCACAATTTTTAGGTGGGAAAAAGGAAAAAAAAAAAGTTTTGTAAGTTTAGTGTGTGAATGTCCCAACATTTCAGTTCAACAGGAGCCAACTCCAGCCATCAGCCCATCCTCCATCATCCATGATGAAGAACGAGATTTTATTCCTGTTGACTTGGTATGTCAGCAGTTTCTGGGGAAAACTGGAGTGTTTCACCACACCCCAGTAACATTACAGCTATTAGAAATTTTCATTTCACTGAATCAATACAAATATTCTCAGTTGGAAAGGGAAGCCCTGGCAGCACCTTTAGGTGAGCAGTTCCACTGTGCAGTGGAAGGAGCAAAGCAACTGGCCTGAATTCAGCCCTTTCCTACAGCCATCATTCCATGGGCATTGTTTTTAAGGGGGAGCAGTCTGTACAGTGTTAGCTACATATTTTCCCAACAATCTCAAGTTACGTGTGTGTTATTTGTGTTTCTACATGAATAATTAATGGTTTCCATACTCACATCCAATCCTGGCTCCCCTGGCTTTCCCTGCAGATGTAAAAATAAAAATTAAGATGTGCTGTGTTGAGTTTGGTGTCGCAGACAGACTTAGATCCAGTTGGTTTGACACGGTAGTGAGAGCATGGGCTCATCTGGGAGCCCCTGGGGTTGGAGGCTGCTCCTTCGCCACCCTTTGTTGGGTAGTGCTGGTCCAGCTCTGCAGTTCTGGCTGGACTCCCCACAGCAGGATTTTACAGCCCCTGTTTTAGGATTACACCCCAATGTCCCTGCTCCTCTCCCACACCTGTGATTACCTTCTCTCCTTTGGTACCAGGTAAACCAATGAGCCCTGGAACACCTGGGAGACCCTTAAATTAAAAAGAAACAAGGCATTGGGATTGTTTCCTGTGAGACAGGTTTCTGTCAACAGCCAGAAATGAGATTTGGGAAAACAACTCACAGCAGGTCCGGTGTCACCGTGGTCCCCCTTCTCACCACTGTCACCTTTTTCTCCCTTTGCACCATCCAAGCCCTGCAGAAATGAAATGGATCAGCCAAGGATACCTGGCAGCTCTGCCCAGGGCAGCCACCCCACGCACCCACCGCTTCCTACCCCCTTCTCTGGGGTGCTTACACCCACACTGCTGTTGATGTTTTGCTCTTGACCACATCATATAAGAAAATAGCTGAAAATACAGGCTTTAAGCCTTTTGGTTTGGAAACACTGACTCGCACCAGCCCTCAGGACTCTGTGCTGGAGGAGGGGTTTGGATTGTAAAAGTTTGGAAGGAAAAATGGCTTGTTTTCCAAAATGCCAACTGCTGAACAGCGTAACCAAGGGATGTGTTGTGACAACAGTGACAAAAAACTCAGTCTCCAGAGCTGACAGGCCTTTGTGAGCCTGTAAATAATGCACTGGCAGCTGGGAAACTGGGTGACATTTAATTTATTGACTTACTTTAGGCCCCTGGATTCCTGGAGGACCCTGTGGGAAAGACAGTGGTGTATTTGAAAAAAAGCAGAATTTAAAAACATACGTTAACTTTCCTTCCCAAACCATTTCTTGCTCAAATTACAGGCTGACAATGGTCAAATATTTCTTTTCAAGACAGGTGGCAATTTATTTTGTTCTCCAATATCAAATCAAGGGGCAGGGGAAATGAAAAGGAGCACTCTGTGTAACACAGGACAATAAAGCTTTGCAACGCAAGCTTTGGAGTGAGAGCCCCCAAAAGCTTTGCTGAAGAAAGTGGCAGGAAGCTCTCTGGGGGGTGGCATTATGCCACCACAGCCCTCCACACCTGGGCAGGGCTGGGATACCTCCCAGGCTGTGAATGCCACCTGAAATGCAACCTGCTTTTGAAGCATGGTCTCTCAAGGTGAACCTTGGACCCCGCAGAGGCATCCCAGCCTTCCCAATGTCCTTGACAACTCCTTTTGGAGCATTGTAGGCACCAAACCCCTTCGATATCTCCATCAAAAGTGCTCTGTGTGTTCATCACCACCTGCATCCTCTCCCAGGGCAGCTGATGGCAGAAAACTTAATGACTTGGGTGAATTTGGGGGAATAAAGACACCGTCATGGTGGGGAACACATTTTCCCATTCCACAAGATTTTATCTTTTCTCCATCCTAAGGAACAACTTGATTTTTTTGCAAAATGAGCCACGACCTCTGATGTACTCTCCTAAATCAGGTGCTTTCATTTCTCCAAACACAGAACAGACTGTAGCTCTTCCCTGATTTTTTTCCCAGATTCAAAACAGCCCATAATGATTAAACAGAACAATCCACCCTTGTCCTTATCTAATCACATACAATAACAAATCTGCAGGAATCGCTTCCAGAGTCCTACCATAGGGCCAGGTAATCCAGGGGGTCCGGGCTCAGGTATGATCTGCAGAAGGTAATTAAACAGCATGTTAATGGGGCTGGGCAAGAGAGAAGATGGTTCAAGAGAGGAAACCTCACAAAGCCCAGAATCATGATTTAATACCCAATTAATTATAACATCAGCATCCAGTATCTCAACCACCAATACAAAATCTAAAGTAACTTTGTAGTGCCAAGTGTGCAAGCTGCTTTCCCTAATGAATAAACCTCATTTAGACACTTCTGAAAGTTCCTGTAGAAAACAGTTGGGTTTTGCTGATGGATATGGGACTGGTGGGTCCATCCTGCACCCGCATCTTTGCCTGATCCTGTGTCATGAAAGAGACTTTATGTTGCCAAGATCTTACATGATTATTCTGCAGACACGGTGACCCAGTGTCTCCTTTTTCTCCTTTGTCTCCTTTTGGCCCTCAAGAGACCTGAAAGATAAAAGTGTAACACTGATGTGCTGCATCTTCCAGGAAAGCAAAAATGAGAGAAAAATAGGTTTGTCTCCCTCTAAACACCAGCCCTGGCTCAAGCAAAGCTCATGTTCATCTTCAGGGGACTTTGAAGAAGTATTTTCTCCTCCTTGATACATTCTGAATAAGCTGATTAGAAATGGAAATTCAAAGCTCCCACCTCCACCAGCTCCACAGTGAAGTGGTGTGGAGAGGTCATTGCTTAAATCAGCCAACCCAGCCCCATTCTGAGCATTTGCAGAATCAGTGCATTAAAGAGCCAAGAGCAGAGGGACAGGGACAGACAAAGGGACGTACCGGGGGACCTGCTGAGCCCACTTCTCCTGTCTCTCCTTTCTGCCCCACGATCCCCGCGCTGCCCTGGTCACCCTTTGCTCCTTTGGGACCCTGCCAGTTGAGAGAAAACAATGTGTTTAGGAGAAAACTCTGAAAATAACCCCCCACAACAGCTACTTCTGCCTTTCTGCCGTTCCCCTCCGCATTGCAGCGTGAGCTCATCAGAACATGTTTTAACGTTCAACCTCACAGATGCCAATTTTGAGGGTGCAGCAGAATTTGGCTGGGCTGCAGGAGGGATTGCAGCCATTTGGGGTTGGGAAGGTTTACAAAAAACTTTGAGACAGCATCTGATGAACTTCTTGTAAAAGGAGCCCCTTTAGCTCAGCAGACACGGCCACGAGCAGCACTGGCACGCCCAGAGCAGAGCAGGGGCTGCAGGCAAAGGGCCGTCAATTCAGGGAGACACAGCTGACACTACACAGCAGAGCTCGCTTCTGGCAGGCTGGATTTGCTTTTCACAGGCACACAGGAAGCTTCCTTTGCATTTGGCTCCTGGCAAGCTCTCGCTCGATCCAGCCGTGCCCCGCTCACCTTTTCACCATCCATTCCAGGTAGACCTGGCAAGCCCAGCTCTCCCTGAAGGGACACAAAGAAAGGGGAGCCCATGGTAAATTAAATTAAGAACTCATCTCGGGAGAGCATTTTGCAAGAGAACGAGTTATTCACGCACAACTGTTGTGGTTATGGGTTTTCCTCTGCCAGGCTCAGGACCAAGGAGGTGTCAGTGACACACCAGCATCACCAGCTGATCTGAATATTGACACAGAGACCTCAAAAGACACCGAAATCCTGTCCCATCCCATTCTTTCAAGAGATACTTTTCTGCAAATGACATTCGTCTTGTTAAGAAACTACAGCTGGCTGCAGGTTACAGACTATTGCTTGTGAGGCAGGAGGACAGCAGGTCCTGGGACATGGTGCTGGAGCAGTAAGCAGCGCACGGGGAGGGTGGGAAGGAGGGTGGCTTAGCACAGCCATGGGACTGCCAGCCCCTCTCACAACTGCTTCTCCCACTTCTGCCTCCTGCCACAGACAACCAGGTGGTCTCAGAGGGGCTGGGATTTCATCTGTCAGGTGTGGGGCTGGGACTGGATTCGTTTCTGGGACAGCATTCTCTGGAAGAGGCTGAAGGCCAGAGGCAAATCAACAAAATTTTGGCTTTTGTGCAAAAGACACAAGCACAGAGAAAGGGCTTTTCCAGCCAGAGAAAGGGCCAAATAACACACGTAGCCTCAAACTCCTCCACAAGAAACTTCAACTGCCTTATTTTGGCTTGGGAGACTCTTCATGGAGAGCGACTAATGACCGTGTCACTTGGCAGAGGTAAGGCTCACCTTGGGACCTGGAGCGCCTTGGGGGCCCGGTGGCCCTTGGGGACCTGGCGGACCCTGAAACACAGTAAAAAAACAGGCTTGATCATGACTAGCATGAACATGGCACGCTGTCCTCGTGTTGTGGGGATGAGCTGGGAGCAGCTCCCAGTCAGGATCTGCAAGAGACACTTGGGTGAGTTCAATTTTTGTTTTTTCAAACACTGAGATGAGCTCAGCTGACACAGAGTGACCCAAGGCCCCTCTGCCATGGGGTTGTTCATGCAGAACAGAACACAATGGCAGCGAGTCAGGCGTACAGCTGCAAAGACATGGGTTAAGAGGCAAAATGCCTTTAGCTGGAGGTGTGACCCCAAATCTGGTAGTCTCTTTTTTGCATCCTGCCTGCTCCAACCAACCAGCCTGGGAAGCAGCATCCTGCTGAAAACAGTGTCAGCCAGCCAGGGAGGTGCAACTAAAGAGGGGAAACAAAGGAGTTTGTGTGAGCACTAACACCAGGAAAACCTTGCACACTTAAGTCATTTTTCCTGGGCACTGCTGGATGCAAAGACCACAAACCACCTTGAGATGAACAAATATTTTCCAACTTGCAAATTATTTCAAGCAGCAAAATTTGATGAAAATCAGATGAAAACCAAACCAGTATCATATCCTCAAGCACCTTTCTTCATGGCTGCACAGCCAAATGCTGTTACATTTAGTCACAGTGGAAGCCTTTCCAGAGCCTTGCCCATGAGACAGGTCAGTGCACAAACACTGCAAACAGCAAATAAACGTGCAAACAGCAAAGTTAGTGAGGTTCAGTGATGTGCCCCTCAGCAGCCTCTGCATGCAGAACATGGGACAGGGACTGGGCCCAGCTGATGAAGCCTCCAGACGTTTGATGGAGCCTCTCCAACCACTGCACTCCACAAACTCCACTCCCAAAGCTGCGTGCCACACGGACATCTGGCAAACGGAAATTACCAGCACTTTGTGTATCCCTGCAGCCTGTTATAAAACAATTAGGATGGTTCTCAAATATGTCTGTAATTAAGTATTTATTCTATTCAGCTTATTTCATCCTAATGACAAGGTCAGGGCACTGTTCAGTTGGGCATGTTAAGGCTTGGGTGCCATTCCCCTTCCTCCCACATCCCGACTGCTGCTTGCAGAGGATGTGCAGTGACAAGAACAGCTCCATGCCATGCCACAGGAATCACACCCTGCTGCTGGCAGCATTGAAGCTGTAATGTGGCTGCTCACACTCTTTGCATCAGGTGTTCATGTCACAGGTTGTATCAGGTTGCTTTTACCTGCAGAATGTTAACTCACATCCCACAGCTGGATCCCATGAGCCTGAACTCACAGCCTCAAGTTCCAGCACTGTTTTTGCTGCTACACCCTAAATATCCTCAGCCCCCAGATGCAGTCAGCTCTTTCTCCCCTCCCAACCAGCTCTGTGCCAAGGCAGAAATCTCAGGAGCCTGAGACAGAGGACAAGGACGGACACATTGTCACAGTGTCACCGTGGCAGATCTTGGCAGATTTCAGTCCTTTCCCATGAACTGCAGGACTCAGCCTTGGTGCAGGGCTTACCTTGAGTGCATCCAGGATTCGGCCGTCGTAGTCGATCACGACGGTGTCTCCTTGTTCCCCTTTCAGCCCGGGGGGACCCTGCAGCCAGGGATGAATCCTATTTAACATTACAGCACTGACAGGAGGCTGGTATGAAAGCAAAGACCTGACAGGCAGCGTTTGGGGGTTATCACCTTACAAACACCATGGGTTTATAACCAGTCCTTAGTCTGACAGCTGGAACTGTCAAACCTCAAAAGGCCATCAATTTGTGAAATGGAGAAGTGCATAAAAATCCTCACTTGATTACCCCTGTTCCCAGCTTCCCTCTTGGAAAAGAAAGGGTCATACGATGGTCATGTGGATAAGAAAAGTGGACTTGACTGATTTCCCATGTCAGCATTCAGTACCTGTGCAATCATTTGTTTAATATGCACCATCTCTATTTTCTCACACTGAACTGATCCTGAAGCGATTCATCCACACACTGAGCAGAAAGAGGTGGTGGGGAACAGCTAAGGTTGAGACAAACACACAACTCCAAACCAAAATCCTGGACATCCGTACCCGGGGTCCAATGGAGCCAATTCCTCCCTTCTCACCAGGTTCACCCTGAAAATCAAAAATCACGTTTTTTTTTCAAAGAGAACAAGGAAAATATAAAATATTTATCCTAAAAATACTGTACCCACCCATAAAGATACACTTCAGATTAAGAAAAAGTATGACACCAACAGACCGCTTCTTCTCACAGAAAATAGATTTGACCTGAGAGCGAATATATTTTGCAATAAACAATGTTGGTGTAACAACAAGAGAAGTAAGAGAAGGTCTCATCGCAGGGGAGCGGAGTGGCCAGCTCGGGGCTGAGCTCCCTGTATGGGCTGTGCTGCTCTCCAGCTCCTTTCCCTGCTCCGAGCGTGCCGAGCTCCAGCTCTTTGTGCTGGTTCCACATGGCTCCCTTTGCTTTAGGCTGAGTTTTGCATGTGGAAAGTTTCAGCCGAGATGCTTAAACCAATTTCAAGGGTGAGTTCAAGGAAAAGTTCTGTGCCAAGTTGTTCCTTTTCTTCTTCCTGTTTTTTATTCCCCCCCCTGCTTTTCATAATTTTTTTCTTTTTTTTCTTTTTTTTTTGTTTTTGTTTTTGAAAGTTGGCGAGTTTTAACAAGCTATGGTACTCTTACAGCAATGACCTGAAATCTGGTTCATGATTCAAAAGACGTCCCATTTGTCATACCCATGTTATTCCCCTTGCTGACCAAAATTAAAACTTTCCAAAAAGTAAAAAATGGTAAAAACGTATAGGAAAAAAAAACCCTAAATTCAACCAGCGCTGCTACTATGGTTCTAGAAAAAAATGACTAAGGTTTACCAGAGCCCACTTTCTTCCTCACACACACTTTCTTACCCAATAAGGGATCACAGCTTTTTGATATAGAAAATATTATATATTTAGATCCTACTAAATATAAAGCAGCTGAAGGTGTCCGGGTCTCCTGGCCACCACTTAACAAACCCAGACCGTCTAATTGCATCTCTTAGCAGTTTTGGAGCTCAGGAGTACAGGACAGCTCTCAGGTGCTTGGGGCTCTGAAGCAATGCCACAGCCATCAATAACATGGGCTCAAAATGTGATCAGAGTTCTATCTTTTTTGAGGAAAAAGGCAATTCAATGGAAAATGTGCAATTCAATGGGAAATGTGCAATTCATTGGAAAATGTGCAAGTAGATGACTTACAAACTCTTATACTGATCTCTGCTTGAACCCAGCTTTCATCAAATCACCAGGAAAAGGTAAAATACTCTTAATATCCCTCAATTTGTGTCAGTTTTGGCACTTTATGAGCCTTTTAGAAGGCAAAGGCCCAAAACTCAAAGCTCTGTGTGTCCACAACTCAAAACTCATCGCCTCTGCCTCAGCAATGTTGTGCCCAGAGATCCAGCTTTTCTTTACCTTTAGTCCTGGGAAGCCATCGGTGCCGTTCTCTCCCTTGGGACCCATGCTTCCTTTTTCTCCCTGAAAACAAAGCCATTTAGACAAATGGTATACAGGCAGGATGGAGAACAGATTTCTTCAGGTTATCATTTTCTTGATTTATCTTCATTTTACATACACAAGGGAGCAAAGCTCTGCTTTTAGCTGTAAAACACATCACCTTGCCCAGGTGCAAATGGGGAGTTTTTGAGATAAAAATGAAGCTTTCAGATCCAGCAGCTTGGCTGTGGGTGGTGTGTTCAGCCATGAAGCTGGCCCCAAAACCGCAACATAGAATCATAAAATGACAATGTTTTGTGTTGGAAGGGGTCTTGAAGATCATCCAGTACCAACACCTTCCACTGGACCAGGCTGCTCCAAACCCCATCCAACCTGTCCTTGGACACTTCCAGGGATGGAGCAGCCGCAGCTTCTCTGGGCAACCTGTGCCAGGGGCTCACCACCCTCACAGTTTGTTGATCTTTTTCCACATCAGAGGAGAAATGTTTCTCAACCTGCCCTGACTGTGATATGGTGCCAAAAACCAGGCAGCAAAAGATGCTGCTCAACACATGCATTAGATGGACACGGAGCAGAACGTACCTTAGGGCCCACAAGTCCTGGTTCCCCAGGGATCCCATCGTCACCCTGATGAAATAAAATATAAAAAGTGAAATACACAGAGCTCGTACACACTTACCAGGTTCCAACACATCATTTCACCTCACTGAGTGTTGCACAGACCTGAAACCCACTCAGGTTTGCAGGAGACCAGGGGAGAGCTGCAGCAAGGAGCCCAGGAGATTCCAGTGTGGTCCCATGCTCCCACCCATCCCTGTCTCTGCCTCCCCTGCTCCTGGGAAAGTGGATGGGCATCTTCCAGAATCTGGTTACTTACATCAGGCCCTGGCAAAGGTCTTCTCCCACCTTCAACAGAAATATTAAATTCCTTTAGGCCTTTTGGGACCCAAAGACCTCCTATAAGCTGCCACCCATCCTCATGGACTTCATCACAAGTCACCAACACCCTCTACCAACAGAGGTTTTCTGGTTTTGCTTGTGCTTTGTTGTTCTCCTGGAGTAAAACCACTTCATGGGTGCTGAAGAGATCAGTTTTACCAGCCAGTTATGAAATTTTAAGCCAAATTCTGGCCAGAAAAACACCCATGGGCAAACCTGTTTTGGGGCAAATCAGTAAGAGGGAAAGGCTGGGCCCTGTCAGTGGTTTGACTTCACTGAAGGGCAGTGATTTATCCACTTCTCAACGGCACCACTGGGAGAAAACGTGGAGAGCTTGGACATGTGAATCTCTCACAATCTTCAATGCCACACCCAAGCAGCATTCCTGGCCTTCGAGGGGACATTTCCCACGGGGCTGCAGTGCTGCATGGTGATGGCCATCCCAGGGATTTCAAACCCATCCCAGGGCCCCTGGGCAGAGAACATCCTCCAGGCACATCTTGAATTACTGGAGAAAAAGGCTCAAGACCTACTGCTTTGCTTGGCATTTGCTGTTTCATTCTTTGTCTATTGGGCAGATGTGGCTGCAGCTTCTGGCTGGCTCGTGGAAATGAAAGCCAGGCTGCAGCAGGCACAGCCATGCCCAGCTCCAGCACTGCATGGGTGAGGAACCAAGAGAACACAAGGGAAGGGTTGCTGTGCACAGCCACGACCGTGGCTTCTTCATCAGTCTCTGGCAATGGTTGCCCTAGCCAAGCAGAGAGCAAAGCAAAGAAAAAAAAATTAAAAATAAGAATTAAAAAGAAAAAAAGGAATCATCATTTTACCTTTTTCCCTTGGACACCAGGCTCACCCTTCAACAGCAATGTCGACAGAAGAGAAAGAAATTTAGGGACATAACAGAAAATAAAGCCAATTATGTGGAATTGTAAAATTAATTTTAAAATTCAAATACTTGGCTTGTGCTGATCATATTTTTCCCCCTGAAATGCAAGAAAGTACATTCCCACAGCACAGCAGATTCCAGCCCCCTGCAGCTCCCTCCACCCCCATTTCCAAGTCTGAGCATGGGCAGTGGATGTGATATTGAGGAAGTGACACATTCAGACTTTTACACCCGCAGTCAATGCCTTGAATTTTATATCTGATATATACAGATGAGTTCAAGTCCACTACAAAATGCTTATTTTCATCCCTACCCCTCTTATGCAGCATTATTTCAAGAATTCATGTTAAAATTAGACAGATTATTACCCACCTTTGGTCCTGGAGGTCCTCTGGCACCCTGTTGAATACAAGAGTGATTGGTTTACTTGTTTGACAATAGGGTGTAACAAGATAAAACATTTCGAAGAGTATTTTAATTCCAAGAAAAAAAAAAAAGACACAGATGTCAAGTTCTCATCTTCCCTTACAAATGCAGCTGTATTTGTTCTCTGTGCTCCAGTAAATATTATCCTTTTATGGCTCACGTATTTCATATATAATAAGCACCTTTTTATCCAATGCAGACTTTAGCAAATTGGAGTTACAATGCCACGTGGCTTCAGAGGGACAGAAGTCAGGATACAGGAGCACCACATCCCTCCAGAAGAGCCAAGGGGACACAAAAACTGGCCTCTTTTCTCCCCAGGGCACAGGTAGCCCTGGACAAACATCCATTTTAGGGCACCCATAATTTCATGTGGGTTTTTTTGTCCTCCATAAGCAACGACACAAACCCACTTGCTGCAGTGAGCTGAAGGGTGACGTACAGTGAGGGTGAGGGGCACACACACAGATGCTTGTGGGCAATACTGACCATGACTCCATCCTCTCCCGGCTCGCCTTTGAAACCCTGGAAAAAATAAAACGACCAACAGTGAAACTATTACCTCTCATTCTCCAAAATACTCAGCAATAATTAGAATGTTTCACTGAGTTATACTTCAGCCTATTTTTTTATTAAATAAATTGCCAGTGGTCTTCAGATTTGCAACAGGTCATCCAAAGGGTACAGACTGGGAGATCTCCTGGCTCTGTGAGTTGCAACCAGCACCTGCAAACACACGCCCCAGGTCCAGCTCTTTGCTCCAAAACTTGAGACGGAAGGTCCCCTCCTGCTCCCTTGCCCCACACCCCAAGGCTTTGCTCTATGAGCAGCCTCTGCAGCCCAGCTGTGCCTCAGGCTGGGGACTCAGTGGCTGTGGTTGCAGCACCGGGGAAGGGGACACCCTTCACCCTCCTGTCCCTCCAGGTTGGGAACTGCCTGATAGGTGCTCACTGCGCGTCTCCCGTCCTTACAGGGGAGCCTGGAGGTCCTCTTGGGCCATCCTTTCCCGTGTCACCAGGAGGCCCCCGGGCACCTGGGGGTCCTGGCAGACCAGGGGGGCCCATGGCTCCATCTCGACCTTGATCACCCTGGAAGAAGTTCACACAGACATGGTGAGACGAAGCAGTGTTGGCAAGGGGTGGTCTCAGGGTGTCCACGACACATGCACTGCATCCCTGGGCCACCAGCACCCTGGCCTCTGCTGTCCCAGAGGAATTTAACTGCAGCTTCCAGCTGGGAAAGTTGAAAGTGAGCTCATGGCCCATTTATGCCATTTGGGTCTGGTTCCTCAGCCAGGACTTTGCTCAATGCCTTCCAATGAGATTTAATCTCCTTAAGCCCTTACCCAGTGACTGTCTGCATGGAATCTACCAACCCAACAGCACCCAGAACAACCCAGGCCCACAACATGCTGGCAGGGAGCATGCACACACTGCCATAGCTCAGTGCACCACACCAGAAAACCACACAGAGAAAGTGGCAGCGCTTGATCGCATCCTTTACATACAGCCAAGGTCACGTGTGAACACCCCGAGCTGCTCACACCCTGTGGTTTTTGGGTGCAGAGAACACGCTGTGTCCCTGTGGCTGTGCAGGTTTGGTGGGTGCCATTCCCAAGGGAGCATCCCGTGGGGCTCCAGGCTGGGTATCAGCTCCTGTCCCCCCACCAGCCACCACAGCCCAGCCCCGGGGCTGTGGCCCGGCCCATCCATGCGGCTGCACAATGGGAAAGCCTCATGGAAAGGCCGCCTCGTAAATCTTTTAGCGACATCTGGGAGAGTCACCGCCGAGGCAGTCAGAGGGCTGTGTTTAGTATGCGGTCCACCCTCAAATCAGGGACAAGTGTGGGATTTTTCAGAAGTCCTTAAGTGACTTAGCAGCACAAGTCCCATGGCCTTTCAACAAAGGCCTGGGCTCCTAAACCACTTGCATCGTTTTTTAAAACACCCAATTGCAAATGCTGAACACTGCAACCAATTATGTCAAGTTAAATCTCCCACTGAATTTTTCCTAATTACAATGTCACATTTAGAGTTCAAGGATTTCGATTACTCTAGTTTTAATGCATTTTATTTTACAATACCAACGTTGTTCATATCAACATTTATAGGACCTTGCTGCTTGATTCCCAAGTCTCACAAAGAGCCAAATGTTAAAACCCATTAGTTTTATGTCTCTCTACTTTGACAATGCCTGCTCCCTAAATTCCAATGGGATTTCAGTCAAACATGCTCCCAACATGCATCTCTAAATACAGACATGGTCGTGGCAATTTAAAAAAGCAATAGTGCACTGTCAGCCAGAAAGAAAAAACAAAAGCAGCTCAAATCACAGCAAACCAGTGGCAGCAGATTTGGCGTCTACCTTGAGCACTCGCCGGCTAAAGACAAGCTGATCATTAGCCAGAAATCCATGACTGAGGTGGGGAAAAACCATCTATATCCAGGGAAAGTGGGAGGCAGAAGAAGAAAGAGCAGCAGTTCAAGATGAAAGCACAGCAGAAGAGTGAGTTTGAAAGACTGTAGAAATATATAACATTTATTTTTAATAATTAGTTGATATATTAGAAAGTAATAGCCTAGGTAGCCAACACTGGTGGGTTTAAGGTTCTAGATACATTGGAGCTTTGTAAGCAGGACACAGACTGAGGGAAACAAGCATTTTTTCACTAGTTTACTGCACAATGGGACATTCAAAGCAGCTGGGGCAAGGATTCCCCTACTGCAGAATAAAGAGTATTATTCCAGTAAACCCCGCAGGGGATGATCTATCCCAGCATTTCCCTGAGACCAAATATTGTATTTGTTTTCAGAGGCTCAAATGAATACTGATGTATTCCCAGCCTGCAAATTGCAAATAAATCTCCCAGATTTATATGATGCAAAAACAATGTATTTAGACTGTGTCAGTAGTCATTGCTATTGTCTTTTAGCCTTTCCACTCATCTATCTAGGGAGAAGCAGGAAGACATTTCCTTTCTCAGGACACCACGTGCATCTCCCTTTCCCCCATCCACCCATCCCTGCCCACATCCATAGGAGAATCAAGAGGGTGGAGTGAAGCCACAAGAAGCCCTGTGGAAACACACAGCAAATCCTCCATGAGGATTTTTGGAAGTTTTAAAGAACAAACCTCTTGTCCAAATTGCCTAGGAGCTTTTAAGCCTTGCACACCAATAGCAGATAACCCCAAACTTCAATTTTGGGGTGAATAGTGCACTGGCAAGGCCACCTCCTGCCCAGCCTCCCAGCATAGATATTTTATCACCATCATGTCAAGAAGAGGAGGGAAAAGTAAAGTCAGATAGAAAAAACTAATCAACTCCTACCAAGAACTTTTTTCAAGATGTAGAGAGAGGCTTTAAGCTCAACACTCAGTTAAATGCAGCCATTTTTGGGAAGAACAGCACTGAAATACCAAGAAATCGAAATTAATGGGGACACAGAACACTTGCACATGGACAGGTCCTCCAAATACTACAGAAACCACCAAAAAGGCTCTACTGAGAGCAAAGGGTTTTGTGGTAAACAGAAGGGACACAGTTCTGGGGCTCATTATGTGCATAAAGTACACAAGAGCATAAAGCGGGATTTTCATAGAAGCCCACAGAGCAAAATAGGGACAGAATTTTTTTTCTTGTCCCTCAGACTGGTGAGCATCACCCAAATAAGCATGTTCCAAGCCCATCTCTATCTGTTTTAATGGAAAATAACAATCTGCATTTGCTCTGAGGCCAAACACACCATATCCCACCAAATCCAGCCATCACACATTTTATTCTACACAGCCCCTGTTACAGATGGGCTCATGAAAGGTGAACAGCCCTGAGGGATAGTAAATAGAGAGACAACATCCCTGGTTCAAGAAACATCCAGGCCATAGAGAGCCAGGCTCCAGGAGAGGGGTTAGGTGTGATGTAGTTACATGCTCCTGCTCCACACTTCCCAAAGCATCTGGTTGCCAGGCACTGGGCTAACAGGCCATTGGGTCTGACCCCGCGTAGCAATGGAATACTGGAGCACAGAAACCTTGAACACTGGTAATTTCCAGCTTTGGAGTCCTCGATGTAGCCATTTCAACATAAAACTCCAAAATAAGCAAATAATAAAAGTATCCATAGGTGTCTGTTGACTGGCACAGACAGTATTTTGTGTTGACTGACACAGCAGGATGCTTCCTGTGCTGAGTTTTTATCTGCAGTGTGAGCTTGGCAAGCACTTAAATTTTTGCAGAAAATAAGGGAGAAAAAGCTCCTTTTATGTCTGCACTGTGGCTGCAGAGTGGGTCCAGCCATGCCAGCATTTTGCCCCCGGCAGCTCAGGATACAGGAGATGCTGGAGCCGTCTCCATCAGCACCGGCCATGGGCAGGCACGTGCCATGTGGGCCACTGCAGAGAGAGCATTTCTCTCACCAGCTGAAGCTCATTTTCTCCCTCTGGAGAGCAAACCCGGTGCTGCTGCCACAGGCGCTGTGCATCCGCTGGCCCAGATGTGCAGCGATTCCTCAACCCCATCACTTGTCTGAACATCTCATCTGTCAGTACGAACAAGATCACCCGGCTAAGTTCATAAATCCAGAGCAGTCGGCCCAGTGCTGGCTCAGGGACCAAGTCAGGCTTATAAAACCAGTCCTTTCCAGGGGTGCAGCAGCGTATCCGATTGTGAGAGAGAAGCACAGGCACAAACATCAGGGCACAGCTCTCCCAGCCTTGGCAGCACCCTGCTTCAACTCCCTCTATTCTCCCAAGAGCAGAGGGGATCTGTTATTGATTTCTCCCTGTTAAAGACACTTCCATGCATTCTGTCAGTACATTTGGGCACATTTATTCCCCATCCCGAGCAGGTGAGTCTGCAGAGCATCCTCCCTCATGCTGCTTACAACAATGAGCATTCAGTGATTAAGACAACCCAAGGTGATCTCCTTCCTCAGCTTTCCAAAATCACCTTCCAACATCTGCCATCAGGCATGCTCCCACATGTAATAATCTCAATTTTTGTCCAGGCTGGTGGCAGGTGGCTATTACAGAAAGAGAAGCAGTGCAGACATGAACATATTCAGTAGCTAATCCCTAATTGCCATCACCTCACTCCCACCACAGACAGACCCTCCAAAGCCACCCCAAGGATGATTCTCTTTTAATCCATCATTCCTAATGACAGTGTTTTAGTGTTCACTGACACACTCTATCCCCATTCCACCGCCCTTGGACATGACCATTTAGAAGGAAGAGGGCACTGGATACAGTCCTAATTATTTAACTTCGCATTGACGAAGCGAGTTGCATTGACACCTCTTTCAAAATCAGCTAAACAAAGCCACCACTGAAACTTTAGGAATAAAACAAATTAAATTCAGAAATAAAAAGCAATCTGGACCAGATGGTATTAAGAAGTTTCGCCTCCTATTCACAACCCTGAGTGTCTGGAGACATAAAGGGAGCTATTTTCAAAGTCAGGCACCTGTTTTTAGGTCTACTTGTGCATGGTTCTGCCAGGCTTTTTTCTCTCTCTTTTCTCCCAAATTGTTTTTGAGCCTTTTTCTCTCTGTTGTGCAAAAAGTCATAAATACATCAAAAACTGAAGCAAAATCTGGACAAATGCAAATCAGGACCAAAAAACCCCCCCAAAACGCAGCACATTTTTCTTGGTAGATGAAAACAAAGGACGTGTTACCTTGAGAGCTGGTACCTGCCCTGCAAGTCCAGACAGAGCCTGTCCCAGAGCATCTCCTGTAGCAGGAGGTGAGTTCCACAGCACCTGGCAGCACAGAGCCTTTGAAGCCTGAGCAGCACCTCCTCTGGCATCTCCCGAGTCGCCAGCCCCAAAGCCACCCACAGCCCTGGCCAAGGAGTGAAAACTCACGTCCCTGTGCTGCTGAATCACCTCTTAAAGCCTCTTCTGAGTACGTGGGTGGGCACTTAGACAAAGTGAGACCTTACGCCGAGCCCCTCCTTCGCCACACGGGCCATAAATCTACCCAAGACACTTTAGGGGCCCTCTGAGCCCCAGGGTGACATTTCCAAACACACCAAAGGCAGTTGGGAGTTGCTTCAGAATATGACACCAACTTCATGAAGTGATTTTACAACCTCCAGGGAAAGAAGAAAAATATCTCTGAGGCATCTCTACTCGACATTAACCACTGAGGTCCTGGTTGTGTTTCCAGCAATAACCTCTAACCCAGGTCAGCCAACGCTTGGGTGCCAGCTCCAAATCCAGCCTCTGCACGGTCACCTGTATGCCAGAATTCCAACACATCCCCACAATGGGGTTTCCAGCAGGTGCCCATAACCCACGGACAACCACACCTCAGAAATTCCTCTGCAACAGAGCCCACACCTCGTGGTGAAACCTCCCATCTCATCCCCAACGTGGGCCACATCCCCCTTCTGTCCTGTGGAGACCTGTCCTGATTTACTTCAGTAAATCTCAGCTTCATGGAGCTCCATGAGAGCCATTTCCACAAAATTCCATTGATTTCTGTATGCTATAGCCAAAAGAGTTTTCCCTCATCATACAGTTATTTTAAACCCTTTATTTTCAAAAGCAGCCTGGATATCACCTGGATGTCATTCTTCTCCCAGGTGGGGAGCTCAGCAAGGGAGGAGGAATGTTCCATCCTGCACAGCTCTGTGCTGGACCTCTCCTTGGGACACCAGGTCCTACCCCCACGTACTGGTGCTCTAACACCAACAAAAAAGGAGCACAGCCTCTAGAGAAACTTCAAAAGAAACACGGAATCTGTCTCTGACACTGGAAGAGGAAGTCAGGGAAGAGAAAGTTCAGTAGAAGCAAAACCCTTCATGAGGTACACAAAGATCTTCGACTTTCTTTTTCCTCATGGCCAAAGTTAGGAAAACCACCACCACAAAGAGCTCCAAAGGCAAAACTAAACATTTCCACAACTGTTACCATACTGTTTGCAGCAAGGCTGCACAAAGTTTTGTTTTGTGCAGTGACTAAACCTGTAGATGCTGAAAAGCTTTGGTAGACAAATTTTTCAGCTTTCTGCAGCATTCTGTGAGAGCTCTGTGGTTCTCATGAAAGCTATGACAAACACTGCTACGGGTTTTTATAAACTGGCTCTTTATCTGTGCACCTGGGATCTGTTTTTCAGAGTTGTTATGGTACACAGTGAAATAATATTTTGAAATAGGTGTTGTGAGCTTTGGCCAACAGGACAAGGGGTGATTGGTCCAAGATCCAATAACCCCTGTCATCTTTAGGAACCAAGTTATATAAACCAAATTATAATTAATTAAATAACTACTTTCTTCCTGAACTTAGATTGTGTCGTTACTCGCCGTTCTCGGCACGTCACAGTGGCATAAACCCAACCAGATTTTAGAATAAATCAGTGTGCTGTGTCACTACTTACCCTTGGGCCGATGTCTCCTGTTTCCCCCTGCAAATCAGGAAAAACAGCAAAGGGTCAGAGTTCAAATGTCAACCCCAAAGGACTGGACAGGGGTACAGCACACAAGGGAAGTGGCAAGAGTCCTATTGCTTAATGTGTTTAAAATGAGGGAGGAGAAGGGTTGGAGACAACACAATAGGGAAAGATTCTGCCCTGGCAGGCAATGAAACAGATAATAAATCAGAAATAGCAGTTTGTTTCCAACTCTAAGGCTCCCCTAGCAACTGCTTATGTCCTTCACATGTGAAAATTAACTTCACTTTCAGTAATGACCTTCTTTGGCTGCTCTGATTTCACAGGTGTCACACAAACACAGAGCGATGGAGCCCAGATCTCTCGGAGGAATGAGGAGAGTTTTATGCCACTCTCATGACTCTTAGGGACTTACCAGAACCCTACAGCCTGGGTGAGCTTTAACACCATACTCGTTCCCCCTAATTTTTTGCGAATTCTTCCTGCCCTCCCCTTCCTGGGGCTTTTCCAAGAGCAATGTGAGAACCCACTCTTACAGCTCCACATCCCAACAAAACCCAGCTGGGTTACTGGGACAACCTGAACTTGAAGGAATTACAGCAACAGGAGGATATACAACTGCTTCCCCAAATCCATCTGTTAACGCAGCCTTTACCTTTTCCCCTTTTGGTCCTGGAGGTCCCTGGAAACACATAAGAAGAATCTAAGTTAAGGCACAGTAGAATCACCAGTGCACATGACAAAACCAAGGAAATTGCATTCATCAATTCACAAACCTGAGCCACATTCTCCATTATTTTAAGGAATACATGCTACTATTTTAAGTTGTGCTGTGCTTGACATGAGCAACGCTCTACCAAAAAGCACCCACGAGGTCCTGCCTGCTCCTGCCAGGACAGAGTAGGGAGAAGGACCAGAGCAGGGCAGGCAGTGTGACAGCAGCTCTCCAACACATGACTCTGAATAGATGCAAAAGATATCTTGAGGTATTAAATCACTTCTAGAAAAAACACATGCTCAGCATATCATTACAACAATTATACATCTGTTTGAAATAAACAAGGAGGATGGGCTGCTTTCTTTGGCCTATTTGCTGAAGGCATCATCCATCTTCCCTCTGAGCAGCGGTCTGTAGGACAGGCAGGCAGAGACACTGTAGCCCCAGAGAGAGCCCAAGAGTGACACTTTGATGTGTGTGCTCTGCATTTGCCTTCCAGCACAGAAAAGTACCAAATCTTGGTACCAGGTCACAGTGTGTGCTGAAGTGGGAGCCAGTGGGATGCAGTGGGGGAAGGTCAGCAGAGAGGCCGGTGGCAGCAGCATCTGCATTCCCATGCAGCTTCCCTCCCGCTGTTTTTCTCTGAGCAAGGCTGCTGGCCCCTTACTGTCATGGAAGAGATCATGAGCAGTCTGGTTTGAGTCTGGCTGTGTGATAAGTTTGCTTTGTCATTGAGATTTCCCCTGCCTCTCACTCGGGATCTCACTCCTGCCCAGCAGTGGCACCCCAGCCTGGGTGTGCAGGGCTGTGCTCTGGGGTCTGACTGCACTCCCAGCATGAGGTTTTGCTAATGAAAGCCGAGCCCTGAGCACCAGGCTGTGAGCTGGCCCTTCCTTCTTTTCTTGTCTAATGCCTTATTTCTAGATTTTATTCACATTTGTTCTTCTCAGGGTTAGGATAAAAACCAACCACAACAATGTACAGCTATAACAACACACTCCCTAACTGGAGAGAAATAAGTGTCTGGAGTAGCTTTTCAATTGCGAAGACTGAATGACTTTTACCCACTTTGAAATCCCACTTGGTTTAAGACCAGAATTTAAAAAGATTTCATATGGGGCCCTCTAGTGAAGGTGGTGGAAGAGAATGGGGCTTGGAGACAAAATATGGAGCTGTGACCTTCTGTAGGAGCCATTCAGTGGAAGAAATCAGAGCTGGCTATGATTCAATTAGCATAAAAATAAAAAAGTCTGTGTTTCTATAAAATAAGTAAGAAAAGAATGAAGCACCTGAATATCCAAAGGGCTTCCAAGAAAAAATGAAGTCAAGAAAACAGCTCATAAATTAATCCAGTCTGCTCCAAAAACTATTGCATGGACACTGGGCACCCTCAAGCAGTTCCCAGCTCAGGTCCTTCGGAGGAAAATGGAACCCGCTTTGGGATCAATCGTTTTTATGGTATCGCTCTGTAGTGCCAGGAGCACACAACCAAGAAAACGGATATTGCTCTTTGAATGTGCTACTGGAGTTTATTCCCCAAATTTGGCCTGATGCCCATCGGCAGTCTGTGCTCGCCAAGCTGGCCCAGGAGGGGAAGAGGCAGCTGAGATGAGCTGCCAGGTAAAGAAAATTTCACTTCCAGCTGTGCTGGCCAGCCCTAGCTCAGAATTCAAGCTCGCATGGAGTAATTTTCCCAAGTACAATTGTCCCTTCTAAACAGTTATATATGAAGCAATAAATGAGTAATAGTTGAGATATTGCCTATTTATTGTGGAGCAGCATGAACAAAGACATGTTACATTTGGCACTTAGTGCTACTTACTGGTTTGCCATCCAAGCCAAGAGGCCCCTGAAGAAGGAAGGAAAAGAGAGTATTATAAAAAAAAAAAAAAAGGAAAAAAATTAATTTACAGACAGCAATGTCAGGCATGCTCTGAAAGAGACTCTACTTACGCATAGTACAATCTTTGGCTATGACTCTATGATTTACCTAATTCTCCATCCATGCAATCCAGCAGGAAGGTTTCACAGAGGTACAGTAAGAGGCATCAAAGAATTTGCGGAGTGTGAAGGAGCGTGAAAGGAAGCGACAGGATTAGTGACAGGGATAAGGTGACACTGCTCAGGCACTTCGCCTGGGACTCCCTGAAGTTTTGGAAGTCAAAACCAGCAGCAGTAAAACATGCCTGATTTGGTTAAACTGAACAGATCCATGAGTGATGCACATCGACCTTGGATCTGAACCATTTATTTTTGCTAAAGCACTTGGTCATCCCAGTTCTTCCTCAGGTCTCCTCTTTCATGTTGCTGCATGAATATAGAAAATGGTTAATTCCCCAGCATTTCTGGCACTTAAGCCATTAATTAACACCAAACCACTGAATGTGGGGGGCCAAAGGAAACGTTGCTTTTGATACAGGATGTGTGGAGGGAGGAAGCATAAGTGCTCTAAGGAAGCATAGGTGCTCTAAGGCCAAAGCTGTCCCTGTCATCAGCTGGAGCTGGCACCTTTGGGGACAAAGAGACACACACGAGTTACTGTAAATCCACTGCCTGTGGCAAATGCAAGGGCTCCACCTGCAAAGCTGCACCTTGGCATCAGCTCCCGCTCCCTCCTGCACCTGCCCTGCACAGCCACACGTGTGGAATATGCACATCCTCCTCCCAGCATGCTAGGATGAAACATCTCCCACGTTACAGCCCTGGGAACCATGAGGATCTACCAAGGCAAATGGAGTTTGGACTGTGGTACAGTGCTAAAGCACTGAAGTTCTCTGTATTTCTCAGGGAACTGATTAGGGTGAGTATTTGTAGTTTATCTTGAATCTGTGATGGGGAAATTGAGCAAAGAGAAAAAGGTGGGTAAGAGGAGGCCAATGGCTGCATTAAAAAGAGCATCCTTCCAGCTCACAGCCATTGATAAGGAATAAATGGGCATCAATAAGGAATAAATCAGTCTGCAATGGCTATGCTGATGGGGCCTGGAATATGAACCTCTGGGGAACACAGATCTGTTAGGAAAAAGAGGTAAATCCAGATGACCTGGGCAGGTCATCAGTACCTGAGTTACAAGGGCTAGGGGACCTGTACAAGAGAAGTTCACATGAAAATAAATGGGGAGTTCTTTACACACACGAGATTGCTGAAGTGATCAAACACTGGTTATATTCCTCATGTGATGTGTATTTTTTCTCATAAGGAACTATCAGTGCACAAGAGCTACACAGTAGTAATGGAAAATGTAAATAAAGCAGCTGTGTCTGTTAATGCAAAGGCTTGCAGGTCACAACCAACCTACCCCAACATCCCCTCCATACTTTATCTCACCTCAATTACTTAGATTCTAAAACCTGGGAACGGCATCAGGTTCATGGAGCTTCTTTCCTGGAACTATGATTGTTTGAGGTGATTCACCTGAAGCTCCTGCTGCAACTCCCTGACTTCCAGAGGATCAGACATGGGATCTCAGAAGAGAACTGGCAGCACATTCCACTTCTCGGAGGAGTAAAAGTCCCATAATTATTATTTTTTTTAATATAAAATGCCAGTTCTTCAGCTTTTAGCTATTCTTGTATCAGTCCACAAAGAGACATCCAGAAGCAAAAACAATGGCCTATTCAGAAGATGTTCAGGGGAAAGCATTTAATGCTTGAGAGAAACAATACCCATCAGGGTTCCAAAGAGGCTCTTGGCCAGCCGCAGCACTGAATGGACAAGACTAACGCAGACTTTTAAATGTCTTGTTAGTCTGGGCTGGAGATTTAATTGACTCTGCTCTACCTGCCCAGCCAAATGTCTGTGTGACCAAGGCAGGGTTCCCAAGAGCAGCCAGGGGATTTCATGGGTAGAGCAGAGAGAACATGTGAAATCTGGGCTGCCTGACTTGACTGCCTGCAAACCTCAGGAGTGCCCATGTGTTGAGAGTGTTATTGTCTTTTATTTGAATTCTCCTCCATGTCATTTTAATTAAAGATGAAGCAATCTCTAATTTATTTGATAAACAAGGAACAGGAAAACAAGAAGTAACCCTCTATTCCCTCACGTAAAACCAATCTCTATAGAAGTTTTCATTTTGAGGGGACGAAAATCACTTCCACTTAAATAACCAGGAAAAGTGTATTAAAAAGGAGATTTTTCTCCCTGGACATCCCAAGCAATAGAAAGCATTGCAGTGTTTTTTTAGGCTGTGCTTTTGCCCAGGGAGAAATTTCACTCATGCCCTCACCCACTCTTGATCACAGACCTTTGCTCTAAACCACACACACAGTGATCACACTTCACATAATTCTTTACTAACTGCATCAAGAGGGGATGAACTTTCTGCCTAGGACAAACACAATGCTTTAAGACAAGGTAGAGGGAAAATTCAATTTCCCCCAAACATTGTTCTGACCAAAACCATCACTGCACCGGCTAAGTGGGACAAAATCCGTCAATCATGGGTACTTCAAGGAAGACAACATTGTTGGGGTCCCAGACGACCCCAGAGCCCCCTCCCAGCTGGTAACCAAGTCACATCTCATTTTCTGACCACACACCAGTGAGGACCAGCTGCGTTCAGTGCCTGGCCAAACCAGCTCTGTGGGACACCCTCCCCCATTGAAAAGAAAAATTGTTGCTCTCAGTTTTGTAAAGAAAATACATCTGCAACATCTGTCTGGAGCCCTCAGTTTGCTGGGGCAGGAAGAGCTGGGTTAGTGGGGAGAGCTGGTGACACGGAGCAGAGGTGAGAGATCATTGCAAGTACATGCCTTGGTTTTGCCCCTCCCAAAGAGTAACACAGGCACAGGTGCTCCTGCAGGAATAATGATCCGTGGTGATCCAGTGGTGCATCCCCCTTTGCCATCACCCAGGTGAGGACATCAGTTATAAAATATAATATATTTTATATGGTATACATCGATGATATATTACTTTATACAGTTATACCCTGATGCTGAGAATGCAGACATGGGTCAGATACGATGTTGAAGCTTGGGCAGAGCTTGTTACTATATCGTGTAGTCTTGGTGCACGCCTTGGTTTTGCCACACAACATTTCAACTTCAGAGTAAGGGGCTACATTCAGATGCATTTTAAAACAAATTCTGATATGTTTTTCATTTTGTTTCAGTAGAAAGCTCAGAAGTCTTGAGATACAGCACCAAAATGCCACCTCTCACTGCAAAAATGAGATTCACCCATTGCTGAGACCAGCTGAAGGCTTGAGAACAGTTTTGAGCTCACCAAAAAGGGAAGATGTGGAGCTTGCAGGCTCTGGTTCACATCCAAAAGCTCTTCCAATAAATAACAAGCATTCCCCACATACATCACTCACCTCTGGCTCAGAGCAAGCCGAGGTGCCAGCCTGGCTACCTGGCCCTGTGCCGTCCCCGCCAGTGCCCTCATTGCTGCTGGCAGGGATGGACTTGCTCTAGCAGCATTACAGGAATTTTAAGGGGGGAAAATACCTAGTGAAAACAAAGCCAGAGATTATTAAGAGGACAATCCTTCTGAGTTGGGAAATCTTCTCTCATGGTTATTTTTAATGTTTCCTGCTCTGCTAAAAATCAGCACAGGGGTCGGAAGGAACCCTGCAGTCAAATTTTGACAAATTCAAAGGGCTGCCTTTCCATCTCTGTCTCTGTGGTTTCAAAAAAGGGTAGAATCTTATATGTCAAGCAATGAACAAAAGAGCATGACAATATTTCACTATCCCTGCAAAGGGCCCTGGGTCATCTGCAGCACAGCCAGGGAACAGGGACCACCCCTTCCTATAGGTCACGCCGTAAATCCTCACAGGCGGGACAGTGTCTGCTGGCCACGCGGTTCCTCAGCACATTTTTGTGTGAGAAGAAAGCTTTGGCAAAAGCTGTGGCCAAGTGTGCCCTGCCAGACCTGTCACAAGGAAAGTGGAGGAAGGCAGCCAGGTTGCTGTGGCTGCTCCCAGCTTCCCAGCTGATGGGAAAGGGGAGAAAAGGGACTGAGAAAAAAAAAAATGAACTGTGAGTCCTCTAAACAGTAGCTGAGAAGCACTGGCATTAACTGTGAATAAACAGAGTCCAAGAGGCTTGCTCTGGGATGTCACCTCATCCTCCCTCCCTGAAGTCCTCAGTGCAAGAGGATCAGAAACCCTTACAAAATAACGAATTTCTACTCCATCCAATACCACCTCTGCTGCACTAATCGTTCATCCTTCCAAATGCATTTAAATCATTGCATTTAAATACATGATTTAATTTATTATAATTTATTGTTTATTTTTTATCATTATTATTTATGATGCTAAAGGAATTTATTACTACATTAAAAAACTTGTGAAGAGTATGAAATTGGTCATACAAGGAATTACCCCGAGCACACACCACTTTTGTGAGCCTGGAGGAGTCCTCAGCAGGAGGTTCCTCCTTCATCAGCCCTGACTTCTGGGTCTCTGGTGTGAGACCCCAAAATCGTATCAGTCTGCAGCACGACATAACACTGGAAACATTCCTACCAGGAGCTGTCACGTTTAAGCATTAAGATCATTCATATCACAACAGTTTCATGTTTAACTTTATATATAGTATGGAGGGCTTCGCTGCAATGGGATGGGGTTGCTGCACACTGGAACAGCCCTGCACTTCAGAATAAATAATATTTTTTAAGCATGAACATGATTATCAACAAACCTTTGCTACCAATTTTCTGGTTTTTTGTTTGAAAAAAACTATTTCAGTATTGTCCCACACAAATTCCCCTTTGCTCCATGACTGCATGCAAACCGGAAACCCACTTTTCCATTACTAGATAATAGTTTTTGCATAATTTAAAAAAAACCCAAAACCAAACGTCTTCTACAATTTTCTTACAAGCACTAAACAGCAACGTTGATGAGACATGATTATTCTTTAATGCTTGCAAGACTAATTGTTTTCATTTGGAAACAATTTACACATGCAGGCCGCATCCTGCATGGCCTCAGAGGCAGGACCTCTTGGTTCAGCTAGAAAAGCCCATTTCTTTTTATGAGGAAGGGCACTTAAGGGTTCCCCCAAACCTAATCTCCCTGCATGCAACATCCAGTGTGGTCAGAGATCCCAAAAGATGGGGCTACTCTGGGCAGTGGGATGAGCTGAGTCCCCCTCACCCACAGAAACCCCCAGCTGCAGCAACTCTCACCCCTCTCCTACATTTCTTTCCAAAAAGGCCACCTGAGTACACCCTGGGCATTGCCCACAGAATCTGGTGGGGCTCAGCACCACCAAAACCTCAAAGGCTCCGAAATATTTCTGCAGAGGGAACCATGTCCCACAGCCCAGGCTGCCAGCAATAAATCCCCCAACAGCACTGTCAGGTAAATGGTGCAGAACAGCCTGATAAGAGCCAAGCATGTGTTAACAAGGCAACCAAAAACCCCACATATCTGTGCTCTATTAAAAAAAAAAAAAAGTGTCCACAGGCTGCTGGGGGGCCTCTGCCCATTCTTTGATGGAAACGGAGCAGAGAGGAGCAGTAATTTGCTAAAAAACTTCACCCATAATGCAAACCAGACGGCTCTGCAAGGGAGCAGCCACCTCGGAGGCCGGGCTGGTCCCCGCTGGGCATCCAGCAGCCATGCAGAGCCAGCTTCTGCAGGGAGAGCCCATCTCCCTTCCACAGGGCACGGACGCTCCCAGCATTTCTGAAAGCCTTGGGAAAGAAAGAAACAAGCAGACAAAACCAGAAAAACCAAAGCCCAACCCTATCCTCAGAACACTTTTGGGGCAGCGCTGGGCTCTGCCCACTGTTCAGCCCCTCCTTTGCATCGCTAGCCTGAGCTCACCAGTGCTTCAGTTCCCAGCTGTCTTCCAGACATGCCAACCACATTCTGCAGGGTTTCAAATGAGATAACGGACCTTTTTCCCTGCAGGAGCTGCCTCTTCCTTAACCACAAGATGTGCTGCCTTCTGTCTGTGCACAGAGCTTCCTCTTTGTTTTGGATGTCTTCTCAAAGATGCTCAGGAAAAATATCTGGATTCAAATCTAACACTGACTGGTCCAAAGTGGTGGAAAACAAACACTGGGCTGGAGCTGCACAGGGCACTGCTAGGGTTTTTGAGGAAGGTCACTTGGAGATGCCAAGATAGGGCCAGTTTGTTCACTTCTCCCAGCACAGTGGTTCCTGGGCAGACATGCCAGACCATCATCTCAGAGGCAAGAACTCACTCATCTGTGCATCACATCGCACCAGTTTTCTTCCAAAACAGCAAAGTACTTTCACGAAAGAAAGAGTCCCCTGACTTCCCCCAAATTTCTGCAGCTTAAATGAGTTCCATGTGTTCTGCACAACTGCTTTCTTCAAGCATTTGATGTCCAGTTGGGCTTTGGATATATTTTTTTCATGTCCACCGATGAGAGAGGAGATGGCCTCTGAGGTGGGAATGCAATTTTTAAGTAGGTAAGTAATTATTTTGGAAGAATGTTGGTGTTTCAAGCAAACACTTCAGCAACTTACTGACTTTATAGTCTTCCCACACCAGTGTCATTCTGGGTTGACAGCTTCTGTTTGGATTACCTCTCTTTGGTGGTTAATGAGAAAACTTCTTGGTTCTCTCCGTTTTCCTCTGCCTAGACACCAAGCCTCTCTCCCACAGAGCTGGACCCAAATGTACTGGAAACAGAGATGCAGACCCACCAGCTGCACTCAACACTCGAAGCAGGGAATCAGCAGAGAAGCCAGAAACCAAACCTCTGCCCTGCTGGTGCAATTTGGGCTGCAAAGTTCTTGCCATTGCTGTCAGCACCTTCACCAGGCCCGCTCCTCTCCCTATCCAGAACCACTGGAATCACAGAGGATAAATAAATGCATCTGCAATTCCTCCACTGGGTGGGATATAAGACAACTTTTTATTATCCCTGTGGAAGAATTACCTCTAAATCAAATGGAAAATAAACTGCTGCCATGAAGAACTGGTCTTCACAAAATTCATTGCTGTTTCCACATCAGAGAGCCAGCAAACGGATGTAGCATGAAAATACGCTGGATCTGCTTTCCCTGTTTAAAGAGGGTTTTCCCTCTAGGCAAATAATTACGTGAATTGGCCACAAAACTGATATTAAAATAAAATGAAAAAGACTGGAACTACAAAGTTTGCCTTGTGAAATGAATGTTTGCTACTTCTCTCTTTTGGGCTCTTACTGGGAAAGGTATGAGTGCAAATGACTTCACGCACAGGAGATGCTCCTTGAAGTCTGAATATTTATGAGTGAAACACGAGAACAAACACAGGACTGAACCCTAAATTACAGTTAGGACCTTGATTAGCCTAGCTAAGAAAACTAAATGCCTCACCAACAGACGCCTTCATCACACCACACAGTGTTTAAAATATCCAGGTCTAGCAATGCACAAACAGCCAAAACACCCATGCAATGTGTTTTGGACACCACAGGCAACTGCGCCTGTGCGTGAGCTACCACCCAAGGTCTGGAAAGCAACTGCCTACTGCCAAAATACAGGAAAATTTGGGGTCCACTCAGCCCATGAGATCTGACCACATAGCATGGGCTCACATGGGATTTCTGGCAGTCCTCCTGAAGAGTTAAAACACTGCCTGCTGCTCTGGTTTGCGCTTGGAGTAATCCCAGAGCTACACAGGGCTCCTCCAGCCACTCTGCCAGGCTGCACCCTGAGCACACCCAAGCAGCACTTGGAGATACTTGCACAGGTGGAGGCAACTCATTGAGACATCAGGCAGTTCCATTCTAAGTTACTCCTACAGTTCTCTTGTAAAACTGGTTTGTTATTAATGCCACATCTGGTTTTCTGGTGTTGCCATTTCCAAAATGCCTGGTTAAGTGCATGCCTTGGAGCTTTCTGGTAAAAAAGGAACCACAATGGCACGGAGGAGCTGCCACAAGGAACAGGCTAAGGCATGTGTTCCTCATTTCCCACACATCATCCTGTCTGCATTCATATTACATTTATGGGTCACACACGAAAAGCTTGCACAGACTTTCCCTGTCTGAGTTGTCTACTAAATTAAATTCTTAATTGCTGAGGGGAGAAAACCCCAGACTCCTCTGTTTATGGTCAAGGTCTAGAGCCATAACCAAAGTCACTGTTCCAGTTCTTCACTGTGCTGTGTTTTTGTAAGTCAGGGAACCCTCTTCCCTTCTACATGTGCTTCTTCAACCCCTTTCACAGACATCAGCCTAGAAAAACACATTTGGCTTCACTTTATGTCTTGAAAATTAATTAAAACCAGAGTTTTACCACCCTTACCAGTTGATTTCTGGCTTATACATTACAGCTGACTTCAGTAGATAACTCTGGATTTACAACATTGCAGCCAATGGAACATATGAGCTCACTGACCAAAGCTCCCAAAATAACAGTTTCTGAAGATGCTGACCTGCTTAGCTCCAACAGCATCTTAGCATGAGTTGGACTATAAATACATGAGAATGGCCTGTACAGGAGTATTTCAATTCCGATGGAGCAATTATTCCCCAAAATGAAATGCCAGCATTGAGCAATGCCTGTGTGGTGATTCTTTTTCACCTGAAGTCCATTAATTGAGCATATTGGTGTAGTTGCCTGTCTTTAGAAAAGGACACTAATAGTCACAGAACCATAGAATGGTTTGGGTGGGAAGGAACCTTAAAGATGGTCTAGGCCCAGCTCCTCTGCCATGGGCAGGGACACCTTCCACTATCCCAGGTTACTCCAAGCCCTATCCAAGCTGGCCTTGAACACTTCCAGGGATGGGGCAGCCACAGCTTCTCTGGGCAACCTGCGCCAGGGCCTCCCCACCCTCACAATAGAGAATTTCTTCCCAATATCTCATCTAACCCTGCCCTCTGTCAGTGGGAAGCCATTCCCCTTGTCCTGTCACTCCAGGCCCTTGTAAATAGTCTGTCTCCAGCTCTCTTGTAGCTCCTTCAGGTACTGCACAGCTGCAATTAGGATGTCCCAAAGCCTTCTCTTTTCCAGGCTGAAAAATCTCAATTCTGTCAGCCTTTCCTCATAGCAGAGGTTCTCCATTCCTCTGTTTATCCCGGTAGCCTCCTCTAGACTTGCTCCAACAGGACAGTGTGTCTCCTGTGCTGGGGACCCCAGAGCTGGATACTCAGTGCTGAATTATTTTCAGTAACAAGCCGCATTACTTCTAAGCAGTCAGAACATGAAGCCTTTTCTTCCCAAAATGTTCCCACTGCTGCAAGAGACGGGCAGGACAATGCCTGAGTTCTTTCAGGCAACACACAAGCGATTAACAAAATTCAGAAGGCAAACATTATACACCAGAGGAACAAAATGAGTAACACCGCTCAACTAAAAATAAATCCTAGTATTCTAAGGGAAATGTATAAAATAGGAGACAACTCTGTTTCATATCATACTTTTCTTCTGCTAAGCCTCTTCCCTGATCTGCTTTCTATTAATGAAGACATGCACATGAAGTAATTCCCCTCATTAATCAACTTCATTCTTTTGGTTTCTTCCCACTTGAAGTGACAATCCTCCATTTGGGATGTCACGTAGCGGTGTAGCTGAGACTGATTTTAGGGATGAGTAGTAGAGGCAGATGAAACTCTCAAGAAACAGAGACTTTGGCTTCAAAAGGCCTCTCTAGTAAATGGAGAGAGAAAGGAATGGGTTCTGGTGAACCACAAAGGCAGCATTTCACTGGGAAAGAGGAGAAATATCATGCAGGAGAGCAACTGAGGAGTTTGAAGGCAAGTATAGAACCATCCCTGCATGAGGCAGGGAAAGAGATGGGGGCAAGGCTGCTAAGAGCACTGTACAGCCACTTCTTAGAATCACAGAATCATTCAGGTTGGAAGTGACCTCTAAGATCATCAAGTCCAATCATTAACCCAGCACTGCCAACCCCACCACTAAATCAAGAGCCACATCTTTTAAATGCCTCCAGGGACAGTAACTCCACCACTTCCCCGGGCAGTCCAGACCAATGCTTCACAACCCTTTTGGTGAAAAAATGTTTCCTAATACCCAACTAAACAGCTGTGTAATGCAGAGATCCTCCTGCTCTGAAAGGCCAGCTCAAAGCCTACTCGCAGTTCAGCTCTCCCATCTGCTCCTCATCTTCTCCTTTTCCTCCTGCCCAGATGCAGCTGCCAGCCCTGCTCACGAAAGCAGCCACAGCCCCACTGCACCAGCTCTGCACAGCCAACCCCTCCCTCCCCTCCCAGCTTCACCAGGACAAATGACCCCGACACACTGACAGCATATCAGTCGAGGGGAACCACTCCGCAGCACGGATGCTCCTTGCCCCAGGAAGCACAGCCTGGGACATGTCCCAGGGGATCCCGGTCCCAGGGCCTGGTCCTGCCCAACGAGAAACACATTTCCATCACTGTGGTGGCTGCACATCTGCTTTTCCTCCGCTGCCCTCGTGCAAACCTGAGCTCAAGGCAGCTGTATGGCAGCATGGCTCCTGCCTCACCATGGGCATCAGAAAGGCTTTTTCCCTTAACCTGACCCCAGTATCAAAAGTTAAACTGTTATCTACGAAGTCTTTGCTCTTCTGTCAAATCTGGCTGAAATGGGCCAAGTTGAAACGTTACTGGGGAAAGAGGAGAGAAGACAGACCCACACAGCCCTTATACTGAAATTCAGGCTGAGGTATGTGCTGTGATCCATGATCAGTGGGATGTCAAAACCAAATCAAACAAGAGCAGAAGAGCAACAAATCCCAACATCCTTCATAGCTGTTACAACAATGTTAGTAGGATATGCCATAGGGTTAAAAATCCTGTATGGGATTTCAAAAATAACAATAAACCTACAGAACTTCATAAAGAAAAAAACTGTTTCTGCTGTAAAGTTTTATTGTAAGGCCCCAACCTCTCCTCTTAAGATGTTAAATATAAAATATTGAAATAATCTTATAGAAGCTGTTTTCTCTTTCGGCCCCATTTCCAGAGCTCTGGATCACTTCATCCCTTTAAAGCTTCCTTTGCTTGCAGCTCAGTTATAAACTAGCAGCTCAAAGCACTGCTGGCCAAGGGATGCATGTGTCACCACACACCATTTAATATCCACCTTCTACCTCTGCATTTTCACCACATTCACCCCCTGAAACAGCTCAGAGTTTATTTGATCACCCTGAAGGGAACTAAATAATTAAATTCATTTGAATATGCAACTGGATTTAATAAAACCTGTCCATATGCTTCTGCTGAATAATACCCCCAAGCCTGCTTCATGTTTAGTTTCCTCCTTTTTCGGGTATACATCTTGCTTTGGAAATACAATTATCCTCACCTCCTTATTAGATAAAGTTAATTAGTGCAGCCACAGCCATGTGGATGTAGTAATTCAGTGTTTGCTGGTTTCAAAGTCAGGATGAGACCAGCCCCACAGCTCACCTGGACTGCAGGTCCTGGGGGTAAGAGAGAGGAGGAAAAACCTTGTGGTGATGTTAATGCCATTTTCCCAGCGCAGGTGTGGCAGCACAGTTGAGGCCACTGCCACTCCCTTGCACCATCCAGGAGTGCCGGAGCATCACCAAAATCCCTCTCTAGGAGCTGGGACAGGCAAGGTGCCAGGCTGCCCGTGGGGACTGTGGTGATGCTCTATCCTAGGGAACAGTCCCTGTTTCCTCCCAGGGTTTCTGGTTTTCAGAGCTTTGCGACACGAGGGGACAAACATGCCCAGGGCACTGGCTAATCCAGCAGCGTTTGCCACACCCCACAAGGGCAAAAAGCTGCTCTAAAACTGACATTAAACAGCCCATTAGAATGAAATTTCACATCTTAAGTTCTAATAAATTAAACTGAATTTCCAACAGATCCCTGAGGCATCTGAACAACCTCCTGACTCCAGCATCTCAGGGGCTGCTGCAGGCAGGTGCCACCTGAGGGAGACAAACCCCTTCCCTGGCCACAGAGCCCTGCTCGCCCACAGCCTCCCCTCCCTCCCCTCACAACAAACTTTGTCTATCCTAATCATTTGGCGGAGTACTTTCATGTCAGGGATGCAACGGCAGCACAGGCTGGTTCTGCAAAATTAACTCCATCTCCCACCTCTCCCTCTCTGGGGAAATGCTGCTGTCCTCCCAGGGAGGATCACAGGGGTCCAGGGGAAGGGAAAACTGCAAGTAGCCCTAGAATTCCCTTCCAGTCCTCCTCTCTTGAGCTCCCTGACACATAAAACTCAATAGATGTTTCTATGGTTTCTGGGCACTCAAGGGGAGCCAGGCCAGGGCACGTGGTGGCAGAGACAAGGAGGGAGTTTTTCTAACACACCCATTCAGTGCAAAAAAAAAAAAGGGGGGGGGGGGGGAGGGAGAAAAAGAG
>VZTI01003710.1:1132280-1272727 GCA_013397865.1 Struthidea cinerea
GGGGGGGGAAGAAGGAGAAAAAAAGAAAAAAAAAAAGGAAAAAAGGGCATCAACCACAGGAAGGAAAAGGCCAAGGATAGCCAAGAATCCCCTTCCAGAGCAACAGGCAGTGCAGGACTCACCGCATCCATTCAAAAAGCAGGAGCAGAGATGGAAACTCTCTCTCCATACCATGAACGTGGAGAATTCACACAGAGTATTTTACCAACCCCTTACACCAAGGGCGTGCCTGGGAGTCGCTCCCTGATGAGCTGCTGAGCCCCTTGGAGCTGGAGCACTGTGGCCATCCAAGTGCATTGATGAGGGTGGGGGGAGCCAGCCTGAGGCTGAGGTTTGGGATCTGGCCAGAACAAGGACTCCCTCCTTCTGCACGTCCAGCAGGACAGCTCTGCTCCCAGGGAAAAATTTTGAATTATGGGCAAATGAGGATCCATCTCAACACCTGAGGCTCTTTCAACTGTGTCCCCAGATTTGGCCTCTTCCAGTTCTAAGTGGGACAAACCCCAAAGCCTTCACTCACTTTGCAGTCCAGTGAACTTTTAGGCAAGGGCATGAATACAACCATGAAAGGGCTCAAGTATTTAATCCCTATAAACAATAATGGAGATTATTGCTCAGGCTTTTAAGTTTTAAGGCTAAATCCCTCAAAAGCTATTGCTAATAAAGGAAGAGGGAAGAAGTGAAAAAAAAAAAGGAAGCTTAAAACAGGCAAGGAAAATCAAGTGTCAGGGGAAAAGCTGGAGAGGACCAGAGAGCGCAGGTTAAGAAAGAATAAAAATCAAAGGAGTAGTGGAGTTACCGGGTAACCATCACGTCCTGACTGCCCCTGTGGGTGGGAATAAGGGAGATAAGTCAGTCAATGCACCTGGAGCAGCTTGACATCACATAGCAGCAGGCAGGACACGGGGCCATGGGCTCTCCAGCCAGCCCTGGCACTAAACTCCAGAGAAACCTCTTGGGGCAACTTTCCTATCACAAAGGCCACACCTACAGTGCATTTTCCCTGGATTTTGATCTCCTGCTCCCCTTTGGCTACTTACCGCGGGTTTTGCCAACTTGCACCCATCCCTGCTGCCTGTGCCCAGCCCCTGCAGCCATGGACGTGCGCGGCATACACTGGATCCTGGCCATAAACCTGCCCTGGGATAGGGGTACCAAGAGGAAAGGAAACACCCAGCTGTTGGGGAGAGGCTGTGGAGGCTGCAGCTGCTGAGCCAGCAGCCAGGACAGCAAACACTGAGCTTCAAACTCCTGCTCCAGCACTTGATTCGGTGAAGGTCTGCCCCTCTTAGATCCATTAACCTCCTTGCAGGATGCAGCTCTCCCAGCTCACATCTAAGCTTTGCTTTACTTTGCAATGAAGCAGAAAGCGCAGCTGATGCTGTGGGGAAAAGACCCTACTGAAGTTCCTGCTAGCACCTGCAGGATCAGCAGAATAAAGCACAGCCCATTCAGGATATTTCACTTTTCGTGCTCTCCTTGGGAGGTTCCCAGAGGGGTTTGCAGCCCGAGCTGCTGTTAACCACGCCACGAGCTACAGCAGAGCCTGAACAGCTTGCTGTACAGCAGAGCCGGCTGCGAGCCAGACCGACGGCGGGTTCCCGGGAAGGAGCTGCCCAGTGTGAGCTGGTACACAAACCTTACACAGGCAGTAAGGTGAGTGTCTGGCACAGCAATGCCACCTGCTACCACAAACACAGGTTGTGTCAGCGTGCTGTGGGCACAGAGTCGGAGTCAGGCTTTTCTCATGGCATGGAACTGCTCCAGCAGTCCCCTCCACACCACACACAGGGGTTCTCCCTTCTCCTAAGCACCCCTGCAGCTGTAAGGCCTCCTGCAGCACTCCTGATTCATCCAGAAACAGCACTGACTTCAACAACCGCCTATTTAACCAATTACAGTCTTGGGATAAAGCGTACAGGGAGATTTTTATGGAGATGTATGGCAGCGGAGCACACACAGATAAATAGGAAACACTTGGAACGCCCTGCCCTCGCTTGCTGGTGATTTCCCCAGCCAGCACAATAACACATAATGTGTTTGCTAATATCTGTGACTGTAAATGTTTAATTACAGTCTGTGGCAAGTCTCTATTTCACTTGTAGAAATTTCCTACCCAGCATGTGATTTTAATACTCTCCAAAACAGAGGTTTTATAGCATATCTGAGCAGAATACCCCTTACTCACAGACAGGACAATCAATCACCCATCAGCCACAAATCCTATACCACAAATTCTAATAATTTTATATGCATAACTAACTTATGACAGCCAAAAGAATAAAATACCAGAACAACTGCTACTAGGGAACAACAGAATTGAGGATACAGTTAGAGCAGTGTGATGCTGTACATGTAAGAAGTAATCAATTCCTTCTGCCCTAAATCAAGAAACAGAAGAAACTAATAAATGCAGTACTGTTGAAATAAAATAATATTGTGGTTCTGTGGGTTCTAGGACTTATTTTATATTATGCTTAAAGAAGTCTCTGGCAAATACTACTTATGCTAAAAAGCAGGATTAAAAAAAACCAAAACCAACCAACCAACCCACCCCACCCAAACCAAAATTGACTAAACCAGGAGTTGTCTTTCAAAGAAGGGCAAGGGGAGAGGAAAGGAAAAAAAGGTCTTGTTTGTGTTAAATTTCTCCTGTGCTCCATTTGCAATTCAATAGTGCCGTGGGAACCAGGAAATGAAACCAACCAGAGACAAAGAAAAATTAATAGTGCACCATATGTTTCCTGTGTTGGATCGCCATAATAAACGTGACCAGACAGCACACGTGAGGCAGCCACGCACCCGGCTGCGTGTGGGCTGATAGCAGCCTCTGAGCACAGCCCAGCAGCTACACAAATCCATTTCAAATGAGCCAAAGTGCTTCAGTCAAGGGGAAAATGCCCCTTAAAGTGTATATGTGGAGTTTTAATAAGGCAGTATCCTCTTTATTTGTAACCCCAAATAATCATTTTGCTCAACCCCCTCTTAAGTCTTTACATTAAAAAATGAACTTGAAATAGAAGCAAAAATTGAAAGGGTTGAAAACCCTCAATTAAACTCACGGGCAATGCTGCCAGTCCCAGGGGAACCAAAGCCATGGTGCTGGGACAGCCCCCACACTTCACGTGCACTCCTTGTCACCAAAACAGAACTGGAAATTTATTAGCCCAGGAAGAGTTACAAATTTATTTTCCCTAAAATGAGCCCTTTTCAACCCAGTGGGGCTCTATAGGAAGAGAACAACATGAAGAAATGCCTCTGTTGGTGCAATGACAGGCAAGGAAATGTGGCTGCTAACAGCCTGCACCTCTCCTCCTCCTCCTTTGGGGGAAGAAAGGTAGAAAACCAGAAGCACCTAATACCCACAATTTATTTTTTAAACCAACCCTCAGCAACAAAACATAAATTCTCACTCTAAAACCAGCAGGAGAACAACAGATTTGGATGTGGTGGTACAGCCAAAGGCACGTCTGAACATTTGAAAGGAGGAGTTGACACATTTTCAACTATTACCCCTTCAAACAACTATTTCCCCATAAATTTTCTGGTTGCATTGGTAGGAATGCTCATTATTCTACCCAAGACTTCAAAGAAAGAAGCAAGCAAGCTATGGTTTTCCCTCTAGCCTCCTTTGTGAGGCAACCAAACCCATATTAAATGCTGGAAACACAACAGATAAGAAAAGCAAGACAGCACTTCAGAACCAATAAACCCACTAACGTGTTAAAATATTAGTACAGCGCTCTTTCTGTTAAATAGAGGCAGACTAAAGAACTCTTTAAAGGGAAAACTCCTTTTTACTCACTATTTTCTGAGTTTAAAATTACTGGGAGTCCCTTGAGGCAGCAAGTTAAACATTTTAAAATTCACCCCCACACAATCCCCCCATTTGTCTACAATCACAAAAAAAAAATACAGCAGCATCTGGTACCTATTTTGTTTCCAGTCACACCTCTACCAAAAAATGCTGTGCTTTTGCAAGAGCACTGAAAGGCAGGGGAAGGGGAAGCCTTAACTTTGTTGATCCAACAGTAAAATCCACGATACTTACTGCAGGTCCTGGAAAACAAAAGAAAAACAAAGAAAGAACGAGTCAATTACAAAGAAGAAATATAATCTGATAAAGCAGCACATAGCAGGAACAACATCAGAATGATGTGGGACTTTTCAGTCCAATTCCCATGCAGTGACTTTCCAGATACACTCAGCACCATCCACATCCTCCTGTCACAGGACTATCTGACCTGTGCTGCTGGCACAGCAGTATTAATGAGGTAAAACCACTCTTTTCCCATCTTTTCCACAGCATGACTGCTCCCCTCTCCCCCCACAATATCCTGGGCACGTCACGAGGCAGGGCCCACATGCAGGGCATCAGGGCCTTGGGCACCACCTGTGGCCAGCAAAAAGGAGACAGAAAAATGCGCAAATTTTTATTAATAAAATCTATATTTTCACCATGGACCTCATTTACCCTTCAGATAAAGGAACAGAGGATAAGCTCACAAAAGCCAGAGGAGCAGTGTAGCAGGGACTTTACAAGGACAGTGCTACTGCTTGCACACACCCCAAATGTTGCTGTCGGATAGTCCCCATCTCTCCCTGACCTCAAAACACGTCACACAACCCCACAGCCCTGTGTCACCCCCATGTGGCCCCTGCTCGTGTTCAGAGGCAGCCGGTGGACTGATGCACAGTGCCTTAGCTCCAGGGGAACACCCATCACACCCACGTTAGGCGTCGGGTGCCAGCGGCACGGTCTGAAGCTGGCATTAACAGCAGCAGAAAAAGAAACATTTCCCCGTGTTCCCCAGCAGTGCAGGGTGTTCACCACCAGCCACACCAATTTCTGCAGTTTTCCTACTGCCTTCCCAAACTGGTGCTGCCCTGAGGTGAACATTGAGCCCTAATCCAAAACAATCCACATTGCACTCCTGTTCATGAGGCAGCCTATAGCTCTGCTTGGGATTTCTTCATGCTCTGATTCTTGCCTGATCAAAACCAGAAACCAGGCACAATTAGAAAAGAAAAAAAAAAATGTGGGAAAGCGTAAAATTAAATTAAATTTTAAAAAAGGGGAGGGGGAAGCTTTGTTCATCTTATGTTATTCAACAATATTATTCAACAAGCATATTTCAAGCCAATGCCTTTTCAAGGATTTTAAAATTTGTTTTAAAATTAAAAACATTGCTAAGCTGAATTAAAAAAAAACCAAACAAATAAGCCTAAGAATAAGGAGTGGCAGCAAGTAGTGACTGGCAGTGCACCAAGAACCATGGCACTGACCTGTGTCTGTCACCTGAAGGGGGTCAGTGCCACACAGCCACAGCAGAGCGCCTGGCCACACCTGGGGCAGGGACAACCTCCACGTCTCACTCCAGGCCAGAAGCACAGCGGCTTAACTTGCTCTCCTTGGTTTAATTTCTTCTGAATACAGAAGCCAGTGGCTCTATGCCAATTTATTAACTGAGAATCATAAACCTGATTTATTAACTCACTTACACCAGGCTACCCACAAAAGCCCTTTTGTGGAAAAGTCAAGAGTAAGTCTCAAAGAAGTGGGCAGGAAATTATTTTAATATGGGATTTCAATCATGTACCAATTATAATCTCTTTGGAATTTGTTGCCTACTTTCCTTTTCTCAGCTACTGGTTTTTTCTCCCCAACATGTGCAGGCAAGTGCTCTTTTAAAGTGCTTCCTCCTCCCAAATCCAGGAATCACAGTTGAATGGGGGGATCTGTATAGGCACCTGGGGGTGTTCCCCAGCCCCGTCAGTGGAGATACACCAATCTTTCGCTTCGCTGTTGGCCAACTGAGGCTAAATAAATCTTCATTAGGGCATAAAGTGAAACCTATTGAACTGATTCTTTTCCCCTCCCAAGAACAGCATCACTTTCTGGTTTGCTGAACGTGTTTTTCTACAGCCCAGCCACAAGGCACTTATTTCCTATGGAAGAAAGTAAAATATTTTGCAATTCAACAACAAATAAAGAAGCAGATCCTGTACCCAGGGGCTGCCCCTCATCCAACCATCTCATCACTGTGGGCACATTGTGCAAGAGATATGCTCTTTTCAAAGAAATCTACCAGAATTTACTGCTAATAATTTTGACTAGTGAGAATCAGTTCGAGAGGCTGAAAGGAAGAATCAAATTCTTCTTATAACAAATAAAAGTTGGAAACAGCCTTTGTGTATTGAAAACTATGTGACAAATTAACTTGGGGGCTGATTTCAGAAGGAAGAGGGGAAAGACAAAAATAGCCTGCAAATGCACAGATTTTGGTCTCTGATTGATTTACCCTGAGCAGGGATGATGCTGCTATAACCAGGAGGGAACAGCTTGTGCTCAAGCGCGCAAGGGCATGGAGATATTTGGAAACACCAAAAGATTCCTTAAGAACATGGACAGCTGTGCTAGCGGGAGGTGAAAATCAAAACTCATTAAAAATTAATGACCCAGATTTCCTGATTGACCAACTTTAATGTTATTTTGTATATCCAAAGCCCGAGCGGGTCACAGTGGCATCATCCCCAGCAGTACACAAACATATGGGAAATGACAGGTCACAGTCATTTCTTTCCAAGTATTTTTTCAGCTTGGAAAATTTGGGATAAGATGATATTTCTGTTAAATCTGCAAATCATTTATCATGCAAGCTCTCCCACCATGAGAGGAGAGAGCCAGGCAGGGGAAACAAAACCAGCCAGACATTTCCAACAGCTCAGGAAGAGTCAGAGGCGACTTTGCTGCAACTCTAAAGGGCAAATAGCCCATCCCCAAGGTAGCAACCATGCATCTGTGGCCGCCTCTTGATGTAAAAACATTACAATACAAAAGAAATCTGTACTAATACATAGTTATGTGTATTTATACCCACACAATATGTATATACATACACACACAGTTATTAATTCAGGATGCTGTAAGGGGAGTAACTGAGTCATGGGTAACAACAGAGGAGGACAACTGCTACAGTCATAAGGAGCCACAGAACCTGGGAAAAAGGATTTGTCACTGTGTGGTGACCTCTAACTCCTACCTATGCCTGGGTCACACAGGGAACGTGCTCTCCTAGCAGAGGCTCATTCCTCACAGCATATATGGGGACAGATTAGATTTGTCCTGAAGCTCAGCAGAAAAAGAAGTCCTTGGGTATGAGGTTGTCACAGGCAGTTCATAGTGAGAAATATGGGGAGCAAGAGAAATCCCTGGATAAATACAATTTTCTGTGTGATTCACCCACATGCAGCCACACGTGCACTTACTGAGTAACAACAACTGTATATTTACACTTGTCCCCTCAATCACACGGCCATGGGTTTGAAAGTGTAAATCTTGATATGTAAAATATGGGATTTTAAGTACATGTAGGGCTGGGAGAGAAATAACCCTTCCCTGGATAGAAATCACTTTTTTTTTTCCCTTTTAAAAAAGCTTTAGATTCCTTCTTGTTCCAAATCAGGAAATTTGCACAAATAGAATAGCTGTAAGAAAAAAGCCCACTCAAACAAACAAAAAACCCCTTTGGATTAAATCTTTGTTAGAAGTTCAAATTAAGGCAACACTTGTAGCGTAACATAAATTTGGAAAGAAAAAGTCACGGGTGGTGGGCAGAAGACTTTTATCCCAATTCACCAATTTCAACACATTTCCCCAAAAACTGCTTTTGAAATAAAAACATTTTGTAAACAAAACTTTTTCTGCCAAAAATTATGCCAAGTCAGGATTTTCCAATGAAATAATACTTCACCAAAAATACTCTTTCAGGCCCACCTGTAAAGCCAATTTTGTGCCTAAAACACCCAGCATTTATCCCCCTGGGCTGTAGCTGTGCACAGCTGATGCAGACAGGTGCCACCCAACACCCCAGCCATCAGCTTTGGGCAGCTCTTGCTTCATGTGAGGAGAGCAGAGCCTTACTCAGAGACTCCCCAAACTGAACATTTCATGGGGATTTTGTCTCCTGCTTTATCTTGAGAGATTTTGAGCTTCAGATCAGTTTTCAGATTAATCTGCAAGTCAGGGGAAGAAAGCAGAACGATATTACAAGAGACCGGAACGTCATCTCCCACCATCGAGTTGTGCAAAGACTTTGAACCAATACTTAAACTAAGCTCCAAAATCCTGGATCCTATTCATCCATCCTTCAGGAACACCCCAGCATGGCTCAATCTTTATAAAAAATAAACACAAAGCCCCATGAGGGCTGTGCATCCGTACCCCATCCCACTCACACAGCACCAGCTGGCAGCAAGAGGGGAAGCAAAACCTCCCAGGTCCCTGGCAAAAATCCGTGTTATTTCACGAACGCTCACTCCAACAGTTGAACTGTGTCCTCACTGGGACATATCACATTGAAAAAATAAGCTAACATGACATTAAACCTGATTTTGCCTTTGGCAAGGAAAAAGAACTGCATCTGAGATGAGCAGGCTGGCTGTCAGGACCAACCGTGACGGCAAGTGCTGCAAAACTTTTCTTCCACCCCACAGTCAGAGAAGGCTGAAAATCCCACATAAAACTGTATTAAAATGTGTTTTTATTTTTATACACAACTTCCATGGGTGGGTGCACATGGGTCCGCGAGGCTGTGCTTGCTTTCCAGCTGGAAAAGAAGTTGCTGATGCTCGTGTGCAGGAAAAGGGTGCGGAGACCCTTGTGTCCGTCCTGGCAGGATGGGATGGAGCTCAGGACATGCTGGACCAGACCAAACAGCCAAAGTGGCACCTCCCCAGGGAGGCTGCTGGTGTGCATTTCCTGGCCTCATGGTAGCAACAGTGGGATAAATTGGTTTTTAAAAGTAGCCTCTGTCACAGTGGTTGTGCCCAGCGCCAGGACTGCTCCTCTGCTGCAGCAGTGATTCCCACAGGACCAGATGATGGAGAGAGTAAATAAAATGGGTTGGATGAAGCCATTTGACTCAATTACTTCCCAGTTTGTTCAGCTGGTTTGACGGTGGCAGAAACACTCCCCCAGGTACTTGATCCTCGTGTCTGAGGTCAGGGAAGGGATGACAGCGGGGACAATTGTGCCGCCACGGGGAGCTCAAGCTGCCACCAGAGATGTGAGGCCCAAAGGAAGGATGGGGTTAGTGCAGCCCTTTCTGCCCTTCAGGGCTCCCCAGGGGGAAACTTGTTGACTTTATGCTTCTCTACAGCAAAATAAACCACCAAGCCCAGAGGCAGGACCCCAGCAGGACCCACTGCCTGCCCTTGGTGGGTTCTGGGGGCAATAACAAATATTTTTTGAAGCATGTGCAGCCAGGCTTGTCCCACTTCCAAACAGTCTAAATAGTTAATTTTTTTTCCTCTAGAACTAGTTTAAAAATTAATCTTTTATGGTATGGCACATATCTGTGGAAGAGAGCAGTTGTCCCAATGCATTCTCATGATGATGAAGTCTTAGTTTAGAGAAACAGAGCTGTTGGATTAATTTATTTCATCTGAATCCATCATGGCAGAAGAAAAAAGCAAAATTCGGTCTTGGTTTAAATCAACAGGAGGGTGTGATTAAAAGGGACAGGAATATCTCTTAACAGTTTCTCTGCTTGTTTCTTAGAGATATACATTGAAAGCTTCAATATGAATCTGAAAAGGTTTTTCAACATGACCATTTCAACAAATGCCAGAGAAAAACAGTTCCCAAAACAGTTCCCTTGGCAGGGCTGAGCCTTCTGGCTCTCCAACAGCCTTTGTCTGGAGGCTGTGAAGCCCTAATCAGGCAGGGTCCCTGGGGATGGACACCAGCATGCTACACAAACAAAGCCTTATTCTCATTTATCAGCTGTAGCGAAGGAACAAGGACCTGGTTTATGTGTGGTCAGGTTCTCAGACAAATATAGAAATACATATTCAAGTTATCTGGAGAAACAAACATCTGGCAGCTCAGCCAAAAGCAATACACAGCGGGATGCCTGCTCCCTGTGTGTCTATCTGCAGTGGGGCAGCCCACAGGCTCCGCACGGCATTCCTTGGATTTCACTGGTGTGCCCCTTTGAGCCTGGCTGAGCGTGTGGCTGTGTGCAGTGGGTGCCTGCTGCACTCTTCCCTATTTTCCTGCTCAGTTGCAGAAATGTAAAAAAAAGTTGTTACTAAGGTCTGAAACTTTTTATCATCAATAATTGATTTCTGTTTTTTCTTTGTTTTCTTTCATAATGCTTGCTCTCTTGCTGGTTCTGCATTGATTCCCTGGCAGCTTTCTGCTTCATCAGAGGGATGTTCAAGTGCATTTGCAGATGTGTCACAGCACGAGGGCAAATGATGCTTTTCAAAAGCTTTGCATAAAGCAGGGAGAAGAGATTTAAAGGCATGAGCGAGCTCAGCCCTACCTCGCAGATTTCTGTATGGACCAGAGACACATCTTGCACAGAGTTTACATAAATGCCTGCATATAAAATCAGATCCACTGGCTGACCTCTCCAGCTGGCCTTGGTTGAACGCTGTATTCCACTGTGCTCCTTAGAGCCCTTAGGTGATATTTAAAAAACAACCAAAAAAAGAATCAAAGCTGTCTGGTCACTATTCCTACAGCCCAGCTGCTGGGAAAATGAAACAAATCAACAAAGCTGGCTGGGATCCACCATCACCCCATCGGCACCCATCCCTTGCCCAGGAGTAAATCCCCGATGCTTCAGGAACAAAAATATCTCAGAAAACACCTAATGCACTCTGGAATACCATCAGTGGAAGAGAAGGGAAATGCCTGCCTGCCTTTCTTGTCCATCAGTTCATGTGCTGCTGCTGGTGTGCAGCACAAATCCCCTCAATTTCCTTTCCTCAGAGTTAAAAAAATTGTTTAAAATATTGGTGATCAGAAAGTTATGCTGCCCGCTTTGAAATCCCAGTTGTGAATTTGCTGTAGCGAGAGGCAGCAGAGAACAGAATTCAGCCTCCTCACTGAATGAACATCCACTGGCTCCCATTCATTCTCTCAGTGTTCAAGAACCTAAGAGCTGGGACATGTAAAATTTCCTATGCTGCTTTCTGGCACACTGAAGCAATCCCAAAAACTGGCTGGCTTTCTGGGCACACCCCTGTTTGTTTTCCTCAGAAAGAGCAGCTCCAGCTGCATCTCTCCCTTCTCCAGCAGCACTCAGACCCAACAGCAGAACGTAAACAGCACTTCACCCCAGCTGAAACAGGGGCAGTCCTTTCCCTTTTCAAAGACAGGGACCAAACCCCAAACCTCACCAGATACACCAAAATGACAGAGACACAGAGTTACAGCCAGCTCAAACGAAAACCCCAGCAAGGTTGCTCTGTGGTTTCACCAGGTGGAGAGCACAGTGATGCTCAGGGGACCTGCCCAAGGCTGATGGCCGAGGTTTGGTTATCCCTGACTCCCAAATGCAGACACCAGCACCCTGTGGCTGGCAGTCAATGTATGGACACGTCCACATGCAGAGAACAAGCCAGTGCACACCTCCCATCTAACATGGCTGGGGGGTTCCCTATTTCCATGCTAACTCACTGTCCCTCTTCAGTGTTGGATGGGGCAGCCATGAGGCTGAACACTGCAAAGAGAAGTGGAAGGATGGATAAAAGATGCAACAGCTGTGGGTGTTTTGAGTGGAATTTACTTGGTTTTTTTGTTTTGGTTGGTTGCTTTTTTCCTTTTTTTTTTAAATTTGTTTTTGGTTTATAGGGTTCTGGGGGTTAGTTTGGGGTTTTATAAAAATTTTAATAAAACCCTTTATATCCACCACAAAGGATGTAGGAAGCCCCTGTTCCACAGCCTGTTAGGTGCAGGTGACTGGTGTCATTCCCCAAAGGTTCCCACACCACACAGGGACACCCCCAGGGCCCCCAGTGCCATCGGGGCAGGTGATGCTTACCGGGTTCTCCACGCCGGCCGGGCTTCCCTCGCCTCCCCGGGGGCCCTGTGGGAAGCAGAGAGCACAGGGTTAGTGATGCCAGAGGGACAGGGAGTTCAGGAGAGTATCTACCACATGTCCTTCCCTTTAGACCCATCTCATGTCTTCCGCCCTTTCTCAAATACCAAATAAATTAGTACGCTGCACATTTTAATTACCTTCTTTTTCCCCACAACATAATTTTGGTGAAAAAACCAAGATCAGGCTCTTAGGCAAGCTGGGTAGTAGGTTTTGAAGTTATTAGTATTGCTTACATAAAAGGGAACCAGGTCTTACATACTCCAAAATTCTGGGGAAAAAAACCTTTGCTGAGCGGGCGGCATTGCTGCGCAGTCCCTGCGTGCTGCAAATGGCTGTTACAGCCTTCCAAAACACAGTATTTAAAGTATTCAAGTGAGGAAGGTAAACCTCTTGGTACTACTCATTATCTGAGTCAGAGCTTCTTCTGTGCAGACTGCTGACGCAGCCTGGATCTGGTCACACATTTATAATTTCAGTCTTAAAGCTTGTTTGTATCCTTACCCTACGGGGCAGCAAGGGCTAAGGGATCAATAAAGTGCCATAAATGACAAAATACTCTTAATCAAGTAAAAAAGGCACTCAAACACTGAAAAATAAACACTGATACAGAATACTGCTCCAGCACACATAGAGCATCCGGATCCATAACACCACGTCCTTCATGCCCAGTGTGTTGCAGCCTCTCTGCTGCAGCCAGGATTCCCTGCAGGGCACCTGGAAGCATCACTTCTCCCACAACACCTGCATTGCCAGGCTGGAAGGAAAAGCCCCTTTTTGCAGCCTTCTGCAGCAGATCAGCCAGCTCTGGTGGAGTACTTGCTGAGTGACAGCAACATTAACAAAAAGCAAGAACTTGCTTTTTATCTGAGAAACAACACTGCTCCCTCTCCTTTCTGCTGGAAAAGGATGATAAACAAAGATCATTAAATATTTCTGCACTCCTATCAGAATTTCCCGTTGCATAAACACTTCTGCGCTCGAACGTGCAACTGCATCTCCAGAATTTCAGCCACAGCCTGGAGTGCTCCTCTTTGAAGTTTGGATACACTGTCCAGCACTCCCCCTCCCCAGCCCACCACAGAGCTCCAGCAGACCCTCTGCCCTCAAATCCCACTTGCTCCCTCGCTATGGGATTGGCAACCTGCAGACAGAAGCCCTGGGTAGTCACAAATGATTGGTAGAAATATCTACCAGTACTCCCTAAGTAATTTGCTCACAAGTTTCTACAGGGAGGACAAAAAAACCCCAAACATATTTGCAGCCTCCTTGAAAGCACATTACAGCCAGGACAAAGGTTTACTTCCTCCCTCCCCAAGTCAAGCTGCTTTGGAGAGGAACCTCCAGCTCTGATGAAGCACCTTTTTCAACCCTGCAGACCAGTTGTGCATTGAGCAATTAAAGCCCCTCTACCTGCACCAACCTCTTGGCTAATTTTGGGGGTCTGACCCCCAGGCAGAGCCTCAGCCTCAGCAGCTTTCAGCCTCCCTCAGAGTGCTGGGGGTGCTTTAAACACCAGCCTTGCTTAATCTTTCCCTGCCTTTCCACGGACTCCTCCTGGATCTGTTTAAAGTGGCTCGCTCAGTAACCACTCGGCTTTACCTCTTCTGCTGGCTGCAGGCAGAAAGCACGGGCTGCTCCTTAGGGAGGAGGAAATGTCCTAATGGAGGTGTAGGAGAGGGAGGCCAAGTATTTAAACAAGCGAGTAATGAGTTGGTATTGATGCTTTCAGGCAGCTTAAAGGAGGGTTTATACCAAAGGGTGAATGCACAGCGCTCCCACATAAAGCTTCGGCTGGAGCCATTCAGCTGAGAATGTGAGAAACCAGCAAGAAACCAAAGTTTCTGTATAAAGAGGGACCTTAATACTAGGTTGGGTTTTTTCAAGTTTAAGGGATTTCTTAGTACTTCACACCACATGGGAAAAATTGACTCTTGCCTACACCAACACAGGTGGTCCAGAGAGATGGTAGATACCCCATCCCTGGAAACATTCAAAGTCAGATTGGATGGAGCTTTGACTGACCTGATCTAACTGAAGATGTCCCTCCTCATTGCAGGGGGATTGGATGAGATGACCTTTAAAGGTCCCTTCCAACCCCAACTATTTTGTGATCTTATAATGCTTTCCCTCCAGTCTTCCAGGAAAAAAGTGGGTGCAGCATATGGAATTACAAACATATTTTAGAGATATTGCTTGTGGCAAGTGTGAGATAAACCAAAATTGAGAGACAAAAAAATTAAAAATCCATTCTCATCTGTTTTACTGCTGCTTTTATCTGAAAGCAATTTGCTAAAAAAAAAAAAAAAAAAGTAGCATTTTGGAAACCACATTTAGAATCCTGCTGCCATTCAGTAGCTGGGTTAGGAAATGTCTCTGAGGAGAAAAAACTTTGGTGGGAATTAAAAGGAAAAATATCAAACCCAGTATTTACTTTGGGCAAGTGTGAATTCTGTGATACTGATGTGGGTGAGCAGGACAGAGACCTCCCAGCTCCCACAGGAGAGGGCAGCACACAGGAGCAACCCAGGAGTCATTAATGCCATCTGCAACCTCAGACTCCGCAGATGTGATAAAGTCTATGGTCTGCACAATTGGAAATTATGATTTTAGCAATTTCTAGCTTGTTCTGGGGGCTCAGCTTTGGATACTGCTTAGTGAACTGGGCATAAAGTGAATCCATACTACACCTCTTGTTTTCAACCCCTTTAAGAAATTACAAAAGAAATTAAGGAGGCCTGGGAATTTGCTTGAAGATAAATGTTCCCTGTAAACTGTTACCTAATGACTCCATCTCCCAAGACCTCACAGTCTGATGCTTGTTCAATATAATTAAGATTTATGTTGCATTAAAGTAAATTGGGCAATAGCCGAGTCTTTTCTTCTAACTGTGCCAGCCCCGCTGTATCAGTTCTGGGAGTCCTTTATTTACATTGTTATGAAAGAGCTTTGGGGAGGAGAATGAATACAAAGCATAACAGTCTATTTTTAAACAACTTGTCACATTCAAGCTAAACAGCTTTAATCCAGGGCATAATATGCAATTTCTGACAACACCCTAAGTTTCCCAGTAAGATGATAGATTTAGTAACCCAAAGACAAAGAAAGAGAATGAAATATATTGCTATTTGAAAATATTATGAGGAAGAGACGATGGATGTATCTAAAGAATAGCTCCTCAGAAACAAGGTAAAAAGTTCACAGTAAACATTCAGAATTGCTGGGTAGCAGCCACTTCTGTCATCTACTGTGGGCAAGTAAATGAAATATTAAAAATCAACATCACTTTATAGTTCACATAAAATATTGCCAAAAGCCAGACCCATGTACTTGTCTGCAGTACAGTAAATAACCTTCGTTTGAACTAATTTACCCATTGCAAATTGGGCTGCTCGATGAACACCATAATCCATCAACACCAGGACAACAGGCACTATGTGTGTTTAATGTCTTTTTACCCCGTATAATTATGCCAAATCTAGTCCTTGACCCATGTTCCATGGCTGAGAGGCTGTACTGCTGCCTCCCACCCCTTCAGCTGGATGGATAAGTTTCTGCCTGGGCAAATTACTGTTGGGCATAAGGTAAAATCAATATTTGTTGAGGACAAAGTGAGTTTAAAATGTTAGCAAGAAAGAGAGTCCAGCAAAACCTCGCTGAATACCAATGTTTTGTTAAATGTTATGCCACTGAAGCACATTTTATCCAAGAACTTGTGGCACCAACTTGTGCTCTTCCCTTAAACTTCTCCTACACATCACCCTTTTCCACTGAGAACGTTTACACAGACACGTTCCATAAATCTGGGTCCATCTCTTCCTCCAAGCCATGTGCTGCTGAGGCTCTCAGGGACTTTTTTTTCTTACGTTGATCCAAAGAAGTAGCTGGGAACAGCATTCAAGTAAAAACCTTGGCCAAGTGAAATGAAGACTTATCTCAGTGGATCTTTAGACTAGAGGGTTTTTTCCCTTGCAAGCACAACACAATGAGCTGATCAGGTTTGAACTCTTAATCACAAATATTTAGGTTATTTTTAGGGCCTTGTTTTCTAGAGGAACTCATATCTAACACATTATGTTCTGACATGGGATTAAGTATTACACCAATTTTACACCACTCATGTGGTTGCACTTAAATTCTTTTTTTTTTCTTTTATGAGCTTCAAATGGTTTAACTTGTTTCCCTTTCCTCCCTTTTGGCATTTTCCAAGTTGCTTTCAAAATATCAGCATTTTTTTTTTCAGTTAAAAATGAATCAACCAGAAGAATGGCTTGAACAAATTGGTTGGTTCAGCCACTCTCAAAATGTGGATTTTTTTTTCATATGGCTTCACTTAGAAGGAAGGAGAACTTTGCAGCAGAGCACCGTGGGGTCTGGTATCGAGCACGAGGAAACTGCGGCCCTGGCCTAGCTGGCTGTTCCTGCACAAAGGCCAATTTACTTTCTTGTTCCCTGAGGAAAAGGTTTATGGTTCATGGGCAGAAGTCAGATGCTGCGATGCTTGCTCAGCTGATACTCATCAGGTATTCAAGTCAGGCTGCGGCTCCGAGACCGCAGATCTCAGATTAAACAGTTTTGGGTCACAACACTTTGCATGAACCTTTTTGGCTTCGGATTCCAACAGACCCAAAGATTCAAAGCAAATACCAGATGCAGATTGGAAACATGCAGCACCTACAGTCTGCAGAAGTTTTCCAAATAAAACAAAAAAAAAGAGTAATATCTAGATTCATTTCAAATTTGGCCCAAGTGCCCCAAAAGCTCTCTGAAATCCTGGGCTACATTATGTCTTAGCAAAAACCACCCAGAGAGCAACCTCTAGTTATTAGCTGGGGAGAGCTCCTTGCACTTCCATCCCTGATCCAGTTGCTTTCAAGGCACAAAAGAAGCAAGAAATTGTTTTCCTTCTTATACCTTCAAAAGCATCTTCCTCACAATGCACTGGGGAGCTGTGCTCAACCTCAGGGAACAAGACATCTGCTCCAGGAGCCAAACTGGATAATAAAGGGCAGTATTCAAAATTTGTTTTGACTAAAGCACCTCAGGGCCTCAGCACTAAAGGTTTACAGCCTCAAACTCTTCTTTACCTAGAGCTAAAAGGGGTGGTACCCCCAAAATGAGGGATATCCAGGAGGGGATAGGGTGTAGTTTTAAATTGTTCCAACAAGATGCAGCAGAGCAAATCCAAGCCCCAAATCTAACAATCAGCAGCACCAATAAAACCTGCACACACCGTGTAGTAGCTTGAGATGACACAATGTTTCAAGACCAGGGAAAAATTTAGTGTGTTTAAGTGTGTTTTTACCTGTAGCCAGAGAAGTCCCCTCTTACCCTGGGTGGACGCTTGTTGCAAAAGAAATAAAAATGAAATTCAAGCTCATTCAAAGTGTGAAATGATACATGCACACCCAACTAAACCAAAGCTCGGATTATGCTCCATTTAAAACAACCAAGATGGTGGCGCTCGCTCCATACTCTGGATTCCCCACCCTCCACCCCTAAATAATTTTTTTTCTTTTTTTCCCACACCCAGGGACAGTTTCTTCAAACAGTCAAGTGCATACAGCTCTTTTGTTTAGTCATCAGGGCACGAAGATAAACTGAATTTGAGATATAAATTAAGAAGTGACTGGAATAAAGCCACAATTGCACTTACATCAAACATGGGATTTTTCTTCTCTTGTTATGGCTGGTCTTACTCAGGACATTTCCAGATAATACACTGGCACAGCTGCAGTGCAGGGCAGGAGCAGATGTTTTCAGCATACCCCTCTCTATTTTTAAAACAAGAGGATGCATATTTTGGCAGCTGTGAGGGCTGCTGTAGGCAAGGTAAAAAAGTTTTCATGGCAGATTTCAGTTTTCCACATCTGCACCGAGACAGCTGCTCCAGTACAAGTCCTGGACAGAGATGGGAACTTTGAACATCTTTCAGAAAGTGTCTATGCACAAACACGCATGCATATTTGGTTTCATGTTCCTTTATGAGAGCAGTGACAAGCTCTGTTCATTGTCCCCATATGCTCCTACACACTTAAAACACTTAGAAAGATTTAAAAAACCATTCAGGTCACAATCTCTTCAGAGACTTACTGGTTAGGCAAGTCAGACATAGCTGTATCAATCTGGAAAATGAACACAGACTCATTTGTCTTCTACAGAAACAAGCTAGAAATCTGTGCAGTGATAGAGCTGGGGAACAGAAATGATGCCAAACTCACATTGCATTTGACTGAAATTTATGATCCTTATATTATCTTCAGCACCAGGTAACTGAAAGCAGCACTGCCCAGAACAAGAAATGAGCAAACAGACACCTTCGAGGTCTTTTTCCTGCTCAAATAATTTCTAACACAAAGTCACCTCTGGGAAGAATCAAGAAGTCACCAGCACTAGATTTATTCAGCAGATGAACATGATGATTGCTCTACTTGAATCACTAAATCTGCCTCATGAAACACCAGCCTGTTTACCAACACAAGGAGCAGATGCACATCTCAGGAGCACCTCTACAACATGACGTAATGGTGTATTTCTTGCAGAAATAAGACAATTTTCTTTTTTTCTAAGAACTACAAGACACTTCTGTAAGGTAAGGAAGATAACAAAGCACTTATTTCTTCCTTCAGCTTTCAGTTGCAGTCTCACGTTTAAACAAGTTTGACATGTTGGATTACAAAATCTCTTGTGAAACATTCAGATCTGACACAAAGTACTTGGGTTTTGATGAATTGCATTGTTGGAGCACGGAAGTACTCAAAGCTAATGCGTCTTAGCTGCAATCAGAATTAGCCATTCCAGAGCCAAGATCCTACAGAGAAAAAAAATAAAATACTCTTTCTCATTTTTGATATGTGAAAAATGAGAAGAGATACCAGCAAGTCAAGGCTTTGAGAGCAGCTGAATAACACGGTTTCTTGGACATCTAGAGAAGATCCCAGTGACTATGGGGAAGGGTATGTATTGGAGACTTGAAGCAAAAACTCACATCCTTTGTATCTATATGTTATTCTCACACTTGCAGACACAGTCTGTGGATAATGCCCCTTCTGGCAGGGTTTTCCACCCTCATTGTTTCCCAGTTTCCTATGAAGGGGAGCCCAAGCTGCCAGGTGCAAACCATAAAGCATCCAAGGGACGGGGCCAAGCACATCCTAAGAACACACCCACAACCATCACAGTAATATCACCAAGAGAATTTGCTTCTATGTTACAAATCAAATTCAACATAAAAATCAAAGTTTTCCTGTTTCCAGCCTCATCCAACACTGCACTTATATGTGACTATTTCAGTATTTCTAAAAAACTGTTAAATTCTTCCTCCTGTGGTCTTCAAAAGAAACATTTTTCTCCTTTGTAACCCTCTCTCCACCCCAAATCTCCTGCATACAGAAGGCATTTCCTCCATCTTTGTAAGAACTATCTTGTTCTCTACACCTTATTCCACAAGCATCATCATCTCTATAAAGAGAGATCAGGAATAGCCTATAAAGCAAATATGAAGTCAGCTTCTGGAGCTGTTTTTTACTTCCATTATCTGCATTGACCCTTGACCAGGGCTTCAAAAGACGGGGAAAAGCACATCTTAGTGAAAGAGAACCCAAGCAAAATGCAAACAGCCAAATCCCCTCCATGTGGATGAAGCCTTGTAAAACATAAGTAAAAGCTGTACAAAACAAAACTAGAAAAATCACATCCTTTTATCACAACGACAGCAGTGTCGCACAAATAAACAGCTCTAAGTTACAGATACTAACAAGGTTGTCTGTTTCAAAATAATTTTACCCAATATAAAACATCCAGTGAAACTCCCACACAGTCTTCAACAGAGTTAAGAGATGGAAGTCAGACACGGGTGATCCTCCTCCCAGACACTCAAAATTAAATTGATGCGTGAATTCATTCTGCCCTGAATTATCCAACAAGCACTTAATCTAAGAATCAGACTAATTTAGGTTGGAAAAGACATTTAAGAACATTAAATCCAACCATTAACTCAGCGCTGCTAAGTCCCTAAACCATGTCTCCTAAATGCCACAAAAAGAAAGCAGACCATCTGCAAGCAGAGTTGCTGACCCAAGGAAAAAGAAAAAAAAGAGAAAGAAAATAAAATCTTCTCTCTTTTAAGTAGAAAAAAATTCAATAACAATGTGAACTTGTAAATACAACATATACATGCCTCAAATATCCTCATTTTTGGTTTCCACTAAAATAAGCAATTTTTAGAACAAGCATGTAAATCTCAGTTTTGCTGTAGAAGAATAAGGCTGGGGTCACCCTGAGATTTCTCTGGGTACAGCTGAGGGTGTCACCATCATGGGAGAGGACATGACATTTCTTGGCCTCTGGATTTTTCTTCTCCCTTCTGCTAATGTGTTTGCAATAAATCTTACAGGAACTTAAGCTCTAGCTGCACATTTAGAGCACAACTCAAATTCTTTGGAAATTATAACCTTTTGTGAAAGGGCAAGTGCATAACCATATATTTGAGGGATACAGTCTCTGCCTAATGGTGTGGGAAATTGTCTTTTTTATAACCAGAGAAGTTCTCTTCTTTGCAGTACTTTCCAGAAAGGGAAAGCCTGGACAGCAGCTGATGAAGAGCACAGCAAAAGTAGAAGAAAAAGATTGAGAATAGAAGATCTGAGGAAAAAAAAGAGCAAAGTAAATCAAAAGCCAGAAAGAGTCTTCAAGTGTAATAAAATATCCCCACACATCACATCGGACCAGCCTTGCAAGGAGATATCTTCCTACTTGAGATACCTCCTGGAGGAGAGAAGTCAACTCTCAACCTTGTGGAAGCTTCCCATGTCGGGGCTGAAATTATAATGGAAAAAAATGGCAAGTGAAGTGATTCCAGTCCCAGAGCAGCAGAAACAATATACTTTGTTCTCACAAATTGGGACCAGGTAAGTTGGCACAAGGTCTTTGGCAAAGAAACAATTAAGCCTCAAATTTGAGACCAGAGCAATAGTATTAGATCACTTACTCAGACTTAAGTTGTGAGCAGCTGTTTGGCTTTTATTTCACACAAGACCTTATACTGTAAAAGGAATTCCTGGCCCACATTCAGATGCTATATTTGCTCATAAGCAGTGTTTCTCATTTGAGTCCTGATAATGCACGGAAATCAGTGATGAAAAATTTTTACAGAAGAGATGCAGAGAAAGAAAACCAAGTATTTCTTTAGAAGTACTTAGGTCTTGTTGTTTGGTAAAATTCTTATTTTAACTGCAAATGTAATTAAAAGTACAAGTGTCTTCTCTCCCTGCTGACCTTGAGCAAACACCAGATTGACTGTGTGTAAACAGTTTGCTTTCCCACCCATCTGAGATCCTTCCAACAAAGGAATACACGAACTCTAATGAAAAATACAGTTTCCATTCTGTAGGCAGAACCAGCACGTGCTACAGCCATATTCACTCCCCAGAAAGAATACTGTGTTTCCTGTAGCAAGTGTGAATGATCAGAACAATATAATCCCTTTTACTGCCTTGTACCTGACCTACATTGCACAGCTTCCAGCAGAAATAAGCTGAGGCAGTCACAGTTAAGATTGCCAGATGAGGCCTAAATGGCCACACTTATAAGCTCTAATAAATAAAAGTAATTAATGACTAACTTAAGAGCAGCATTTGTGTATCCATTTAAAGAATTAGGCTTCCAGCCATAATGCTAATCCATGTCAAGTCTGAATTCAATTAACATGCAGGAGCATGACGGCTAATACAAAGGAAGTGATTAGAAAAAAAAGGAAAAAACCAGAATAAAACCAACATGCACTTTCAGGCTGGGTACAGGCTGCACAAGCCTCTGGGCAACTCTGTGAAATACAAAAATACTCCAGAATTTAACCACAACTTCCATCAGAAGGCAAGACAGCTCCAGCCTAAGATACCTGGCCACAGAGACATGAAACTTCCCCTTTGGCCGTGCCCCACCCTACAGGACCAGGCTGCAGACAGCAGCATCAGGGAGACGGAGTGCTCACTCCAGGCTGGGAGTGTGGATGCTGAAGGATATGGTTGGCAATGAGACTGACTACAAAACAGCTGTAGGAAAATCAGAATTTAAAAAAGAGGTGTATCAGCACACATAAAAACAGAGTTAAGATACCAGAGAGCCTGCTGACACTTCTCTGGCACATGCCATGCCTCAGAGGTGGTTGGCTCGAGGTGGGGAACAGGTGCAATTAGTGAAATGGGATGAGCCAACACACACAAATTTGCAAAGGCAAACTCTGTTACAGCCCCTTTCTGCCATGTTCAGGGCCCGCTCTGGCCCAGAATTCAGTGGCAATGGTTGTTTCTATTGAAGTGCAAAGAGGACATGATTTATTGCTCACACATCTGGGAAATGTTTCAGTAACAAGTTCCTTTTAGACCAAAGTCTTCTGGGCCAATGTGTTGCACCACAAGTCGCTTCCAAGCATGCGCCTCAGCCGATGCCTTTCCGAGACACCGGTACAGTGTGGGGCTCTGCAAGTGCACATTAAACCCACAGACCACCAAAAGGAACTCTGTAATTTGCTTAATCAGGTCATTTGCCTACTCAGTGCATCTTCTTTGATGACCAGTCTGGTTTATCAGAGCTCACCGAAAGGGTGGTCAGGCATTGAAGCCATAATGAAGTGACTGACTTTGCTCAGCTGCTTCTTCCAGATGCTTAATTCATTACCAATAACCCAAATGCATCTTTCAGAGGTACTTAGACCATTTTCAGCTCCAGAGTTTCAGTTGTCTATAAAGCAATAGGTCTATAAATCTTTTTACATGGCAGCTAAACCTATTTCCCACTTTAAAGTAAAAAAAGCAGGATCAATAGGACAGAAAGGCAGCAATGTGGGAGGTGTACATCATTTTTCTTTTTTAATAGTGAAAAGCATCTTCAAGATGAAATGGGAAATTTAAATTATTTCTGACAATCCCACAGTGCAAATTTTCACCTGCAGATACTTGAATTGTGCCATCTGTGCTTTTTAGAGATCAGCTGAACAATGCTGGATCGCCAGTTTAACTTACCAAACAATATCCAGGAAAGGTTCAAAGGTTTAGCAGAGATGAGGTATTGCTGCTCTTTAAACACTGAGATGAGATGAAAAGAAAGAGGCAATTATTCCGAGCAAAGCTATCCAATATGTTACTAAGTTTGGATAAGACCATCAGTTTCCACTTGTATTTTAAAGAGTCCAAGTTTGGGAAAAACAGCGCAAAACATGGTGAAAGAAGGAAACCAAGCCAGAAAAATATGAACAGGAAAGAGAAGAAGCATCTGACTTTCTTCTGGTGTTAAGGACAAGTGCAGTGGTGGGATCATACGGACCCGAGAGAGACAGCACAACATTCTGGCACAGTAAGGGACAAAAGAGAATCAAGGAGGAAGATTTCACTTCCCAAATATGTCAGTTTGAGACTTGATGGAAGCATTTTATCATTTTATGAGCCTTTTTTTCCCCACAGACCACGATTTTCTTAGTCATGTGCTCTAGGTACTTTACAAAGATTTTGCCAACCTTCCAAGTCTACCTTGTTCTTGAAAGACAATGAAAAATGGCAGGTTTCTCCTCAAAGTGAAGCAGCAGGGTTGGCCTACATCTTACATTGATTAATATACGATGCTTATTGCTGGACCTTTCCAAGATTTTAACTGAAATCAGACCTGGATTTTAAATGCAACACAGTAAGTCAAATCCTGCTTTCAATCTTGCTTTCTGGATTCCAGGATACACTTTTTACACTATTGATATCCTGGATTTAATTTCACCTGAGGATCTAAAAGTATTGCAAGAAGAAACCTTGACAGTCTTGCACAAATACAGATATATTGCCACTGAATTCTGAAATGGAGTTAAATGAAGCCTTTCAAAGGGCAGTTAACCACATAGTGAAGTGTAGCAGACGGAAATTAACACTGAAAGCAGAAAAAAAAAGGAAAATCTTGCTGGTAAGGGTCACAGGATTACAGTGTTTTCAAACCACTGCTTCAGATGGTGTTTTTTCTCCGAACAGACGAAAATTTTCTAGGACATCTGGCTCATTCCTCAAAGAATTGTGCTGGTGTAATTTGATTATTCATCAATATTCATAATCAGCCTTTCAGGATTTACTGCATCCATAGCTGAGTGATGCAGAGCCTATTTCTGTTGCAGGCCAGGACTTTGAGGGATTTAGGGAGTACTGAGCAATGAAGCTCAGTCTGAAGTTGAAACCAAATCCCAACGTTTCCACTCATTGTAAGCTTCAGAAAACATTCCAAAAATTCCCACCTTAAGAGTAGAAATACCTGTAGATCCAATAGGGTTTTATAGAAACTAAATATGGTTCTGTAGAACTAAGGTAAGAACATAGAATAACAAAAAATGGCATTTCCCATTTCCTCTTCCCTCCTCTCAAATTGTTCAACAGTCTCAGAATCCATTCTGGGTTTGGATTTTCCAGATAATTAGAAAGACCACACAGCCAGAGTAAATTCCCACAGTACATTTTGCTTTGCAACCAGGTGTCCATGTTTTGTTAGTGCTACTCCCAGTCAGCTCCACCCACAGCTGTGCATCCCCTGCAAATCCCACCCCCACCAGCAGCCCGTGGAGCAATGCAGCTTCCAGCTGCCATGCAGGAATAGCAGGTATTTCACACCACATAGTCCTCAGCCACTGCAAAAAAACCACCCTAAATTAATCTGATGCAGAGCAATGACTTCTACTGAACTGGTGAGCAAGAAATCCAGTCCCCAGCAGGGAGCTCCTGGGGAGCCCTGTGTCCCCAGGAAGCACCTCCTGCCACAAAGGCACCTCATGGGAGTCTTGTGTTGGACATCACTGCCACATGGATGTGGAGTGGTTGCACAGATCCATTACCAGGAAGCCCACTGAAACCATGGCTAAACCTTGTCCTAAACCAGGCTTTTCTCTGGGAGGGAGATGCTCCCTCACTCCGAGGCAGAGGTGCAATAACCCAAGTTTCCCGGGTGAAAGCAAGCTCTGAAGAATGGCATCTGGTTTCTGCACAACTTGGCTGTCAAACCTCTCTCTTGCTGATGTTTCTGTTTCTTATCTCCTTGCTTGTGTTTGGAGCTCTAACAAGTTCCAGCTGAGTGAAGGAACTGGCTGCTGCAGGGAGTCAGCCCCCACGGCCCCTCTGCACCCTGGGTCCTAGGCAGGGAACTCACCCGGGCACCTTCCCCATGGCCAGTCCAGTGCTGGGCACCATCCAGAGTGGCACAAGACCCCCCTAACCCCTGGCATTGCTTCATCTCTATTTGCCTCAAAAGTGACCCATAGTCTTCCTCTTGGAGATGGAAAAGAAAATCTTATTCTCAGTCACTACTCTGCCACTTCTCTCCTTTTCCCAGCTCTCTCTAAACCCCTCCTGCTGCTGACAAAGATTATTTCCCACCTTCATTTTCTTCTGGCGCTGTCGAATTATATGTGTTTACATTTGCTGCAGTACCATAAAGCAGAGTAAATTTTGCAAACACTCTGCCTGAATCCATATAATAATAAATCAGATCCTCCAAGAAACTATGTGTCACTTGTATAAAATTGGAATGTTTAAACACCCCCCCCCCCCCCCCCCCCAGATTATCACAGCTGCTTCTCCCCTCCCTCCAGCAAGTCCTCAGCCACCTCTGAAAGCTGTTATTGCTGACTGACAGGGGGACATCAACAACCCAACACAAGCTGACTGATTGACAAGCCCCTTTCTTTTTAAAACTGATTTTGCTTGGTAAACCATTTAAAACATGTCAAACAGTTCAACAGTTCCCTGTGAAACTACTGCCAACTCCGTTCCCTCTGGAGAATGTAATTATCATATTTATAGGGGAACAAATGCTGCATTTCTTTTCCATAATCATTTATTAATTGTTCTCATATTGAAAAATTTACTTTGGTAAAATAAATAAGATCCAGCCCTTGCTCATATTGCTGCAAGAAAAACTAATTTTGCAGAAGTAGGGCAGCCCAGGGCAGGAACCAGCTCTCACTTGTCCACAAACTGAATGGGAAACTGTAGAAGGCAGTTAGGAAAGAGTACCTTTACAATGGGGAAAAAAAAAAGAAAAATATAATCCCAGACTACAGATATTCAGCACAGTTCACTCTGAGCATTTATTGTGCTACTACTGTTACAGCAACCAGGAGACTTTTATCAGTTTTGCAGAGGGCAGGCAGACAAAGTTCCTGGTTCTAAAGACACTGCTATTGGATACACCTACGTGACAACAAAAATGAGTTTCAATAGGAAATGGGTAGTATAATAAAAAGGACAAACAACAACTCGAGTATGACCATAAATTTCCCATGGTCACTTAACTTTGGTGGTAGTGATTGACTCAGATTTTACTGGACGGTTTTACAACCATGAAGGAGAATTTACTCAATTGTGTAGATGCCGCCTCTTTTTTCAGTTCTTGAATTATGAAAAGGTGCCTTTGAAATTTCAGGGGTATGGGTTTTGCCTGAAAAAGCAGAGTTTGATGCTTATGGGAAGGGTAATTTTGTGCTTTTACAAATAAAAAAATATTAAGCTACAGCAGGAAATTGCAAGCAACTAATGTAAACTGGACACTTGACAACCGCTAGAAAATATTTACACTAATGTAACTATAACTGCCCAAAGGAAACAAACAAATGCTAGAAACACAACTTAAGTTGATGGAATGAGAAATAAACACAAGAATAATGGATGGGTTCAACCCAAAACCTTCGTGCACACATGTGGAGCAGTCCCTTCTCCTCCAGTGCTGTTCCTGCATCCCCATCTCCCTGGTCCTACCCAACAGTCTCCACTGCAGATGTGCCCTAGGATATGTGAGTGCCTTCATTTAAGCCATTATAAACCTCAAAGTTTGGCCCCAAGTTGCCTCACGGGAAGTTTAAATTATATAGTAAGAAAAATTTCTTCACTGAAAGGGTGGTCAGGCATTGAAACAGGGAATTGCCAGCCCCAGAAGTGTTGAAAAGGTGTGTGGATGGGGTACCTGGGAACATGGTTTAGTGCTGGGTTAATGGTTGTATCTCAGAGGTCTTTCCTAGCCAAAACAATTCTGTGAGTCCACCATTCTAAAGCATTTTCTCACTTGAGGAGGTGACAATGGAGCCCAGAAGAGAGAAGTAGCTCGTGGGGACACCACAGGAGCTTGGCTCCCCTGAACACTATGGAAATTAGAAGCATTCTTAAGTCCATAAAATTCCCAGTTTGGAGCAACTGCAAACCCAGTGCTGCTTTGTTGTTTCCACATGGCTGCACTGATGGTGCTGGAGAATCACAGAATGGCTCAGGTCAGGGGGGATTTCAGTGGGCCATCTGATCCAAAGCCCTGCCCAAGCAGGGTCATCCCAGAGCACACGGCACAGGATTATGTTCGGACAGTTCTTGAATATCCCCAGTGAGGGAGACTCCACACCTTCTCTGGACAATCTGTTCCAGTGCTCAGTCCCTGCACACTGAAGCTCTGCCTCATGTTCAGGTGGACCTTCCTGTGCATCAGTTTCTGTCCATTGCCTCATTCTATTGCTTGGTACCACCAAGAAGAGCCTGGCTCCACCCTCGACACTCTCAGATACTTACATATATTTATGCTTATATACATTGAAATCATGCATTTTATGGGGTCACAAAGACCCACAGCTCATACTACTCCTGAATCAAGTTGCACAAACCCTGAGGGCTTCATTTGCACCCGAAAAATAAACCTGAACCTCTTTTAATGGGTGTTTAAGCAGAATCACCGTGACAACCTGAGAAATGGCTGAGAGACACTTTGTTCCTGAAGTGCTGCTGCACCATGGCAGCAGCTCCTGCCCAGAGTTAAGGAGGTGATAAACACTCCTGCTGAGTGCGGCACAGACCAGCATTGTCTCTGGTTTTAGCTCTTGTTGACAGTGGATGAAATCCAGATTTGGAGCTGTGCATCCAGCAAGTGCAGCTTGCTTTTGGAGCCTGAGCCGTTGTACTCTGCATTTGGGTGGAAACCCTGCTAGTGGAACGTATGGCAGCATGGCAAAGGGGACACGAGCACCGAGCCACCACGCTGGACTCACTCCACAGCGCGGCACAGTCCGGCCAGCAATCCAGAAATACCCAAACATGAGGTTAAGGCTGGCTTTGTTTTGCTTGTGGGAGCTTCATACCACAAACTGCTTAATTTTTCTCCGTGTTTTTGGTCTGCTGTCTTGTTCTGGAAGCTTTGCAGAAGCTGTTGTGTCTCAGATACGCACTTTGCAAAACAGAGGAATTTCCAGCTTGTCCAGTGAAAGGCAGAGCCCTTTCAGCAAGTCCCTCGGACATCGTGGCCATGTGCACAGAGCAAGAGCCAGCAGAAGAAATTAATTCAGCACATAAGGAACAAAGGATACCAGGACTGCCAAGAGTAATATTAACTTTTCTCAAATGTAAGCGTGTTTGACATTGGCTTAACCATACTAATTTGCATACAATGCACTTCTTGCACAAAATTGGGTGAACTAATGACAAAGTGGGTAATTTCACAGAGCAAACAACGTCAGGGCACAAAAGTTAGTTTTTCATCATAAGACTTCAGGTATTTGAGTCCCCACAAAGCAAACAAAACAGGATCAAACAAGCCTAGAGTACTATCACTTCCCAGCTAATCCCAAATAGAAACCTGTGCTGAGCACAGGTAGCAGCTCTATCATCCATCCCTCCCCTCTCCACCGGCTCAAAATTCCTGAAAATACCACAGCCCATTTGAAAACGCCCAGTATGAAAGATGCCTGACATATTTTCATCTGCACCCTCATTTACAGCAGCCCCAGACTCACAGTTGTGCCGCACTAATCCCCAGTTCAGCCATCCCCAACCTCTGCCTTTGCCGATTACCCCAACTCTGACCCACCGAGAAGCAAGATTTAATCCTCCCCTGAAATGCTTCCAAGCCAGATTCAAACTGCCAAGAAAAAGTCCACATTCCTCAATTTCTATCACCCTTGGCTATATGCTTTGTTGGCTGAATTATCTTAATAGAAATATGTACAAATTCGAATGTGAGTGCATGTTTATCCCCACCGCTGGAGAGAAACCTGCCTTGCCCTACAGCCACCACACCCCAGGGAGCCCTTCTTCCTCCTCGTGCACTGGAGATTTGCAGATTAATCTCACCAAACCAGCTCTTTTCAACCTGGCAGCACAGACCATTCAAAACAGCTTTTCTGCATTAAAACAAAGACCTGTTTCTAGACATGATCCACCACTTCCATACAGGTCATTTGAAGTTTGCTCTACATTTTTCTAGAAAGGAGGGAAGACGTTTTCTCTGATGGACTTTGGACACACTGAGTATCCCAGCACATGCCCAGAAAAGCATTTTTGCAGCCCAAGTCCAAACGGGTCCTCATTTTCACCAAACATTGGTGACACTCCTCTGTTCCTCTCTCCTCCTTCAAACTCCTTGGACAAAGATGCTGAAGGAAAAGAGCCCAACTCTTTTTGCCAAGGGATGCACAGAATCCCTCCGTGCTTCCTAACACGGATGGTTTCCAAGAAAAAGTCACGTACAAACGACATCTGCAAAACTACTATAAGGCTTAGACCTCCACAGCATCCTAAACAGCTGTCTGCCATAGAATAAACAAATATTTTTCTTGTTTTATGTCTAGCAGTACATTTTATCCCAGAGATCTACAGTGGCGACTTCTGAGAGGGAGGAGTAGTGTTGGGAGAGATGGAGAGAGAGCTGGGACAATGTCCTGCTGAGAAAAGCAGTAGCTCCTGTGTGTCCCAAATTGTGCTTCTGGCTCTAAATAAAACTTACCTTTTTAAAGGTGGAGAAGACTAGTTGTTAATTAAAAAACAAACCCTGATGATTGACACATAGATTTAAAGTACCAGGGGGGCATTGGGGCTGCCTGGTAAAGAAAGATGTCTTTTCCAAATACTGTCTTTAAAATTTCACTCACACCACAATAAAAAGACTGTTTTTAAATTCAAACATCCCAACCCTTCATCTAAAGATCCCATCTTCACTAACTTGAGGGGCAGAGATCACTGCAGCTGTGGAGTGCTCATCACAACAGGAATTTCTTCATGCCCTGGACAAAGGGTTCATACCAAAAGAACTGGCAGCATCTCCATTAAAACGAAATGTTCTCCTTCCCTATTTTGTGCCACACGCAAGCTCCCCCACTAAGTTTCAAACTGTTTTTTAATCTAGTTATTAAATTAAGTGTCTTTTTTATCTTAGAAAAAAAGTTTTATTTGTTTATGATTTCTTTTAGAGCCAATGTAAGAGGTCAAATAAATTCCAGATGACATCCAAACTCTTCTGTATTTGAATTTTTTTGTCTTTTCTTTTGAAATTCACAGAAAGGAACACGTAAAGATCACAAGAAAATGCAATGATCTTTAAATCCCTGGATTTTCATCTTCTGCTTGCAACAGCAGCACTGTCATGGCAGGATCTGTGCTACATAGTACCAACTTGTGTTATACGAGATTTAATTATCTTTGTTTTTCAGCTGGCTCACAATACTCACTAGTTCTTACTATGCCACGGGCTGAAAATCATATGGTAATAGGAATTGTGTCAGTCATACCCAAAGGTTTTTCTCGTTTAGCTGTTGTGGCCATGAGGTTAAGAACTGGGGACATGGAGAAGCTACAACATACCAATGGCAATCCCAACGAGAACATATTCTATTGCTTATAGTCTTAACACCCACAATTCCTAACTTGAGACCTCTAAATCACTCCATGGAAGTGCTGCACACATTTTAACCAAGACTTGATTTCCTGACAATAACCACAGCTCAAATTAACCAGCACAACTCCTGGAAGAGGCAATAGGTTGCATCTTAAACCATCAGTCAAGACTTAATCCATGATTTAACCTAAATAATTTGGCAGTACAGGAGCATGGATGACGCTCTCCCTGTCAGGTCTCCTTGACCACAAAGGTTTTTGCCCTGTGGCCAACTGACTTTTAAGATTGCACCACACATTTTAATACAAGATTGAAGCTCAGGATCAAATGCTGGAGGCAGGAAATAAAATATTAATTAAAAAAAAAAATATTTTCCTGCTCTGCCTGCGAACACACTACAAAGGCTTTTCCTTGCTCAGAACTGCTGGTTTCCCAGCACTCACAAATTCTGGCCTCAGCTGCAGCTACTTCAAAGGCAATAGATATGGCTCAGAGAGAAAACAAAACTGGAAATAAAAACTATGCTGGCATTTCAGCAAAATACTGGTCACTTAGTGAGAAATCCTTGGGATCTCTGAATTAACTTTAGATTGCTTGAAATTTATCTCCCTGCATCTTTTTGATGCATCCCATTTTCTTCTGTGAATTTCTCCACACGATAGCTCTGTCTCCACAATCCCTGAAAATTAAAAAAAAACCAAATCAAACTGCCTTTTCACAGTCAAGCAAAGTATAAGCCAAATAACTTGAATTCCAAGCTTTCATTTCAAGGGAAGAGTTGTCATAAAATTATCACTAGCTCAAACCATGTGTCAGTTCCAGGACTCCTTCCAGGGCAAGAACACAGGTAGATACTGGGAACACTGAAATGAGACTCCCAGGGAGGCTTTGGCAGAGCAGCACCTCTCTACACACAAGGCTCAGCTCCACCTTCCCTATGCAAATGGGGGTTTAACTTAAAGGGGGCTTGGGTACAGAGCTGATTTTGTGCCAGTCTTACTGTATTCTTTAAGGAAAATTTGAATTGAGTTTCCTTCCCAATTCCTTCTCAATTTGTTTTTTCATCTCTTAAGAGCAACAATTACAACAACACACCACAGTCAACACAGGAGCTTCAGATCCATCATTTTATAAAGCATTCGTATGGGCAGGCAGGTAAAATTACACATTTTGGATAACGTGCAATTTTTTCTCTTCACTCAGATGAAGTTTGAAACTAATTACATCCATGCCCATGTCTTAAACCACAGACACAACCAAGGAGCTAGGCTGGTACACCTTCCAAGTCTTTCCTATGTTTAATAGCCCCAAGCTAATAAGGCCAACAGTAGAAGACTGAAGATGAGTCTTCAGATCACACAGTCATGTATTTGCTGTCTCCTCAAGGGAGGAGTCTCAGCAACCTCAGATACTCCCTCCCAGCCTGTACAAAGGACAGCGAAACCCTCTCCCATGGGCACTGGGTGTTCTGGTTCCACCCAGCTGGGTGGGAGAACTGATGGTGCCTTGGGGCATGGTCCAGGAAAGGGAAGGGAGGAATACTGGGAGTTATGAACACAGTTTGAGGATGTAGCTCTTTAAAGTTTGCCAGATTCCTCCACAATTGCATGCAGCAGGTAAAGCTGATGGAGTCAAATAACTGCAAAGATTAATTTCCTGCTCTGTGGTGGAGATGGTGCTGACTGGCCAGGTTTAGGGAAAGCATGAGCATGTCAGCTAGATCATAAATTGGTTTAAATGCAAGCAAAATTATCTGTTGGCTGGCAGGGCTTAATGCACAACAAGCTGTCTGGTGTGGACCCAAATTAATCTCACCCCAAAATGGAGAAAGCCTTGCAGAATGTCTGCATACACACAGGCATAACGAAAAATTGAGATTTCATCAAACTGGATGAATAGCCTGGAGCACAAGGCATCATTCTTGAGTATTTCCCTGCTGAGTATTTTAAATAGGTAAATGGTATTTTCATTGCTGTTATGATGAAAGCCATTAACTTCAGCTTGCAGTTCCTAAAGAGGAGATTGATGGCAGGGAATCAAGAAGCACACAAGTTCAAATGAGACAAGATTAGGTGCCAAAGCCTGAATTGCAGTATTCTTCTTGACTCAAATTTTATGACAGTTAAACCAGCAATAACCAATCAATTCTTTGTTTGACTTGGAGAATTACCATTTCAATTCCTTTCTCATGTTGGGACAGCTCTCTCTTCCAGTGCTATAGGGTCACAGCTACAAATCCTGCCTCAGAGTTACTCCAGAACATTCACCAAGATCATACTACTGCATTATTCCTTGGATCATGGCACTTTTAATCTGCCTCTGAATATACTGTAGAATGCAGAGATTAAATTAGTGTTTAATCACTGCTACTTATAGAACTTGCTTTATTCTTAGCCACTCATGTTTGACCACAGTAGAAAGCATTAACTGTGCCAAAAGGATATTTTACTTAAAAAAAATAAAGATATTTATAAATAACTAAACAGACTCAGTTTTCAAAGGTTAAATCTAGCATTTAATATCAGGTTCTTGGAATTTCCATAGAGTTTTCACAGGAAGAGATCAAAGAACATTTATACAATATTGTTATTCATATTTTACATACAGGGAATGCAACAACTAAACATGTGAAATGTTTACCCAATAATAGCAGTTATGGCCAGGAATAATGTCACGTTTTTTGATTTTCACTTCAAAAGACAACTCTCATCCTGGTGACCAGCTGGAATGCTTGCACTGCTCTGTTCACCCATCTACATGTTCTATTGCTGGGTAACTTTAATAATCACTTATTTAACTAATCTATTCCCTTCCAACTAAATTCTAGACACAAAAAAACCTTGAAAGCAAGCAAATTATTCAAATTACTCAAATTACTTGCAGTTAATCTTCTGCAACTACCTTTGCTTTTTACGCTCTGATCTGACTGCTGAAAACTAAGGGCAATGATTTATGAAAAAACACCAAAACTATGCAGCGTTTTTATTTTTCAGTCCTGTATATGAAATGACTCTGTATCATTCTGCTGATTTGTCAGTGCCATGACACTGCTTCTGACCTTCGAAGCATCCATAAAAGGCCAACGTTGTTTTAGGTGGCACTTCTGTCATAGGAAACTGAGACCACAACCATTGCCTTGTCCAAAGCATGGAGGCCCAGGTACCAGACAAAGTAGGGGTGTTTCCCAGTGAGTTTTTTTTACTCTAAAAAGTAAATAGCCAAGAATTCAACACCAGCATTTGCATTTTCCAATCAAAAAGAGTATTAAAGTTGAAAGTGTTCTCAACTTTGTGGAAAATGTTTTCCCTTCTTTATTTTAAAATAACAAGTGTCCGAGTCAGACAACATATTTATGAAGACATCCTGCTCTTCACTAAGTGGATGTGCAAGATCTCGGCAAATATCAACAATATTCCGGAAGAGATATGAGCCACAAGTGACCATGGTTCAAAATCCTACCAGCAGAGATCCAGCCAAGTCTTTGTGCTGGATGATTTAGATTTATTTAGATTTAGATTTGATTTATTTTTGCTAGAGGAGAAAAGATCAGGGAAGGTGCGATCCACATCATATTTACCCATCACCATGGGTCTTCCCTCCTCCAGCATATCTAAGATACTTTACTGAGCTCTTTCCCAGATCCACTGAACACCCTTAGAAAAAGCAGACTTCAGAGAGAAAACTGAATTTTCTCTCCCATCTTACAGTACTGATTCTGAAGGAAATGTATCCATTTTGACTAAAAAAATCCAAGCAGCACATGGGCTGTTTAGAGCATTTTCGTAAGATGACCACATTGAATTGATTTCTGGCATTAAGGCCCCAAAAGCTTGAGCAGCAGCATGCTTCCACATTCCTTCCTCCCTAGTAACGAAGACGGACAGTGACAAACATCCATTCTGCATGAGGTACACATTAAAAAAAAAAGAATTTATCTGGACTCAATCGAAACTTGTCTTCATACCAACATGAAGCAATGCCTTGAGAACAGGGATCTTTACTAAGAACATTTTTCTTTTTACCTTCAACTGATTATGGTTTCCTTGCTTTTCAAACACTAGCTTCAAGCCATATGTGTCTCCACATCAGTTTATCTGCTGCTTTCAACTTCTATCAGCCCCTGTTTTTACTCAAACAGGAAAGAATACAGAATGTTCTAGTTAAAGTCTATTTTTGACTATAATAAAGCTATGCAAGCCCATTTCCATTTTCTGGTGTCTCCAACAAACAGACTACCCAAGTTCATTAGGACGACAGTTTCTTGGCAATCAAGTCATTCTTCATTGTGTCTATAAGAACTGATTTCATTAATCCTTTGGCTCGCTCACAAGATCCCATGCTCAGCACCAAGCAAAAGGACCCGCATTCTGTCATCAAGTCCACACCTTGGGCATTTTTTTCCTCAACTGTTGCTGGGGATGGTGGGGTGAGGGAAGAAGTCAAGCAAGGGAAGACCTAAAAGTCAAACTCAGCAGGTCTTCAGCCTCTCCTTCCTCTGGGCTCTGCCTCATCAATAACCTAATGAGGGTTGGGGTTTTGTTTATTGGGTTTGGAGTTTTTATGGAGGTTTTTTTTGGCTTGTTTTTTGAGTGGGTTTGAGGGTTTTTTGGGAGGGGGGCAAGGGAGTACCACACGTGCTTTTAAATTCACCCTATTCTTTAATCATCCCTCTCAGAATCTATTTCAGAAAACAAAGCTGTAATCTGTTACTAAAAGATAAGGAAACATTTCTGGAGCCCTCTCAAACAGTTCATTCCATGATCTGCACTCCATAATTGCAGAACTGCACGTTTCCATGCTATCAGCAGCCCTGCCCCTGCTGTGGGCTTATTTGGTGTAGTTTGGGAAAGGCTCAATGCAAGGGCAGCCACGAGCCAGGCTCAGCTCATGGCACCCAGGATGGCAGCGTGGATGGGCTCTTGGCAGCTCCTTCTGCTGAGCCAGGGGCAAAACAGGGCACAGCTTTTGGCTGAAGCTCAGAGGCACGAGAGTAATGCAAATATTAAATATTAAGTAATGCTTAATATTAAACAGTGATAAATATGCTCATGTTAACCACAGTAAGAGAATTAATGTGGACATGTGCTCACCATACAACTGCGCCTTACAAAAGGGAGCACTCCCTCTCCTAATGTCCACCCTGGGCAGGAGCTGGAGCACTGGCTCCTGGCTGGGCACTGAGAAGGCTCTGAGGCTCACACCACCTCAGATATCCTCATCTGGGGATTTTCCACTCAACTGGATTTTCTAAACAGTGTCCCTCTGCTGTTCCTGAGGTTTTATACTTAACTTAAAACTTGCAAATCAAATAAAGTGGACCATTCATCCTCGGGGAACACACCCTGTCCTTGTCTTTCTATCCCGCACAACAATCCCTCTCTTCCAAACTCACCAGCCCAGTCCACCCTGCTCATCTTGCTGGAGACCTACATGGTGGAGTCACCTCTTTATTTTTGCTTTAAGATAATTAATTCATTTCCAGCCACAAAGAGTACAAAATTCAATAAATGCATTTTACTTCTGGTTTCTTTTGGTACCCCTCAAGCCCCGAGAACAGACCTGAAGAGCTGGGCTGGGCTGCAGGCTGGGCAGCTCCAAAGCTGTTTTGCTGTGGCTGCTGGCTCAGCCCTCTTACTCCTCACCACCAAGTAAGTATTAAACCAGAAGGATGTGTTGCCTTTGGAAACAAATTTAAGCAGAACATCCAGATTTAGCACAGGATTGAAGAAAGTTCTCAACCTAACCTCCAGGGTGCAAACTCTTCTCACATACGTGGGAACTCCTCCTTTCAGAAGAAAGGACAAAAATAGTGGATAAACCACTGAAAACTGATCTTGCTTCTGCCTCAGTGCCCATTCCCATCAAACAGGGAATGCTGCACACAGGAAAACCTGATCTTAATGTCAACCATCAACCACCACTCTGACACACAAAGCCAGGAATGAACTAATCCAACACAGAAGGACAGCAACAAAACAATGTCCTGCTACATGTTTGCTCAACAGAACATAAGCCAGGAGGGACTTCAAAGCAAAACCCTCCTTGCACAACACCGGCAGAGCCCAACCAACATTGTGATGACTCAGAAAATCCCGAGTGACACCATCCCCGTGCTCTGAGGCTGCCCAGGCTGAGAGCAGGGAGGCTGGAAAGTCCTGCATGGGACAAGGCTGGCAGCACCACGGGGTGACAAGGAAAACCAAAAAGAGGATTTTGTGCATATCCTCATGATCAATATGAAGCAGCAAAACCCAGTCCTTTTCTTTTTCATCTGCTGGTACAAGTTCATCTCTAATTCATAATTTTGTAAGTCAGAGGATCTCTAGGGAAGATTCTGTAGTATAAATACATTACTTGCTGCTGCTTCCGGCTAGAACGCATATCAGCACAGAACCAGGCAGCACTACTCTTAAGATTTGTTGGAAGAAAGCCTTTATATTCACAAGTATAATCTCACATTGAGCAAAATAGACCCATAAAACTGGCCTTTGCAAAGGATATCTGCTGACACATGTCCCGTCCTTTCCTGAATCACCAAGCACAGGCAATGAACCCTTTTCAGATGAGGTCTGAGCACATCAGTTTCAGTCCCATAGCCATGAGGCAACAGAAAGGGGATTAAATTTTCTTCCCTCAAGCTGGGAGGGAAACATCCCTTGCAAAATGTTATTGAAATAATAAAACATTTCAATAACCATACAGCTGTGGAGCAGCAGTGCTATGAGTACACACCACGTTAAAGACCCTGCTAGAATTTTATGAGTTTGCTAAAAAACAGAGCCCAAAATCCTCTGCGATTCCAAAACATGCAGACACGCACGCAAAGCCCCCCCAGCAACAGCTGGCTTAAAAGAAAAGGAAAATCACAGTGGTGGAAAACCTTCAGTCAATACCACCAGCACAGCCACACGCCCCTTTGTGCTGACGCGCAACTGATGTGTGGCAACAGGCCCCAGTGAACAGCGATGTCCACAGCCACCTCCAGTGTCAGAAAGAGGCACAAAATGACAAAATCTCTCAGCTCCACACTCAGAAGGATGGACTTTTTCTGTTTATTTTTTTGGTAGGTGTATCCTAAGAGCAAACAGCCACAGCTCTGAGCATTAGGACACCTGGTGCTACAGGAACCCAGAACCAAAACTTCATCTTCACCCCCACAGTCCTACAGCTCCTTGTTTCACAGGTCCATGCAAAAAGAGAGGAACACAGCCCTTCCTCTTCTATTTTAAAAGACACGCAAACCCAAACTCTCATTAGAACCCATTCTCATTAGAGAGCAGATTTTTATGCAGGAAACTGCCAGTGCCTTGGGACTCCTGTCATGGGGAAGAGCTTTTCCAGCAGCTCCACTGTGATTTCTGATGCAGTTATTGCCACAGGTCCTGACTTTTTCTGTGACTCCCCGGGGGAGCACGGCCAGGGAGTCAGGAGCTGAAGATGCCACTGCGTTCATCTCCCAGCTCGAAGCTTTTAAACAAAAGAGAAAGGGTGGTCTCATCCTCGGGATTAACTGCAGCAGGGAGGTCCCTCTTCCAAGCAGGGTAGATAGCATTAACCCGTTGCCGTGATTCCTCAAATCGTTACAGAAAAGTACTTGCAAAATCAGAGCTCAATCACCCTGGGGTGGAGCAGAAAGGCAACCAGGATCAAGCACTTCGCTTTTGCACAGTCCCCAAGCAGAGAAATCCCTCCCCAGACACAGAGCCATTCAGCAGCCAAACTGCCTGGAACTTCATCCTGTTAGGGAGCTGGGAGAAACGGAGCAGAATGGACAAGAGGGTCAAGACCAGGAGCTAATTAAGTTGTTTTCATTGCTTCCAGCCTCAATTCAAGAATTCTGCTTCTTGCAAGTTGAGTGGAGATGCCCCAATCGAAAAGTATGAGGTCTGGGGGCAGGCAGGGGAACTGCTGGTACCTCCTGAGCAAGGACACCCACCCTCTGCTTGATCGGGAAACCCTCTGGCTTTGCAGTTGCCAAAAGTATTTTAGAAAAGCAAGGGGAGCCTGCGTCTCCAGTTGCATTACAATTATGTTCTTCAGTGCTGGTTTCATAGAAAAAAGCCTGATACCTCCCCCATGGCCTCCTGTATTGATCCAGCACAGCTGAGGTGCAGGCAGGAGTGCTGCAGAGACCTGGCGTGCTGGGGAGGAAATGAAAGAAAACCAGAAAAAACAGATTGTGCTTTTACTTAAGTGAAACAAACAAACAAACAAACAAACAAAAAAAAACAAACCCACAAAAAAAAACCAAACCAGAAAAGAGAATAAGTTACATGCACAAACACACCACACACGTGCACATCTTTTGTTACAAGAAGTTCTGTGCTTTACTCCAGGCAGAGCAGCTGCAGTAGTTTTGTCCGCAGGACAAAGTCATCCAGACCACCACTTCAAATAGGATTTTCAACCTATTAGGCACACAGAAATGACTGTGGAGGCACAGCACTGCCTAGATGATGAGCAGAAACTCATCGCATACTAAAATCCTCATGGGTTTGGGCAGTGCAGATCTGTTGCACCAGCACTTGCACACAGAAGTGGTGCCTGCTCGCCTGCATACACCGAGCTTTACACATCACACCTGCAAAAATAATTTATAGACTAAGCAGATATGCCAGTCTCTGCCTTTTTCTGTACTCATCCATGCCATAACACCCCCTGAGAAACAAACAGGCCCCACCATTGCCTCCAGGCAGAGCAGAGAAACACAGACTAATGCAAGACCTGGAGGTAGAACGATGCTCAGGACAGCAGCACACTTTATGACTTGGAGTCCAAGCTCCAGGAAAACTCCAGAGATAAAACAGAATCACAGCAAATTCATTTCCTGGCACAATTTTGAGGGAAAATAATAGCATTTCCTTTCCAGTTTTATTGAAAAGTAAGTTCAAATTCAATAGTAACAAATAAACTAAAAACATTCATGGCTCTGGAACAACCTGCATCCCCTCTGCCTTTACTAACCTTGAAGCTGTTTGTCTGCTTTGCAAGTGATATGTTTTTATAAAAACAGTGTGTTTATAAAAACAAAAAGAAGAAACACAATGAAACCATGATTTATGGTCCCATAAAGGTTCCAGTTAAAAAAATCTGTAAAACTTTTGCAGAAACATTAAAAAAAAAAAAAAAAAGAGGACAACTGAAGCAGGAAAAGTTTTCTAATGTCCCATTTTCCTCTTAGCTAAGCAAACATTTCTACTGAAAGATTTTACTGAAACATTAGATGTCCTCTCGGCAAAAAACTACAAATTACCCAAAAGTCCATATTTTTCAGGGGCCTGTCTCCCCCATTCAGCAGCTGGGTACTGGAAATCTCAGCAAATCACTTTGTGAATTGAAAAGCCTGGTTGCTTTCAGTTCTTGTATCTCATGTGAAGCAGAGAACAGAATGGCAAAACGGAGACTTTCCACTAAATTTTGTGGCAGATTGCCTCATCTTGACAAAGAAATAGTTAATATCTCCACAATCCAGACCTCTCTGGTGCAGGCTATATTCTATGTCATACAAAATAAACTCAAAGTGCCTCTCTGAAGCTGCAGGAAGACTCCTCATTTAGTTTCAACTTATCAGAACACCAGCACACTCCCCAGATTTCAGTATCTGCAGCACTTCAGAGAACACTTAAAACATTCGAAAAATTTTGAGATTAATCACGTTAGAAAATGAGGTACCTTATTTTATATCCCATTTACGAGTCAATTTATCTTTCCTAAAAATTCTTTCAAGTTCCTGTTCTTTCTTCATTATTGAAAACCCGGTAATGATTCACAGTTTATGTGAAATTATTGTTTCAAGTGCTTTTCTTAGCAATCCATTAAACAAAATTAAATGCAATTTTAGAATTAGTTCTTTCAAAAGTCAACATCTTTTTTTTTCATCCCAATCTTCTCCTATTTTGCATGTCAGTCATCTATGTATAATTCCTTTCAGATGGAATATGAAAAGTTCATCTATTTTAGCGTAATGAGTGTGAGCAAACAGAGCACAGTTGTTATCTATTGGCCAACATAATATATAATAGAGGGATAGAGTTAACCCCCCTGCACACACACAAAAAAGACTGTATGGATTAAGAGAGGTGCCACTTTTACACTGTGCAGGACAGTGAACAAGCAGAGAGAGCCACAGGCTCTTTTGTCACCCAGAGATACCTCCCCTTTTAAGGTTTTGACAAAAAGTTTCAAAATATTTTGAGCCTGGACCAACATCAAGTATCTCGGTTCATATTATCCACAGCCCAAACTAAAAAAAATCCCAAACCAACCCCAAACAAAACCTGCCCCCTAAAAAAACCCCAACAACCACTCAACAACACACAAGGTGCCATTTTTTAAGTCTTGATCTGACTCTTGGGCCATGCCCCAGGAGTATTTCACTGCACGTGAGCTTGAGCAGCCCTGCACCTCTCATGAACTTTTCCAGAAGGGCTGGGGAAGCTATCAGTGGAAGAAAAGTTCATAGCCACTGAAGTGCAAAAATAGCTCACTCATTTTATTAGTGGCATGGAATGACTTTAAGCTGGTTTTTTTGTTTTGTTTTTTCTTTTAAACTCTTTTATTCATCACTGCTACCTTCAGGTGAAGGCATGTCTAGTTTCTTCCACTTCAGAAGATATTATTTCTGATTTCCTACATTAACCTGCATGCCAGCAGCTTTGAAAATACAAAAAACAGACCCTGTGTGTATATATATATATATATATATAGCATCCGGGGAGAAACATCTTGGACAAAGTTACTGAAATAACAGTAACAAGTCCCCCTTTTTATAGTCTTTGAAGAAGTTTAGGCACCAAAAACAATCCAGCTGCCAAGAAGCAAATTATTTCTTATCTGGAACAGATGATGCTTTGCCCAAGAAACCACTCTCGTGGTATCCAACTCACTTTTTCTCTGCAAGGTTCTGCAAAGAGTAAAGCATAAAAAACAACCCTAGAAAACTTTATTTTAAAAACAGAATAAAACCCTTCAAAAGGAGCTTATCAGAAGCTTATCACAAGAAAAATTCACATTCTACTGATGCTGCAGGTCTCTCCAGTGCAGTGACCATCTTTTTTTTATTCCCACAGCAGCCTCTGCAGCTGATGGATGGAACAGCCCTTCCCACAGGGCAGGAATGCAGAGCTGGGACAGGACACCCTCTAACCTGAGCACCCTGGCTTCGGGCAACCTTCAGAACAGTCCCACCTCGCTGCCATCCCCGTGCTCTGCCCCTGCAGACAGAAAAAGCCTTCAAAGCAGAGACAACACCTTGCAGGAGTGAAGGCAAGGAGCAAAGCCACTGGTTGGGAGGGAATCCTGCACTGCTGCTTTGGCCAGTGGCTTCCTGAGCAAATTCTGTGCTTTTTATTGGAACATTCCAGTGGGGAAGGAGGCTGCTGCAAACTGGGGCTGGCTCCCTGCCAGCCACATCAGCTGTAATCAGATTATACAGTAGTGGCTTCAGAAAGCAGAAGCATGTTTATTATCAAGCCACTAACCAGACTGACATTAATTTGGTCAAAGCTAAGCTAAAACAATCTCTTGGAATAATTTTCTGATTCAGATCACATTTACTCAGTTGATGTAAGTATTTTTTGCAAATTATTCTTAGGGAATGATAGTGGTTACAGGCTATTATTTCATTTGTGATTGTAAAAGTTAGTGCCTTTCTGAAAAAAAAAAATTCCACTTAATTAAATTCTACTAATTATTAAAAAAAAGTAAAATCAGAGGTCAGATTGTCCCTCAATGGGAGACAGAGCATGCAGAATGTCAGTTTAAATACAGGCTTGACATCTGTCTCCAAAACAGAATAGTTCTGGGGTTTTTTTGGCCAGAGTTAACATGTCCACTCCTTACTCGTAAGGTAGAACCTGAACCGCATGTGAATATTTTTTGCCTCCCATCTCCATTGGATCCACCCATTGAGAAAAAGCTTTTAAGATGGCTAATGATCACTAAAATAAATAAGAAAAAGGTCCAAGTGTAGTAATGCAAAAGTGGTGTGCCAGATCACTATTGATGGAAGAGTATCAGACTAACCCCAAATAATATCTTTTTGTTTGGCTGCAGATGTTCCACCCACAGCAATTTGTGCCAGGCAGATGCACAGGGGAACTCGGATCCTGCAAGGATGAGGAGCTCGGCATGGCCAGGTCACTCAGCCCCTTCACTAGAAGGAGGAAAAACACATACTGAGTCTCCTCCAGAGCAGTGCTTACACAAATCCTGCCCTTGGACACAAGCCTGGAGGTTCACTTCCCTACTGACTTTGGGATGGATATGAAAAGTTAGTGGAAGGGAAGGAAGAAGCCAAAGTTAAAATAGGGGGAGTCCAAACCCTTCACTAGGACCCTTCCAAGTGATCACAACCTGCCCCCATTCAGCTCTGCTCTTCTCCAGCCTTCAGCAAGTTATGCCATAGGGCTCAGTCCCATTTTCCTGCTGTAGTAGTTTGATTTTCTTACTTTCTAAAAAGTTTTTTAGTGGCTATCTTGAGCAGAATAATGAATGTGCAAGCAATACATGGGATGACACATCTTCTGCAAGTGGCAGATGGGAAAACTCTCATGTGTGGTTGGGAATAGCTGCGCTAAATTCTGGCCAGAGGAATTTCCTTCAGCTCATTTAAAGAGTCCCCTGCAACCTCAGCTGGACACCGTTTATGCATTTATTTTCTATTCTAAGTCAACACAGATTTAAATAGTCCCAAGTTGCATTTCAGTAGCAACCCCGCGGCTTCCATGCTGCTCACTCACAGCCTGCACAGCGCGTTAGGATGGAGAGCAGTGTTGCTGGGAGCACATCAGCGGCTGTAACCCGACTCCACAGACCCCTGTCTCAAGTTCCTGCACAGACTGAGGTTTAAAACCAGCACGTGTTGAACTAGAACATCTACAACTCACATTAGACCCACTCTATCCTCTTGAACTCCTGTGTTTTCTAAGCAGTAGCTGCCCTGTTTGCACGACAAAAACCCCCCAGAGCCAGATGCACGCAGCTGGCTTTTGCCTACCCTGGAATCAGGGTTTCCCAACCAAAGATTCGGCTTTTAAGATCTGGCATGTTAACTGAGTGGCTGCTGCTTGCAGGAAGATGTGAATGTAATGCTTTGGTCCACCTCCTGTAAGAATTTCTGTGTTTAATTTCAGAGCATTAGCCTATACATCAGAGAGACTACACATGCTTTAGGGTACTGCATAGGAAGGTGCTGTTTGGGGAGGGATTTATCCATTTAGGATGTAGTTATATGAAACCACTCTGTCACAAGGCTATCAGTGTCCAGCTCCTGCAGGCTTTGTAATTCAAAATTAAATAGAAGTTGAGCGCAAACCACATAGTCCACAGGGCCTTTTATTAACACAGCTCTGATGGCATCCCTGACTAGAAAATGGAATACAAAATTGCAATGAAATACTACAAAAGCCACAAACCCAAAGCTTATTAGCATGTATCAGGTGTCAAATACGGGAAAATCTGAGCTGGAGCTGTAAGGAGAATGGATGTCCCAGAGCTAGTGAGCGAGGAGGGCTGCTCCCAGCACTTCTTCCAGCTCTGAAGTTTGCACATGAGTTTAAGCCCAGACTGGTCCATATAAAAAAACCCCCAAACCCCAAACCAACAAACCAACCAACAAAAAACCCCCAAAACCCACCAAAGGACATGAGTAAATCACCTGCTAGGGACCAGACTTGTTTCCAGAACAATTCCTCAGGAGCATAAGTCACAGGCCATGTCTGGAGCAGTAAAGCTCCAGATCATTTGGTCTGTTTTGGAATAACAGCCCCATTTTTGGAGAACACTTTCACATGGACACTTCTTTCTGGGCCCATTTAGATGGTAACTGAAGTGGAATAAATCTTTACTGACAAGAGTTTATTACAAGCTTAGAAACATCCACTGGATTTCTCAAGCTGCAGAATGAAAGCCCTTGGAAAACAGGAAAGCAAAGTCTTCCTGCTTATCTTAGTTTAGAAAAGTCACACTGATTTCCTGCAAATTATTCCAGCAGATTGAAAAATAGATAACAGCATAGCTAATAACCAAACAGAAACTAAAACAAACACCCGGGTTCAGACAACCCCATCTGCAAGGTCTACAATAAAATTCCCAGGTTCATTACGGAAAATGGGAATGCTACCCCAGAGATTTGGGTGGTCAGGTGCTGGGCTCGCCTGCCATGCCCTGGTTGCTGTGTGTGACATCTGGTAAGGAAATACCAGGGATCATAATTTAGTTTTAATTCTGACCAATGTGACAGCAAGGGCTCAACTCTCCTGCAAAGGAGAGTGAAGGTCCCCTGTGGAGTTTGATGCCGGGAAACTTCAAACTGCAAAGATCCTTTTCCGAAGGAAAAGTGAATAATCTGGTACTGCAAAGGGGGCTGGGGGTGGGGGAAGAATAACAAATCAGGAGGGAAAAATGTACTGAAGTATTTACACAGCTGCTTTTTCAAGACAGTGCTCTTAAGATGGGCTGTTTTTCAACCTCGTAGCTAAAAAAGTAGTCTTAATCCATAGGCAGCATTTCCACTGCTGTCACAGAAATCAGCTCAGTAAAACCTCTACATGGGCCATATGTGACTTGGCTAGCCCTGTTCCAAACCCAGGTGTCTTCAGGAAAACATGACACTACCATCAACCTAATGTTTGCAAGTATTTTCTGGAAAAAACCTGTCTACAGGTTGCTTGAAATTATTTTTGCACACCCTTCTCAAGAAACCAACCAAATTTCAAAAAAACATATCCATTAAAAAAAAAAAAAAATCAGTATGATTTGCTAACTGCGAAGGTACTGAAATCACTCAAAATTACTGAATTATTCAACTGCAAGATAACACTGAAAATGAAAAGAGCTGAAGCAATAAACTCACATCTGACTTTGCTTTTGTTCTCTACAAATTAACATCAGCACAATCACTGCCAGGGGGCATGGAAACACCACAGCATCTCCACCAGTACCTGGACACGGCACACACACACACCAGCTTCATTTCCAAGAGAGCCCTTTAGATCCGCAACTGCTTTCTCACACTTCTCACATGTGCCTTTTAAATTGTTATCAGGAAACAATAAAACTAAGCCAATTAAGCTCCAGAGAGAAGTCTGCCCTGGTGTTGCCTTCTGAAGGTGGCTTTCAGCTGAATCTTGTATTCCTACTTTTATTCCTTAACCAGTGGGAGCCAGAGAGGAACAGGACACTGGAAGTTCAGTCTTGGCCAGAGGACCGGAAGAGGCTTAGCCTCGACAAACCAAGACAGATGGGACAGATTGCCATCTACAAACACAGCATAAGGAAGGCACGCCCAGTTTTGTTTCCAAGAAGTTGTTTAAACTATACAGCAGTGTTGGCATGAGAATATTAAACTGACCAGGAATAAGATGATGTTAAAAATTAGGAGTTTTGCAAGCAACAGAAGATCTGGAGTAGCTTTTGGACAGATAAGTCCAGACAAAAAAAAAAAGGGTTTTAAAACAGAGCTTCACTGACTTAAACCAAGGATTAAACAAATGTGATTGCTTGCCAGGAAGCATTCTCAGGAGTTCAACCACCCCTGTGCAGTTTCCACCTTCCTAGAGCATCTCTGAATGACACAGAGGGAGCTGAATCACCACGTTCATTGCAGGGAATCTCGTGGGACAAACTTGGCAATGCACAGTCACCAGCTCTGAGTCGTATCAGAGCCCCAACTCCCATGGTGGTTACCCTTCACATGTGTCCCTGTTTCAGCACAGGAACTGGCTGCCTGCTCAGCCATGGCTTTTGCTGGATATCTTCTTTAAGTGTTAGTCAACATCAGCTATTCCAGTGGGCTCCAAACCTGCTCCCATGAGACCACTGAAGGCAACCAGAACACATCAACACATAGCTACTGCAGCAGGAGGATGCTGACAGCACATCGACACAGCCCGAGGAGAGCAGGAGCTTTATGGGACAGATACCACCCAAAGTATCTTTCCCACTACAGAGGGATCTCTCTATAGGAGCTGCTGCTTCTCTCCCTTACAGATCAAGCCAAAAGGGCTTTTTGTACCTAAAGCCCTTTCCATTCAGTGCATGTGCACATGAAGAGTTTCTTAAAGGTCAGTGGTCTTTCTGCACTGCAGTTTAATGTCAGAGATGCCTGTCAAACAGAGGATTTGCCTCCATTTGAAGGACGTGCTTACAACAACACACGGCTGATTTTTCCAAGAGATTACAACTGCACGTCTCAAAAACAAATCACAAGGGGAAGCAAATGAGGTGTAATACAGAAGGACTACTCAGGCATCCCATATCCTACATCTCCTCACTAAATTGGTTTGTCATTTTATAAAATATTGTCTTTTAAATAAACTTGCTAAAGGTAAAACCAGCAATCTGCTGCAATTTCTTTATGGCATTTCATTACTTCACTGGTTTGGGGTAAGAGTAGGCAAAATACTCTGATTCTAAAGCAACTTTTCTTTTCTTTCCCCAGGCCTCTTAGCGCACTTTCAGGCTTGAATCACAAACACAATATAAATCACTTGAAAAAAAGTCAGAGACATTTTAAAATAACATGAAACAGTAATGTATTTGTTTTTTTAAGCACGTGTTATCATTTGGAGCTGAAGTACATGACAGTAGCGATTTAAACAAAGTAAAAGGAACAGATATTTTTATTTTATGCTTGTCCACTAACTCATTAGTATAAGATGAATAGAATTTTAACGTATGGTGTAATGGGATCGTTTGTTAGTTTTTTGAACCCTGTTGAAAAGTTTATCGAAGCAGCTATGGAAAGTTCAAGTTCTTGTAAATGGAAGGAACAGTACTCAAAAGTTTAAGATAATGTATCAGTGCTTTAATAAGCCTTCCCCTGAAAATGCTGATTAGAGCATGCGATTATTTCTTTCACAGTTTAAAACTTTTACATTGCTACATAAATGTTGATACAGTGCCAAGAACAGGACAGAATGTAATTTTTGGTTTAGCCATTTCAGAATAGTGATTTTAGCTTCCACAGACTAAACACAGAAAGTTTTCGACAAATTTCTAAGCTGTCTTAATTTCAGCTTAAAATCAGTACACTACCTAAGAGACAAAGAAAACTCTGTCTTTAAGTTTGGGTTTCATTTCCCTGTATTTTCATGTCACACAGAAGGGAAAAGTCACCAAAATCACCCTCTCAGAGCCATAGGCTTCACTCCAGCAAACACTTCATTAAGCCAGCAAGGGCAGACATGTACTGGGGGAATGGGACTTTACTGAAAAAATTGCAGAACTGGATTTATCTCGAGTTGGAAGGTTTTGTTGTGGAAGGACAGCATTTGTAGGCAAGGATTACTGATTAAGTAACTTCATGGTCTTGGAAAGACCATTAGAGTTAAGTACAGAATGAAATATTTCTGTTTTGGACACACACAATTTTAAACACCCTAAATATACAGCTGAAAGTAAAGAACTGTCCTCAGACAGAGTTCAGTGGTACAAGCCAACTCCTACAGAGGGCAGCTGTATCGCTGCACAGACTTCAATTCTGCCCCAAGTCGTGCACAGAGGATAAGAACTTTTGGATATTCTTTTGTTGTTTCCACAATGTTAAATAAGCATCAGGGATTTTGTTGGTTCTAAAACTGATAAAGCCCATTTTAACGGAACCTGAGTAACATCTTCGTGAGCTGCTCAGCCGAGGGCTGCAGGGAAGAGGAGCTGCTGATCCAGCCACCACCACATCCACCCACAACCCCCCTCTACAACCCCCCACATGGCCAAAAAGCAGTGAGGAGATGGACTTGGTCATCTTGTAGAAGTCAGAGCTCTGCTGATTTACACCAGCACAGGGTCTGGATTAAACATCGCAACCTGCCCATGCTTATTTTTACATGGTGCAAAATGAAGATGAAAGGATGGAAAACAAAATCTCCTCAGGACAAAATGCAGCTGGAATGATACCCACGCTAATGCATGGAAACATCTGGACAAGATGGGAAGGAGTCCGAAGTTTTCTCCCTCCTCATTAATGGGAACACATTGAAACTTGACAATGGCTCTGTCCTATGGAAATACCACGGCTCTCGTCATCCAGGCAGTCAGGCTTGAAATCCTGACATCAGCGTCGGGGGGGGGGGAAAATGACTCCACTCTTTCTGCTTTCCATTGAAATAAAACCGTTTGCAACAAAAGGCAAGCGCATGCATGTGTTTCCCTCAGTGTGTTTCCAATCACAGCAGTGTGTTTAAGTAGTCAGGCTGCATCCAAGCCCTGAAGCTCAACAGTGCAGAGAGGGCAGATGACATCCTGATGGCAAACGCGGCTGTGTAAATCATCTCCAAATGACAGTGTCATACACGGAGAGCTGCTTAATTTGGATGTGCCAAACGGTGCTTTTCCTCATCTGGCATCATCTATACATCAGCCAACAATTCCCTCGGGGATTGTAATTCTTGCCATAGACAAATGCACAACAGATGTTAAGAAAATAAAAAAAGACTCTCCATCAAGGTAGCACAGCAGCCACTCCTGAAGTCAGCAGCAAACTTGCAAACAGCCACAAGCCCCTCTCGGGCATCTGGCTTCCAACCTTCAGCATTGCCTGGCAGCCACTGGGCAAGGGGATGAGGAGGGACAAGTAAATGACCAAAAATTCAGACCCTGTACACCTCAAAGGTCCTGTTTCTGATTCAGCGTTTCCAGAATGACACATTTTAGCAGTGTACAAACACTAGTCAATTTTCTTGTCCATTTTTTCCCACCAAATGTCAGAGGACCATTTTCTTCCCCTGCTCTCTTAGGAGGTGCTTTGCCAAGTTTAAAGTTACAGGCAGCATTACCAACAGGGTTAAATAAAATGTGCTTTATGCTGCTGTTCTATTAATATGCTTCAACAGAGGGGTAAACCAGATTCCTTATTTTGAGTGAGCAGCATCTATCCCAAAGCATCTATATGATTTCAGCATGAACAGACTTGGTCCTTCAGCATCTTAGGCCAGTTTGTGCATTTTGTCAGAGCTCTGTGCATTGCAGCCTCTGGACCTTGTAATAAAGAAATCAGCACTGTGAAACCAGTCTGCTTATTTCCCTTATTTCCCTATTTACACTTATCCATGTGCCCAGTCCTTTGACACACATACCTTCATTTAAACCATCTCAATATTCCACAACTGTGCAGGAGACAGTCCCCATATGCTAAAAAAAACCAACCAGAAGGAGCAGTAATTTTGAAGGATGGTGGTTCCATATTGATACATTTTCTGGGTTTCTTCAGAAAATAATTTGCAATAATTTTGTCAAATATTACAAGATTTTCCCTGTCTCTTACATATACAACTTAATGTTTTGGATAGAGACATGAGAAGCTGAGCAAGGTACAAACACTAGCAAGGGAAAACAGTGCCCAAACCCACCAGCCCCACGCAGCAGCCACCTGCACAGTAGTCACAGTCCAGGGTCAAGCATGTGCCTTATCCAGACACAGCTGTGATGACAGAGGGAGAGTGATGACAGAAGACCACAGGCAGCACAGGAGGAAGGGACACCAGTACAGTCCCTGAATCCTGCACAGAACATCCAACCTGGGAAACTCCAGGTGCCAGACTGAACTTCTGATCCCAAAGAAGCCAGAAAGGCTCAGTGACAGCCAGTGGCCTCAGGGACCACCTCAAGGGCAAGATGCATTTCAAGAAGGTATATTTTGTGAATGGTATTTAAGGTAGAAATTCATGTCAACAGACTTGCAGATCAGAAGAACTATCTAATCCAGCATGCTCTGTGTCAACAGACAGATGTGCAAAGCTGTAAATCCTTACAGGTAGATGACGCAGACTCAAGGCACACTCAGGAGTCAGCCACCTGTTGAATTTCAGAGGGAACTTCTCCACAGCTCTTTCGAGGTCCTTGGGAGTGCCCTTCAGAATGTCTTGCTCCTCAACCACAACACACCACATGGTTTAGGTCTTCCAAAAGGCCAAGACTTGCTGTTTCAGTTGATATTTTTCATCACTTCAAAGCTTGGACTGAGATTCGCTGGCCTCTCAGAAGCCTGCTATCTTTGGCATCCCCCAAAATTGAGGAAACATCAGAGTTTGGCTATTTTTGCTGCTGGCTTTCCAATCTAACATTAACAGCCAGCGTCCACAAACTATATCCTGCAGCTCTTACTCAATCCCATGGAAAGTTTGCTGGGAGAAGGGATGAGTAAAGGTTGCAACATAGTTGTCTTATTATTATTAGGGACACACAACAGCTGTACATCCAAGCTTGGTATTTTTACAAGCCGGAGAGCAATCACGCTTTTCTAAACCTTGGCACGTCTTTAGCTCGCTGTGCAAAAGTTCCAGGGGGCATGAGTCATCTTACAAACCCATAAAAATCTAATTATGGCTAATGATCATCCTTTTGTTTACACTGTATGTAAAATGCTAACTGCTTCTGATACTCCCTGCAGGGCAAGATTTAACATCAATCTTGAAATGACTTCTGTCACACCAATAGACTTAAAATGGCCCATTTAAGATAGAACAGAATCCACACCACACTCAAAAGGTTTTGACTTATTTGCCAAAAAGTTGATTTCTCTCTCATGAAGCTACTGAAACACTGTGCACTCTAGAGCTGCTCTTAAATTTAGAGAGAGGTCCAGAAAACCACAGAATTCAACTAAGTTTCAGTTTAAACAAAGCAACGTAGGGCAGATCCTTTCCCGGGCTGCATGGCAGCCCACCGGCTTCAGACCATGCAGGGAACTGGTTTTCTGCTCTTACACAGACCTGAGCAGTGCTGAAGGAGTATCTGGAGAGACTCAGCTGGAGGACAGAGAGCAAACATTTCAGTAATCAGGGTTACAGCCATCCCACCACCCTTTGAGGGAAAAGGCTGGAGAACTGATCCTACGGGATCACTGCTGACAGGCCCTGTGAAGCAGGTCACACCGACCCACTGCAGTGGGGAAAGGAGAGGACACCCAGTGTTCCCATCACAGACACTCATTGCAGCTCTTTGGTGGGTTTCAGTGAGCTGCAAGATACTTAACCAAAATCACATCAGGAACTGTTTGCCCTATAAAGAAAGCATTTGCTGGTCTAAATTGAACCACAGGGAAGCGCAAAACACCAAATAAGGAGGCTACTGGCAAAGGGGTTTATATTTCTCCCTTTTCCAGGGACAGGTGGATTTCTTTAACTTTTTTTAAAATTTAAACTAATTTCAAATCTGCTTGCACAGCTCTTGTAGGAAATAACATCCTCCTGCAAGCTCGGTCTAGCTTAAATCTGAACAACTCTCAGAGAACCTGCCAACATGACAGTTCTTGGAAAGCTGCACAAGTGCAGATGAATGTGAGATTTCCAAAAAGAATTCCATCAGATCTACGTACTGCTCATAAAACAAACCCAGTAGCTGGAAAACACGGCAAACTTTCAAGATTAGAATGGGATGGGTGTCAGGTTATTGTCAAGCTGCTTTTTCACACTCTAGAATCACAGGTACCATGGGAACAGCAGGTGTGGGTGCTTTCCCCAGAGCTGCCCAAAGCAGTGCAAGACAGGCTCGTGCACTTGCTCATGCTCACAAGCCATGGATGGCATCCCAGCTATTGAAATCGCATTATCAGCAAGCATCTAAGTGGGGGCAGAAGGGACAAAGACAGTTTATCCTCACAAAAATGTTAGTCTAAAATAAGCACCCTCAACAAGCGATCCCGTTGTCTGCAGTCATAAATACCAGTTGGGCTAAGCCAAGCCCTTAAACAACAGGCTTGATTTTACTGCTCCCCAACTCCCACTTATTGAGAAATGAGAACTGGTTCTGTTCTCTTCACTGCTAGGCTGGGAATTCAAATAGCTGCTGCTGTTCAAACTATAATCAAACAGGGAATACCTTCTGTAGTGACACTGGCTGGACTGGCCCTGACGCAGAAAGCACGAGGCAAAGTTGGTGGAAAACCTGGTCTTTGACACACATATCTGTGATATTGGCACATCCAAGGCAAGGCTCCTCCCAGACCCCTTCCCCAGCTGCCCTCCAGGACCATGGCAGAGGCCAATAGAGAAAATTACCCACACTCTGCCCTTCCTTCCCTCCTGCCACTCTGCTGTCCCCAGTCACACATACCTATATGCACAGGCACAAAGGTAAGCCATGAGCTAAGAAACAAATGCAAGATTTAATTACAAATCAGGAATAAAACATTCCAATGAGATGTGATCATAAAATAAACAATCTAACACTATCGCTGCATGAAAGAATAAAGACTTGCAAGGTATAACCAGGGGTCACAAAAACTCAAGTTAAAACGAGATCCTGAAAAGCAGTGTTTCTCTTCCCAAAATATTTTTATAAGGAAGAAAAAAACCAAAGCAAACTAAGATGACCCTATGAGTATTAAACTTCTGGCACTGTACCATTAATTTCTCCAAAGGATTTCTCAGTGCATCTTAGCAATTCAGAGAGGAAGTGACCCTCTGGCACAAACACCCAGTTGTCTGCGCTTTGAAGTTGTGGAGGCTTATTAACAGCGTCTGTACGACATTTACCATGATGCCCTGCCTCTGAACACCAGCTTTTGACCTTTCATACCTAAAAAGACTTTCCAACTCCCAACACTGTCTTACAAGACACTATTTTCTGTGCTTTCAATACTCCAATCTCTAAGGCTTCAAAAGGAGAAGGGAAGCACTAACCCATCAGCCTTTCACCACTCTTCCAGCCTTACATATTGATCATTGTTGATCAATACCCTGTTGTCTGTAAAATAAAAATAGAGTACACAGCTCAGACATGAAATATCTCAGTGCCCTGATGAGAATAAATCACTGTAGAATTATGTTTTCCTTTGGGTTTTCAACTATCAGTTTTGAAGGGTCTTTTGGTCTCTTGCAAGTTTCAAATGACACCATAAAACCAAATTTTCTTCACAAGATGTTGTATTTAACCTAGGTACTAGGTAAACCCACTGTACTTTGGGACCAGTGAAATTTAACAGATTCAATTGTTTCTACATAAAAACAAATGAGGAATTCCGTCCTGTAACTACACTAACATCCAGTTACAACTCAAGGAACCCAAAACACTCATTATTATCCAAGGCAATTGCCCTAATAAGAGCAGTCTCATGAGCAAACTGGTGCTGCTTGCAAAATACCAGGAGTCACACAGGAAAAAAAGTTTCCATAATATTGGTAGTATTTGAACCTCTGCTAAGGACCCAGTGAGAAAAAATAGCAGCTTCCCTTCCAAGAAGTGACTAAAGTAGTAGATGATTCAGTAAGGAGAATGGTAGTTGTGTAATGCGAGATTTAACACGCTCTCCCCTCTTTTGCCAAACAGCCACGATTACTTGAAGACCCCATTTCCAGCAGAGGTTCTCTTGCCCTAGGTTAGGATTTAGAACAGATAGTGAATGATGCCTGCCTTAGCAGAGTCTGGTTTAGGCTTTATGGCACAGGTTGCTCAAAAGCAGGGAAAGGCCATTTACAACATTAGTAGGTAATTGCAACTTCAGGTGAGTGGTTAATTTAAGCACTAATTACCACTTGTAACTCTAATGAGGATCTTCACATGCCCTTGTGGAAGTGGAGCCCTCACAATGGAGCCTTTATGTGATTTTTTTTTTTTTATTTTTCCCTCAGACAGCAACAGATTCACAGAGATACTATAACCTCAACTCTGTGCCTGATCCCACAGTGAGACATGAACCCAATGCCCAGCTCCACATCCCAGCCATGGACCCTGCCATTGCCTCCAGCCCACCGTGCTGCCATGTGCTCCCCAAATCCACTTCCAAAGGAATGGGAGGTTTTCTGTTTGTTGGTAACAGGAAATACAGAAAATTCCCCCATTAGTCATGTCAATGACAGACACCATGCCTGAGAAGCGTAGCAGAGTGCGCTCATGTGTGGGAATGACCTGCCTGGTTTCCCAGCCAGACCAGAAATGAACTTCTGTCCCAAGTCAAGGGAGTTCAGAAGCAGCAAGTTACTGGCAGCAAATACTTATTATCAGGGGATCCACCACAGTCCTTTCTTCTCAAAAATCCTTATTGCCTCCCACTGTTGAGTTTAAAGAAGAAAATTTTCCAAGCCCAGAGAAAGAGCACATTAGAGTGAAGAATCCTATAAAGGAACAATTATTTGGAGTTTGTAACTGCTCTCTTTAAAAGAGCACTGCAGTGATTGAAAGAGTCAGCTAGAAAATAATCTGAAAAGATAATTTTATCTGCTGTCAACACAGAACTTCCCGACTGCATAGCATTTATCTCAACGTGGAAGTTGCTCCCTTTCTCATAGTGACTAATGCTTTAAAAATCAATATGAGCATCCCTTGAGTATTTTCCCTTCAGAGGCTGCTTTGCTGTTTAGTACTGAGCCCAGAAGCTGCACAAGCAGTGCTGCCCAGACCCCTGCAGCCTCAGTGCGACACTGTCGGGGGTCCAGTTTCACCCATCTGATTTTTCAAGTGTCCAGATGCTTCTCAGAGCTCGGGTCTCATTTCACAGGCTGTGCCGCTCAGCTGCCTGCACACATCGGCCATCACACTCCCAATAACTCGGGGTTACGGAATGCGTGTGTGTAACTCAGTAGCCCTGATGATTTGCACCATCAGGAACTGTTTGGAAAGATCAAAGTCTCACCCTTTTCTTTTTAACCAGTAACACCTTCCCTTTTCCCCTGTAGCACAAGCTTTAGTTCTTCATGTAGTATTATCTTCCTCGTCAATATTTAACACTAAATAATTTCTGTGTATGGGTTTAAACCTCATTACAAAGCAAAAACCATTCCACATTTCTCCCAGAGACACCATTAAAGCTTTTAAGTGGGACTAGACACACCATGGTGGAGCACACAGATATTTGAAACACGGGAAAGAAGAAAACACAACAGCCCATGGGTTTGTGCTGAGACCTAAATATGGAATTTATTACTGTGTTTGTGCAGCAGATGCAATATCCCAGTGTCATTTTCAAAGGAGGCACGTATTTGTTCTTGGAAAGGGTATGTTAAGAGCAGTATTAAAAAAAAAAATCAAATAAGCTATTTTTTCATTTGAGAGTTCAAACCACAGCTGAGGAGAGCTGCTGAGCTTTATTTCCCTCACTAGCAAAGCCAGTGCCTCAAAACAGAGTGAAAATCCTCCCTGCAGTACTCATAAGTAGCAGGGCTATGGATTTACTGCTTCAGAGAGCTAATTCCTACAGCTGCTTCCCAACACTCCAGCTCCTCATTTCCGCTACACCGAAAACACCTGGCTGGGAAAGGACAACCCTGGGAGACCTGCTTGTAGATGTCAGTCTGGATTTACTCTGCTCAGCCCACGAGGAAGGAGCTCAGCACATGAGATGCATCAGAGATGTACAGCTGAAGCTCTGATTTTGCTATGACCAAAACCCAAAGCAAAACTTTCTTGGTTTAATCTGCAGTTGGGGAAATAATTTTTAGGTTTTCCTTTTGGCATGTGCCTACAAATCCTTGTATCTAGCCAGGAACTGGCATTAAAACCCCCCCAAAAGGTCTGACCAGGCCAATACGAAAAGCCACTGACACCCTTGGGTGCACCCAGCACAAGCAGCTGCAGCAGGGAACATGTTGCTCACATCAAGCCCTTTCTTCTCTCATCCTTTCCAAGACAGCACCTGCAGATCTGGGACAGGGCTTCCATGCTTTGAACAGCAAAACTTTTACACCACCATCCCCAACAGTGGAGCAAACACCCCAAGTTCACAAAAAGCAAGAAGTATTCCCAGCCTGGAGTCCCCATGCTGTCACACCCCATCCCTCCCCCAGCACCACCTTCTCTCCTGGGATAAACAACTCTGTATTAGGCAAGATTAACTTATGTAGATTTAGCTGTGCAGCTGCCATAAATCAAAATGAAAGAAAAATATCTTAAGCATAATCTCTGTTTATTTAACGGTTTCTGCCCATGTCTCTCATTTCTTCTTCACTCCATGCTGGAGCCCTTATAGGGTTTCCCATCAGCTGTGGCCAGTCCCTCTGCCAGCCATGGCCCCATCCAACTGCACTGCCCACAGAGGGAATACCACAACCCACGAGTGACTTTAATGGAGGGGTCTGAGCGAGCACACTTGTCATCAGAGCCTCAGGCATCTGAAGAGTCACTGCAGCTGCCCTTCATTGCACATTAGCACATCAGTGCTCCCGTGCACTGGCCCGGCTGTGCCGGGCGATAACACACAATGGTTCTTGTACATGCTTTATCAAACAACCCGGCCTAATCCTCATGAAAACATTGGCTGATGAAGTGTATTGGCGTCTACAAGGCTTGTGTGGGCTGTTCAGCTGTTTTGTTCTGCATAGTTGTGCTTCCCCTCGCATGCCAGCGGTGCCAGTGCCGGCTCTCCCTGGCGGCGTGGGCGGACAGAGCTGTTATTTTGTGCTTTGCAAGGGCTCATGTCCAGCCTTGGAGCTCACAGCATGCTGGGGGGAGCCTCCCAATGTGAACACAGGATGGAGAGGTGCTTCCCTGTCTTTTGAAAGTATACCACAACAATCTTTAATTTAGCCAGAAAAACCACTTAACATGGGCTTTCCTAATGTTTTATCTAAATGTTGCAAGTCTCATGGTGAGACTCTCCCAACAGTTTGGTGCCAAACACAAATCTAAAACCAGTTATAAACCCCTTGCTAAAGCCCATTGTAAAAGATCCCTATAAATCCCACAAATACCTGCTGTGATTCTCATTCTCACAAGTACAACAGTGAATCTCACACACAGATGGGTTACTTGCGCCTTCAAATAATTTTAGCATGATCTGGAATAGAGATTCTGGACAACAAATTCCCTGAAAGTGAAAATTACACTCTTGTAATATTTTGCACAGACATGATTGTACTCCTACGTCAGATGCTCTAAGCAAAAGTTAAAGTTTCTTCAGAGGGAAAAATACTCAGATCCTGCTCGTTCCCTTATCCCAGTTATTTACAGCACTCTTTGACTCTTCAGTGTTACATCTTGGATTCAAAGATAGATAAAAGCCCTACCAAGCTGTCCAGTCCATCACAGACCTGTTCTGCATCTCCCGAGTCACAAAACTGTCATCCAGAAGTGCATGAGAGAAAAAAATTACTCTTTTTTAAACACAGAATTTACTTTAGGTGATTTCTGGTGAACTATGCCAAGCAAGCCTACAGCTGGGACATTTTCTACACACATCTATCTTCCTTGCCTTTGAGGAGGCAATGTGCTGTCACAACTTGGCCAGTGCTTTCAGGCTGAACCTGAGCCAATCTAGAGCTGTTGTTGTTGGGCTTCTGGGCCTGGAGGAAACACTAACAAACGACAGTTTCCAACTTGCTAGAGGTAAAATAATGCCTGACTTCTCTGCCTTGGTTTTGCCACTTATTTAGAACCAGCAGAGCTGAGGGTGAAGCAACTTTTCTCTGTGAAGAGACTTCATCCAAAGGTCCTTCCCCTGCTTTTGTACCAGAGTGAGACCACAGCCGTGAACTAACACCACACATTTCAGTAACTATCCTGAGGCTGCCAAAACATTTCTGCACTTTATAGACAGGAGACAAAGAGACATCAATTTGTCAAGCTGCACTCGCACACTTCATTCTTCCTGGGGTAGAAACCAAACAAGTGTTCTCAGCTCCTCTAGTCCACAGCAGGACTGTTCACTGAAGGAGGAAGGCATTCACCCTCTCCTTTCCCATCCCAAGCTGCACAAACCCAGCTTCAAGAAAATTACATCCAACCTGCAGGCTCCTACCCTAAGGTAATAGGTGGATAACTGCCAATTAACAGTGCTTTGAAATCATTGTTTTTCAGCAAAGGAGTCTGGTTTTCCACACTGTGTGTGCAAGTACACACAATAAGAACCAGACCCATCCTGGGTGGTATGGAGACAGTAAACTCATCAGGAACCATGTACTCTACCATATGGGACATCGTTTTATTTGATGCCAAAGAGGAAAAGGGGGTGGGAGGAAGGAGGATATGTAGTGTGTTTTCTCCCTCCTCTCTCTGCCCAGGCACAATCAATTTTTGTAAACTCACAGTGGAGCCTGTTTCCACCCAATGGGCAGTCCTGCAGCTCTCGGACATACGTTCTATGTCTCAACAAAACATCACCAGAAACAACTTACAGCAAACATAACAGCCTGTTCTCCTGAAATTTCTATCAGGAACATTACTGAAAGGGTTAAAAGCGATCAGTAAGGATCCTGCAAGATGCTCTGCAGCACTTACAAAGAAAAGTCTATAAAAATATGTACAAACCCAATATTATAAAGTTATGTTCCCAGTGAACAACTAAATCACCAGAGCCAAAAAGTAGCGAGCAATTTTGTTCTCGGCGCACTTCTATTTTAACGTGTTTTACAACTACTTGACTGACGTCAAATTCAATAACACATCATTAATAGGATTTTTCTTCAGCTTACACTCATGTTTTTCCTGTTTTAAATCTCTCCTTATAAACCTCAAATTAGATTTTATACAAGGAGATTTATCAAGGTTTAAAAGAAAATATGAACATAGCTGATGCTTGAATTGATACACCATAAAAGCACAGCAGGATGAGTTTTATCACAGACAGGACGCAAGTTAACACATCACAGCCCTGTGCTATGGTTCCTGCCAGGTAGGACCAGCATCATCATTCCTAGCAACTTCTTCAAAAGGAGAAGGAAATCAGAGAAGCAATAACTCCATAAAGAAAACGTGAATAAAAACTTCTATATATTAGACAAAAGTTACAGTGTAACAAGACTGCAAACAGTGATGAAAACTCTCTCATTTTGGTGTGTTCCCACCAGAACCAGGGTGGCAATGGGTCACTCTTCAGTTCTTCTGCAACCACAATATCATCTTCATACAGGAAAAAAAAAATGAAGAGGTAGCTAAATGAAACCTTTAAAAGGCCTGGCAGCAAACTGACCAAGAAGAGGCACAAAGAGGACAGCCATGATCCAGTGCACGCTGCTAGCTGAGCCCCAGGAAAATAGAAAAGATAAAAGTTCAGTTTGGCAGCCAGGAGAAACACCCCATCAGGAAGATGTATGAGATGACCACATAAGCTCCCATGGGGAGAAACAGTAAAGCAATTTCTTACTACTTTTAAAATCACCTAAAGGGCTTTGTGGGAGGGTATGATCCTGCATAGGAGAAACCAGAAGCGAGGCAAGATTAGGGCGATCAAGGAGATTTATTATTATACACCACCAGCAGGTTAGCTTAGACCATGGCAGGACCAAGACCCAACAATCTCTCAAGCAGAGATATCTCCCCAGCAGGAAACGTGGGCAGGATGCCCTGTGCAGCCCAGCCCAGGGATTCTGGATGGAGCCCATCCTCACATGGAGATTGTGAGAGGAATGGTGGGGGAAGCACAGAATTAAAGAAAAGCAATAGGCACCATGCATTTTACCTCCACGTGATTGGTAAGGGGCCAGAACATGTTGGAAAGAACTTCATTTTTTCACTAGTCAATAGAGATTGAAGTACTTGTTAATGAGTGCCTGGCCCCAAGCCTGCTGCCAGGAAGATGTCAATCAGTCTGGCCAACATGCCCAGCAGTAGGAGAGATGCAGAAGCCAGTCTCTGGGAAAAAGACAGTTTTATAATTGCAGAAAAAACTTTGTGAGAAGGTTAAAAAAACAAAAAAAAAAGCATTGGTTTTGACTCAGGATGAGGGTTCGTGTCATGGTGGCAGGAAACTGTGCCTGGGAGTGGGAACCCCATCAAAGGCAGGGCTGCAGCTCAAGCTGGAACACACAGCAACTATCCTGGCACGCACCAGTCCATCACTGTCTCACCCAAGACCAGCAGCATTTCCATGTCAGTCCCAGGAGCCCGGAGAGCATGTGATTTCTGAGTGCCAGCAGGACAGCGATGACAGACGTGCCACTGACTAAAGAGAAGAAATACCCACCAAAACACACCAGCACCAGGAAGGCAATGGGGGATGACAGCTGGGTCACATCTGACTTGCTCTAACTTTTTTTGGAGCCTGTCCCACCAGTTGCTCCAGCACAAAGCAATGATGGAGCAGCAGGAGCCCCAGGAGAAGATCAGCAACCCCAGCATCAAGGTACTTGTGAGTGCTGCTGAGGATGGCTTGGCCATAACTCATCTCCACCACATAAATGCTGCAAGAGAGAAGAGCTAGGGGAGGAAAATGCTAATAAAACATCAAGACCTTGGTGTTACATTAGTATGTGACTGCAGTACCATGCTGACAGCGAGGGAGAAGAGACAGCAATGCCTCAGCCCCAAAACTCATCTTTGCAGTCCCCTCCCCTCAGCAAACCTCCCCCAACTCAAACTCATCCTATGCGCAAACAAATGAAAACCAAACTTGGACTCTCAAATGACTAATTTTAGTTTTGGATTTGTTCCTCTATTTTTTCTCTCCCCTAAAAAAAAAAGGAGTAGGGCTGTAAGGTATAATGAAAGCAGCATGTGAAAGCAATAAACCAACTGCAGAGCAACCTAAACATCCACGTGTGGCTGATCTGATATCTGTGAGTTGAGGGAGACGCACAGAACAGCTCAGCTCTGGCTTTGCCATGCAGCAGCACCCACAGCCCTCACCAGAGGCACATCCCTGCAGCCAGACCCCAAACTGCCATGTGCTGCAGAAAACAATAACACACCATTGCTTGGGTTTTCTCCTCCTGCTACTGCTCACTCCATTTCTGGACATGACTTGAGCTGTGTTTCCCCACCCCCAGTGGCACCCTTCGGTAAGGTGAGAGTCCCAGTGCAGCTGGGGGCAGATACACAGCTTGTTTCAGCAAAACTCTTTTTCCCTGTAAGATCTGACAGAGCCCAGACACCTCTGCTTGCCACTAAAGCAAAGTGTGGAGCACCACACCCAGGGCTGGGGCCACCAACATTAAAAGGACACGGATGTGTTGGAGAGAGACCAGAGCAGGTTATGAAGATGCTCAGAGGGCTGGAGCAGCTCTGCTATGGGACCCGGACCTGTTTAGCCTGGAGAAGAGAAGGCTGCAGGGAGACCCTAGAGCCCCTTCCAGTACCTAAAGGGACTCCAAGAGAGATGGAGAGGGACTTTGGACAGGGGCCTAGAGTGACAGGAGAGGTGGAAAGGGCTTCAAACAGAGAGGGCAGGGCGAGGAGGGGGAGTAGAAAGAAATTCTTTACTATGAGGATGGTGAGGCCCTGGCACAGGTTGCCCAGAGAAGCTGTGGCTGTCCCATCCCTACAAGAGTTCAAGGCCAGGTTGGACGAGGCTTGGAGAACCTGGTCTAGCAGAAGGTGTCCCTGCCCATAGTAGGGGTGGATGAAACTGGATGATCTTTATGGTCCCTTCCAACCCAAATCACACTGGGATTCTATTTGCATATCTGGGGTCTTCTGATCCTCTTTCCAGAGCTGCAGCACCATGGCACAGCCTCCTGCTCCATGAGCTGGAAAGGCCCAAATAGACAGCAGCGTGTCTGTGCTTTCAGTCTACATGGGAACATTTCCAAGAGGAAAACCACAAAAAGCGTGCCTCTAAACACAGGATACCCCAGTGCTAACAATAAGCTTTTATCAATTAAAAAACCAAAACAGCTCCCAAATCCTCCATGCAAGAGTCAGCTCTGTATTCAGATGGTGTTTCTGAGATAAACTTGCCTTAGGTACAGCAGGTAAGGAAAGTTCCTCCCTTGGGTCATTGGGTTTCACTGTCCAGGCAATATTTCACATACCACGTAAAACATGAACACATTGTGCTTTAAGGAGATCAAACTGAGTAATTATAAATGCAGTACTCCAACAACATTGAAATTCAGCTGGATTCTACTCTCTGCATTTCCAAACAATATGGGAATTATTGACTTATTAAGGTGAAGGACATCTGTATATTTTACAAAGTTGATACAGCTCTAGCAATGACTACTAACCTAGAAGGGCCTGTGACCATTTGATAATGAAAATGTCCCATTGATTCACCACAGGGCTCAGGGCAGATTGTGGTGAGCTTCCCTGTGCCTTTGTCAGCTTGAAAACCCAAGTAAACCCAGCTGAAAACCAGATGCTACTTCTGAACTGACCTCCCCTGGATAAATCAAGTGCAAGAACCTCAGCCCCATTGGCACAGCTGAGCAGCAGCCCAGCACTGAACACTCGCATCTGTGAGGAGAACTGGACCAAGAGCACACCCCAGCAAGCCCTCTATGTTGCAAAATGTATTCCCTTACCCTTTTTTTCCACAGCAGCAGGCTTGAGTTTCTGGTTTTTGTCTCGAAAACGAACATTTGGCCACATACAGCCTTGGTTGCTCTATGTGGTGAAAGGGCTGCTGCAATTACTGCAGCGTGCAAGACAAGAAGCATTTTCTCGGGTGACAGCACCAGTGGTACCCAACCAGGCCCTGGCCCAGGCTCAGAAGAGCCACTTCCACATTCTATTTCAGTAACCAAGTCGGTTCCCAGCCCATTTCACCACGCAGAGCTGCAGACGGCTGGCTACTTGTGCTGGTATTGCTGCTGTGAGACGCTTTGGTTGGATGACAGCTTGAAATAACTCCCTACTTCAGCAGGGTAACCAAGAGCAGACCTTGGCTCCTTTGTAGCGCTGGATCCCAAAATAGAGCTAGGGATATGTTTTGGAGTTCTGAGGTTTTCCTTGTTGTCGCTTCTCAAACCCCGGTCTCGGAGCCTATTCACAAAACCACAGACCGAACACAAGCCGCTCCACAGTCGTGATACTTTGTGGCAGGATTAAAGAAAGCCTGGAAGGACCTCTTGGTAAACGACGCACATAGTATTTCAAAGCCACGTATAACTTCGTTATGTAGTAAATCAAAATGACTTCAGCATTTAAGCAGCACAGTATTCCATGGAAGAGGCTGTCACATTGCAGAATTTACAGTCGTTCCAAACAAGAAACGTGGGCTGGGATCACGCAAGCAGAGCTGCAGCCCCAGGACGTGCACGGAGCATCCCCAGCTGCAGGGAGGGTCACGAGGACAGCGGAGCTTCCTTGCGTGATGGAGCACGTGGAGCTGGGGCTGTGGCCAGCATTCCCCTACAGGCACCTGCACTCCACCTTTCTCACCTCTTTTGTACTAAATAAGCAGCAAAAAAGCAGGAAAATAATGTTTTTAGTTTCTGGAAAGGTGATCGTATTTTTAATATAAGGATGCAACTTATCTGCACACACAGAGAGAAATTGCATCCACTCTATGTATTAAAAAAGTCACAGATGCGTATGCAAGCGAAACACTCTGCAATATAATGCAGATCTACTCAGAGTAGAAGGATGGTAGTGAATTAAAAACATGGTAAACTCAATTCTTTAGCCATGAATTCAAAGCTACAGCCTATGTTATTCCTTCCTTCCCTTTCATGGAAAGTGGGGGAAAAAGAAATGACCTCCACAAACCCCCAGTGATGGAGAACTCAAAGATTGTGTGGTTTCCCACCAGAAGCTTTTTCTGGTGAGCCCCAGAAGCCCACTCCAGGGTTCCTTCCCTTCCACAGCTTCCTGGTCTCTACTGCCCATTGGCATTTGCAGGATTAGACCCTGAGCAACCAGTGGAAAAAAAGAAGGTACTAAACCTCCAGGCACCCATCACTGTCCCTCAGGATGCTCTGCTGCCACTGAGCAGCCAAGGCTGCTGGTCCAGCTCCCCTCCTCTTGCTGGGCAGTCAGGAGCAGAGCAGTCCTGCAGTGGTTTTGTGTCCATGAGTTACATGGCCAAAGAAGAAATAAACACCAACCAACATTGCCTGTTGATTAATTCTTCAACCAGACCATTTCTTCTTTAAATTAGAATATTATGTCCAAGACATTCAAGCCACAAAAAATTTAGTGTTCCCCAACAATCTTTCAACAATACTGCATGAACTATCACTTTTTCCTTAAAAGTACTTATGCCAAGGACTTCTGCTGCATCCTTTTCCACCAGCCCACACAAGCACTATCTTGCTCACACAGGTGCCTGGGCACAGCCAGCAGAGCTCCACACAAAGTAAAATTAAAATACTAAAACAGGCATAATTTCAGATACAAAACGTCCTTTGTATCCTGCCTTACTGGGTTGTTTCAACCCTGACCTTGGTCTGCTGGACTCAGAAACAGGGCCTTCAAAACTAATTCAGAATTACTCCCTGGTGAGCTGCCAAAGACAACACCACCACCAAGGTCCATTTATTGGCACAGGTCCTAGAAAGACCCTTCTAATTCCCCAAATTGTACATTCTCTGTGGATGAAAAGGAAAACAAATAGTACACCCAGGCTTTTTTCCTGAAAACGTCCTCGCTGGAAAACTATTGTGCTTGGAGCTATGCCACCCAAATTCATCAGAGGGGAGAATCTGTTTATTTGCACATCAAGTACATCTTATTGTTTCTGGACATCAGTATGTAAATTGTCAAGTATAAATTTATTTTTCCACTAGCTTAAGTTTTCCTCTGCTCTATAATTGCCATAATCCAAGAAACAGCCTATGTTTCAAAGAGCTCCATTTTAGCATGCTACAATCGCATACGAACAGAAAATCTGATTAGAAAAATCTGCTACCGGTATTTAGGATCTTATTTTTCAGCTGACTCAGAACAAACCTCTCCTTGGCTCCAAGACATATTCGACATGTCTTAAAATAAAATCTTTATTGAAAAGAAACCAATGACTAATGACTACTATTTTTTCTATACTGATGAAAACAGACATGCACACATATTCTTCAGTCAATGGCACCATTCCAGTGCTCGGATTAATCAATTCCTGCACAGTTCAGAAATGTTTCAACAGAGCACAGTTATCAGTTTAAAGCAACGCACATGAAGAGAAAGTTAGTAAAGTCAGAACTCCAAAGAGACAGAAGGAAAGAAAGCCATTGGGAGGGGTCTGAAACAAAGAGCAACCACTTGACAGAGTTGACACATGGTACGACTTTTGGGGTCGTCCTGTGGTGAGCCAGGAGTTGGATGTGATGGTCCTTACTGGTCATTTCCAGCTCAGGATATTTTAAGATTCCATGAGCCTAACCCAAGGGGCAGGAGGCCTGACCATGTCCCGGGAGGTTTGGGTTTACTCACTGCTGCCCTTCAGTAGCAACTTGCCCAAGGTTACAATGCCATAGCCTTCAGCAAGACATTTTGTGCCTACACTTCTTAGAATTGTTTTTAAATTGGTAAATACTGATTTTATTAGGACAAGGCATATCTTCTTATAGTTTGGGTTACTATCTCAGTCTCTGCAGTTCTTAATTAAATGCTGCTGCTACTAATGAAAGGATACAAGCATGAGGAATGGACTTAATTTACTCCTCAGTTGCCCAATAGCTGCTTTCAGTAATTGCAGAAAACTCGAGGCTATACATGTAACTGAGAAAGGCTCAGCTATCATTGGACAGGGCACAAGTTTCTTTCAAGCTGTCATGTTTTACTATAAAACCAGCAAATAATTCATTTGGAAAATAATCACAACAAATGACTCCATGTCCTTCCAATACTCCAAAGGTGTGGGTTTTGCCTTGTCACAGATAGAAAACCAGAGAACTCTGACAATACCAGATTTTGATACAGAAAATAGATAAAACTAGTAAAAGCACACAGCTAGGATTGAGAGCTGTTTACCCTCTATATTCCACACAATATTCTGCTTTCCTGCCCGTAAGAGCCAAACACTACAGCAGGTCTTGGCACTGGACGCTTCAGTGTGATTCTGATGGGATTTCTACTGGCCTCTATGGGACAAGTCAGTGGGCTATCCATTTTGGAATCAAAACCTGCTTTTTGTCGCTGTGAGTGGCACTAATGACAAGGAACAACACGACTGAGTTCAGAAGGGAAGCAGTTCTGACCTTTATTAAATAATTAATTTGTCTTTTATAACAGGGTTCGCAAAGAGTGTGTTGAATGGCATAAGACAGTTGGGTGCTCGGCCACCCACCCCTTGAGGGGATTGGTCAAGCTCTAAGACACTTATTCCAAAATATCAGAAAGCTAGAACCATAACAATCCTGCATAACAAACCCAGGTGCAAGATAAAGAGTTAGTTTACAAAAACCCATAGCCGTGTTTTCATAGCTTCTGTGAGAACCGCAAAGTTTTCTGAAAGATTTCTCTACCAAAGCTTTTCAGCATCCACAGCTTTTCAACAACAAAAACTCCACATTAATGCTGTTACATTTCATTGAAGGCTTTAGACCTGTCTACAGCAGTGATCCATCAGATGAAAATGCACAGTGGTTTTTTTCTTTTTTTTATCTCCAACTTCATAACCATAGTGCAAAGTGGAGGATTTCCCTCACACATTCAAAACCCAGGTTTCTGCATACAAAAATATTTTCAGAGAATCCCCTTTTGGTAACAAGGAGCAACACTTCCATTTTGCAGGACCAACATGAAAATACATTTAGGGAAGGATTTTCTTTCTGTATATTAGTTTAAAACTGAGTGACAAATCATTGCATGCTTTGGAATAACCAATATCCCTGAGGCTCAGGAACACCAGCACTTGCAGGCTGAAGTGTTCTTTTTATGAGCAAAGTACTTATGCCAAGTCAATTTTGTGCATTATAAAGTTATGAAGTGCAACTACTATGCAATATAAGCAAGACCTAAAGCTATAAGAAAAGAGGGTGGGGTTTTGTAATCAAAACCAAGGTGCAAATAATTTTTTTTCCAGAGTTTTTCCACATATAGTCCCAGTGACTGTAGGCAAGGCTTAATAGGCTAAACACGTATATTACGTGTAACTCTACCCAATTTCAGATCCAAGTTTAACAGGCTTTCACTTCAAGAGTAATTTTGTCACCATCTGAAGGAAAAGAAGGACAATTTCATTACTATTTTAGACTGCTGTCTGATATCACGTGTTAAAAACATTGATGCAGAGGTAGAATTTCCTGTAAAACCCTAAGCCTGAGTGCGAGGACTCAGACTACATGTACAAGTTTGTGATGTTCTCTGGAACTTATGTCACACATTAGGGTTTGGCAGTAGCCTTACTTCCTTCTCATTTTCTGTTCTTCATTAAAACATGTTGGGAACAGGGCTTCGGTTGTTCATGTCTCTATTGCGTAATTCTTTGCTTTAAATACTCCTCAGAAGGTGGGAAGTCAAAGGGAATTAAAACAAAGGAAAACTCCAGCGATGAGAATATAACTGTGTTTGGGGATAACCATCCCTAAAGGAATATGCCAGCAGACGTGTCAGGTGTGCTGGAGACAGAAGGACAGACTGCTCCTCTCGGCCCAGAGTCTGCTCCTGAGGGGAAGGGAGGCACAATAAAGAGGCAAAGCAGCAGATCTGGTGCCAATTCTTAGGGAGTTTCTGTCGACAACATCTGTGCTCATGTCAAGCACTCAGATGATATCAAGATAAACTGGGCTGTCCCACAAACAGCAGTTTGTAAAATCTAGGAAGGAAATCTGGAACAGGGCTGAGAATTAGCATTAGAGCTTCTTTAATAATCTCAACTGCAGAGCAAATTCTGCTCTATTTTCACCCATTCCCATGCCACCACGGTATGACAGTTCAGCACCAGTACTGAGATGGAGCTGTGTTTTATTTCTGGCCTCAGCTTCCTAGTGATGACAGCTCCAGACCGACTGATACGGTACTTGTCTCTTCCTCAAAGCCATCATGCCGTGGTTACTGCTTGATTTTTTTTTTTTACAACCCCTCAAGGCTGCGACCACCTCTCCAGCCCCCACACCCGCAATACTCATCTCCAAACCTTTTCCACGAGGCCAGCGTGTCAAGGCAGTTCTCAGGCACAGTTGCAACAGTTCAAAAGGATCACATCACCCCAGCCAGCCCAACAGCACCGTTCCCATGTAAAACAGTTAGGTAAGAATTCAGCACTGTTTATTTACAGACTTTGTACCAATGTGGTATGAATCACAGCAAGGGGAAGGGGCACACATCCGTAATTGCTCTGGGAATAGACTGGTTTGCTTACCCCAAAGGAAAGCAGAGAATTTATTTAATGCAATAGGTCAGCTGTGCAGTACTACATCCCTGGGGAAAAATTCTTCTCTATCAACCAGTAACAAAAATAAATAGATCATTCTGCCCAACAGTCACTTAAAAGTGCTGCAGCCCATCTGTACATGAAAGTAGATTTTAGGAGAGTTACCCATAATAAATTAAACTCCAGCTCCTCATTTAATAAGTTATAGTCCCTCTACCAAAACAAGATAATGGGAAATGAGGCTATAAGGATGCACTATAAACCTAGAAGGACTTTCATCAAATCCTAAATTATAAGGAATATCTGCAAACTGCATCTCACTACATCATTAAAGTAAGCATTTGATACTTTAATCTCTTCCTATCAAAGCATGCCATTCATCAAAACTGTGTTTCTGCTTAGGAAATGCAAGCAGTATCAATTTGATTCTTTAAATTAGAGGTACTAAAAAACCATCCACACTGGACTAAAAAATAGCCCCAAACTACTTACTCAAAATGCTTGTTACATTTTACAGCACTGGACAGAGATTGAAATATTCAAGCCAACCCTGAGCAACAAAGAGCCTACTTAAAATTTATGGATAAATTTCAACTTGTTCAGAAGACAATGCATTACTTAACGTCACTAGAAAAATATTATTAGAATATGTTTCTTTTATTGATGAAATATGAGTAGAAACACACTAAGGGAATTGATACATAGACACACAAAGACCTACATTGTTCCTGCTGGAAGTAACTTCTGAAAGCATAAATGAAAACACTGCTCTGAGCTTCAGAAGTAACCCACATATAAAAAATATCCTGATGCTTGTATCTTTCCCATCAAAACCCAAATACAGCTCCTGTGCTTTGTCATCAATGCCTCACAGCTTTCAAAAGCCTGATAGATTTTAGGGAAAGTGGATGAAGCCCAAGAGACAGGGCTTGGGAGCACACAAACAAGCTCCTGATAATCCACAGGAAAGGAGATAAGTGGGTTCAACCTGGACCCCTTGAGAAGAAAACAAGAGGAAAGCCTCCTTCAACACCACTGCCTGAATCACACGCTGCTCCATTTACCATCACGGTGGCCTGCAAGGAGAGGTTTCAGCAAAACAAATAACCTTGGAAATGCAGCAGTTTTTGGGGCAGTTTCTTCCTGGAGCTGGAGAGGGAGGAAGGGGAGAAGCTGACGGGCCACACTGAAAGGAGCATCTCCCAGGTCCTGGAGATCTCATGCCTGGAGTCCCATCACAGGGGGCTGGACCCTGGTGACTTTGCACCCTGGAAAGCTTTACCTGAACCAGATGAAAAGAGCAGAGAACTCACCTTTGGCTTTTCATCACCAGGGGCTGGAGAAATCACAAGCACAGTGTGAAATCTGGTGGGCTCAGACACTGACAAACTTCTCTGCTTAGTGGGAAGTAGGGAGAAGAGTTCCTATTTCCACTTAACTTCATCTTGACTTAAAAACAACAAAACAAACACAGGCCTCCCATCATGCCTTTTTTTGTTTGTTAATCTCCCTCCAAGCCTCACCTAGTGAAGTGCTCTAAGACAGCTCTTACTTTCCCAAGGCTGGCACATCCCCATACCTCAAACTGTCACTGCTCAGGAAGCCACAAACAACCTCTTCAGCTATATTTGGCAGGTGAAGAAAGAACACTTTTCCTCAGAAACCATCCCCCGAAAGAGGCTTGTATTTGGGTCAAAAGGGTTGGTGGTTTTTCATTCCTGCAGGGAACCCTCAGTGGAGAGGAGATGCTCCTGGGAGGTAGCCAGGGTCAGTGCTGCAGACCTCAATTGGTCATATTAAAAATCAACAAATTTTACAACCAAGGTGCCAGAACCAGCATTTAAAATGCCTGGGTAATTCACAAAGCTGAAGAACAGGCTTTGGTTTCTCTGATGGCATTCAAACACTGCCAGTGCTTTCAGATTCATTCCTTTTTACATGTCTGCGTTGAAAATATGCCTCCTCTGTTCTCAGAGCTGCAGGTGCTCAAAAGCAACCACAGGAGAACCTACAGCTCAGGGAAACAAATCCAGGCAGAAGGCAAAATAGTTACTGCATGGCAAACAACTCCTCACAGAGATCCCAAACATTGCAGGGATCTCCCTAAATCCCCACCCTGGTGGTAGCAGCCACTTATCAATCAACACCACTTTCAACAGGAATCAGACAAGCCCATGAAGTGACATATGATAGAAGGCTTACAGGAACAATGGTTATATCATTTTTTACTTCCATGATAAGAGCAGGGAAAGAAGGCTGGGGATGATGCTGCATCCTAGTGGGAAAACTGAGGCACAGAGATTTATCCAGCTAAAGCATAAACTCATAAATCCATGGGCAGAAACCCAGGAATTCTCAGTGATGTTTATTATTCTCTGAATACTTTCTAATAAATTCCCTCTTTAGCACAAAGCCTGCCTGATCCAACTGTACGTATTTACTTAGTATTCTCTCAAGTGGCTTACAGACTGGCTCAAACAAAAATTCCCATAGTGCTTTTTCAAGGAAAGCTGGATACACTGGTTGGATGCAATGGCAGATTTCTTTTCATTGCACTCCAGATGGTCCTGATCCTGAAACCAACATCTACCAGACTCACAGATTTGCAGAGGGTCTATCCACCCAGCCACACCACAACCCAGCTGAGTGTTTAAAATCCTGGTACCTTGGGGCAGAGATTGCCAAACAGAAGAAAAAAATTACATCTTTGCATAGTGTCAAAAGGAAAAAGCAGCAGCAACACACGTCCCCCCCAGACCTCTCAGTTCTAGACCATCTTGTTTCACATGCCAGCAGAAGTTCTTCCCCTCCAGGGTGTATTTTGTTGTTAGTCGTATGGCAGGACTTACTCTTTTCTCCTCTCAATCGCATCTGCTGAACGGCAAATTAAAGAAGAAACTCAAACCCGAATGCACTGATGAGTTCGACAGAAACATTTATAGGTACTTCATGTTAACCTGTGAAGCTGTAACTGACCTGGTACCTTACGTGAGAGAAAGAACTTTTGTCCTTACACGGCTGCAGTTTGTGGGGGTGTTTTGGGCTCCCTGGGCTGACTGAAAGCCTGATGCTGCAGGCAGGTCCCAGCCCCGAGGCAGCTGGAGCCAGAGAGGAGCAGGAGGGAAACGGGTGGTGGAAGGCATCTAATAATGCATCACAGTGGTGGGGTGGGAGACGCACAGAAGAGGACACTGTCAGAAGCCAAGAATAATTGCCATTAAAAGACAGAAAGAAATATAAACATGAAAACAAAGTTTTAAATGGCCTTTTTTCCCTTTAAAATACCTTTTTGATGTTTTCTTCCCCTCTAGAAAACACACTCTAGCAATTATGCCAGGAGTGATTAAAATAAATTATCTCCTCCTTGAAAACTTCAGAAAGGGTCAGCCACCCACCCCACAGCACTGCCGACAGATGCCTGAAAAAAAAACCAACCAACCCAAACCAAAAACCCCAACATTTCAGTTCAACAGCACTCCTGGAAAAGCCAGACCATGTGTTCTTCACCTCAGGGTGAAGAAGAGAGGAAGCCTCAACGATTTAACAGACTCAAAAATTTGGATGACAATCCTCAATGCCACATGTGGCAGCAAGGGTTACTTCATTCAAGCTAAAACAACATGTTAGGAGTTTTTTTTCTCCCCACTGCAACATTACTTAATGGATGAATCAAGGAGAGCAACCCTGAAGGGCAAACTTCTCTTAACCGTGGAAAAGGCATGTTAAATAAGTAGTACAACACTTCTGGGATGCATTCAGCATGTCCTGGCTGCAGGCCCAGGAACATAAATCCATTCCTTACACTGGATTGAGTTTGCTTCAGTCTTTCCACTGGATGCATTCCAAAGCCCTGTCCATCCCAACAGCAGCATCTCCACATCCCTCCATCCGTCCTTTCTCAAGAGTCCGGTCAACTAAAACTTCCTGATTGCCCCAGAGTAAGTCCAGGCCTCAGAGCTTGTCATGCCCAGTTAGTAACTCATGAGGCATTGCCAACATCAATCCAGGGAACCTGGGCTGCTCTCACATATGGGGACTGTTCAGAACATTCTTAGCAAGGAGGAAGCCTCTTCAGCCTATGACACCATCAATTACACTCAACAGCAGTGGCAGTGGAGGGAAAACAAAGATTTCTCAGGGGAAGAGGAGTCTGAACTCACGTTCGTGCAGACAGACTCATCATCCCCTTTTCTTGGGTTTCTTATTATAAGAGAAAAATATAAGCAAGATCCCAGAGGATCAAAAGACAAAGTGTCAGTGTCAGATGATTCATGACCGCCCAGTTCCTCTTCATTTCAAGAGTGACAAAGTAAAATAAATTAAACCCAGCTGACTAAAACAAGCCATCCTAATTCATGGATGAACCAGGAGAATCAAAAGCGTATGACAGTGTTAGCAGGAAGGCCTCCTTTTACATGCAAACAGCCCTCACTGTGTAAATGGCCAATTAATTTATGGGAGCCAGATGTCCCTGTTTAGGGCTGTTGTTTACCTTACTGCTCTGCCCTTTGATGGATTGATAGATGTCACCATTTTTCAGCAGCGAGTGAGCAGCAGGGCCACTGCCTCCCAAGCAGAAAGCCCTCGCTATCCCAAACCTGATAATTTTCCTTCTCCACAAACTACAATCTCCTATTTCCAGACTTGGTTTGTAGTGAAACATGCTTCCCTCAGTAAATGAAATGAAACACAACCCTCCTGCTTTTAACAAATTTCTATATGGAAACCAAAGCCAGACTCTCCCCATATCAAAATGGGCAGAGGGGCTGGTTCCAGACCTGCACCACAGAGTGCCAGCACGGCTGATACAAAAACTCGACAGAGGAAAAAAGCTTCCCCCAAACATATTGCCTATTAATATTTAATAGCAACAAAAATATGAAAGGAAAAAGAATGTAACAAAGAGACATTAGATATAGCTGAATCACAGCATCAAGATAATAAGCAGAGTAAATTTTTCTTGAAAGGAGATATGCCAAAGCTGTCCAGAATTAGAACCCAGTTTTATATTTGCACTAGGCTATAAAGTAAAATTCAAGTCTAAAGACAATTGGAAAAGTATAGGAGGTCAGCAGAGATGAAACTCGTCTAACCTCCTTAGTTCACTATTTAAATTCATAGATAAACATAATCCATCTGATAAACAAAAGGAAGAATAAAAACAGCTAGAAGTAGAAACTAATTAAGAGATACACTGAGAATGTCCATATCCTGTGCTAACCACTTTTAGCAGCTGCTCAGCAGTTTAATATGCAAACTGAACTTGAAAAAAGAGAAAAGGTGAGTTGCCACAAAATATCAGTGTCCTTGTGCTCTATTATGGTTAAAGATCAATGCAGACTGCCAGCTGCTCTGTTCATGCTCTTACACAGCAATGCAGAAAACAAGAGTTCAAGATAGGGAAAACTTATTATCTCTCATCCATCAGAACAGATAGGAGATATCCCATCAATGTTGGTGTACATTAGTGTCCCCTAAACACTCATCTGCAGTAGACTTCCAAATCAATGTGCTGCTCCAGCCTACACTGCAATCCCAGTGCTCCCAGCAGCGCCCCTGGGGACATGCAGCAGCCAGCTGTGCCACCCCCATCCCTTTTGGTCACCCTGCCTCCCCGATAAGGAGCGAGCTGGAATCCCACAGTCCTGAACCAGTGAAATACACAAAGTTCTCCCTCCAAGTGGATTTCTTCTCTCCTCATTTCAGGTTGGTTTTTTTGTTTGTTTTTCTCTTTTTTTTCTTTCTTTTTTTTTCTTTCTTTTTGACTATAAAAAGAGAGAAGGGAGCCTGGAACGCTGAAGTTTGCACATTCTCCGCACATTCTCTAGTTTTATAGCTTTTTGGTTTGGTTCATCTTTTGTTTAGTTTTTTTTGGGGTGGTGCTGTTGTTGTTGTTTGGGGTTTTTCTTTTTTTTTAATGTTGCTTTTCTGTTTGCTTACTGATGTTATCTATAGCTGTGCTTCAACAGATTTTGATCTCAGATTCCTTTCCAATTGTCAAAACACCCACTTTGAAGCAGGCAGCAAGGGAGGCTGTTTGGCACCTTCACATCATGCTTGGAATCTTAACAAATACCTCAGGACACCGGAGCCCTGGATCTGAAGCCACCCCACGCCTCCACGTCCCTCCCCCCAAAGCACTACAGAGTAACTCACCACAACACATCCCGCTGAATAGCAAAGGTAATCTCTCTTCAAAAGCCCAAACTTGTAGCTGTCCATGCAATTTATTTCCTTGATTAGTTCAGTTTTTTTCCCGGTGGTTTGTGTAACAAAACATTATAATTCATGGCTGAATCTCAAGGCTTTCAGGTCAGATAAAGCTTCTATTGCTTCTAATCTGTTTGTAGTAAGAGCTGATAAATTGAACAGAAACAAGAATTGAGCCTAACACTAATAAAGGAGCGCTTGATAACACAAGCTCCATCAATCTGAGCAATGTTTCCACTTCAGATGATACAGCTGAGATAGGAGAGAGACGTAAGCCTCAATATAATTTCATATACCTGCTCACTTAAGTGGCATTTATGGGGATTAACACAAACAGCTTAATTTCTTCGTACGAACAGAATATTATTTAATACAGCCAAGTTTTCCCATTTTTTCCTCTTGCTACTGCTGTACATGGATTTCTGCAACTGCCCAGTCGGTGCAAAGCACCAACTGCTAAAAGAAGGAAAGCTATGCTCCTTCACAGACTTCCAAGTTTAAAGATCAATTTTATATCATATTTTCCTCTACAGATTTTCATCTGTTCCGTCTTCAGTTTGAAATGTTCTCAGCAGTGAACATCTGTTAGAAAATCTCTTACAAAACCCCACTTAGTCTATGGCCCTTTAATCAAAGAAGGGTGAGGGTATTAAGAATTTAAAATAATATATCCAAGTTTAAAAACAAATACATGTGTTTTCTATTTGAGAATGTGTGTTATTACTTTCACATTCTGACCTGTTAAGTACACATGCTCTACCACAAGTCTCTCTGGAATTTTGGCAAGAACCAGCATTTATTTAATAAAAGGTCTTATTAATCATAGGACTCTATCGTTGATACTTTGCATTTACACAGCACATTACATTTTCAAAGCACTCCAACATTAAATAATTCAAGCAGCCTGTTTATTTGCATAGATGGATGCACACAATTGTAGAGGAAATTATGAAACGTGTTCGCATGTTTCTGTCTGAAAGGAGTTATAAAAACTAAATTCTTGAGTAAATTGAAGATAGTTCACTATTTTTGGCACCGCATTATGAGAGAAAGCCTCAAAGCAAAGCAAAACTATTCCAGCATGTTTGATAAGGATTTGAGAGTGGGATTTCTCTCACCTGCCTTCACTTCCCTTTGAAGGAGAGTTTTCCATTAGAGTGGTTCATCCCAACCCCTTTATAGTCCAAAGAAAGGGTCTACGACAACCTCTAGAGAGCCCGCTGTGCCCAGGAGAGCTGCTTCTCACCAGGGACTTTTCATCAGCTCCCTTGTGGACTCACCCAGGGAAGAGGTACATTTAAGGCAGATGAATCCAGCTCAGTGTCTGCCCACCTCTGGCCCATTTAATCGGACAACATTTACTAGGAAGATGAATGTAGGATGTAAAAGGACCAAAGGCGTTTCATTGTTATTGAACAGCACCAGTGAAACACGCACTGCGAATTATTCTGAGCCAATCATTGACACAGACTACTTACAAACAAGGGGGTTTTTAATTCCAAGATACAAGCAAGATTATAGGAGTCCAGAAACCTTAAGTGTCTTATATATGTTCAGGTATCTTACATCAGCGGTTCTAACTCACAGAAATTCTTCCCTTATTTTGATATGAAAAGACTTCCCTTCACAAGCAGACAAGCAAGACCAGATCCTGGGTCAATGTAAGAGACAACCATTTGTCCTGCTACATGATTTTTAACTAAGACCAGGAAATCACACCTGCAGCTGACTGAATTTTAGACGGTATCTTTTTATTCTATAGGAGAAAACCAAGACTTTAAAAAATCACCCAACCAAGAAAGCCCTCATGTAACTTCAGACCCCATCAGAGTACCAGTGAAATCAACTGGAGAACTATAATATTTACTTGGTTTGGGTGGCACAACCACACAAAAAATAGCTTAAACAAAACTCATCTTATAGACATATTTAGGAAAAAAACCCCAAGCTTAATTCTAATTAGAAAGTCACTACTGGATTATTTTAGTGAAAATAAAATCCAGTGAATACCCCAAACATCCACCTCAAAATTTGCTGACGTGAGGTTTTTACTAGAGGACAACCACTGTTTGAGTGCTGCCTACCTGCGTGGGAGCAAGGTGCTGCGTTAAGCTGTTCCCCAGCCGTGCAGTGATTTGCCTGGGCAAGTGCTCACATGCCATCATAACAGATGGTCTGCCAAACCCCCAAATCCAGCTTTCTCCACGGTGGTTAATACTGCATGCCACGGCCATGGGCAGGATTCCGTGCCTCAGGAGGGAGCGCAGGGCTGGGGGAAGAGGGTGTTACACAGCTCTGCTGTTGGCAGCTCTGCTGACGCACATGACAGCATTAGCAAGAAGTTGGAACATGAACATGTGTGGGATGACTCTCCTCTTTATTATTAACCCATGTCCAACAGTGGGGAACAGGGAGAATGTTTTTCCCAGGTTGAGAAGATCATCTCTTGAGCACTTGCACCACCTCTTGTGATTACCCTGGGAGCTGTACGAACTGTGCTGGGGGCAACTGCATTTGCGCTCTTTCCTGGCTAAAACCCCAAATCATGCCAACCAAAACAGCCAGGGGACTCCTCCTGCTCTTGAGCAGGTACTTGAAAACATGCAAGAACAGTCTATTCAATGGTTCTTTGCTGTCCCATAAATTTCATCACTCTTTTCACCCTCCTCTGCACACTTCAAAGGTCCTCTGTCTCCTTTTGGAGAAAGGAGGAGATACACATACTGTCTCAAGATGTAGGTGAGCCCAAGATGTCTCTCGTCTTTCCCAATCATTACTCATTCATCTCCCACACACAAGACTATTTTATTTATCTGCACCACATTTTGTCTGTCATTTTATCGCCTGGCACTCAGCAGCTGTTGGGTAATTACAACATGGACACACCACATGTATCTTGTCATTAGAAAACAACCCCCAAAAACCCCACATAGTGGAGCAAAACCCCAACCCAACCACACCCAAGCTCTTCACAACACATGTTCAGCTTTAATTTCAACGAAAGCTCCCTGGAGAGCTCTGAACAGATGTGTCCTGCAGGCTTGTCCTGGTTTTATAGCTGCTTAGTCAAACATCCCACCACACCTTTCAAGTTACTTTGACAGCTGTATCTTAAGGAGTCGGAGGAAGGCTGGTTAGGAAGAGACGAAGGAAGGGCCAAGATTGACCAGACCCATCCATTTCAGAGAGATACTTTACAAAAACCACAAGATTATTGTTTGGGATGTTAAAAGTTGTCTGCACAGAATTTAACTCCTGGATGCATAAACATCACGAGAATTCAGCAAGTTGATGGCACATCTCACTTTCTTCAAAGTCCACAACTGGATTACATCCAAGCAATACATTCTCCAAGAAGTTTGAGTCTCTTGCCCTTTCTTATTTCCAAGAAAAGCACACTCATCTTTCACTCATACCACACCACTTCTCCCCTTCACACCACAGGATTACGGCAGTTTATACCATAGAGGGTTTTCTAACCTCTATTTTTCAGTTTATCATCACAAGATCTAAAAGCAGCTCGCTTTCTATGGGAGTCCACAGACCTCATTTCTCAATGTGGACATGAAAGTGCACTTCAGAGTAACAACATTCCTGCTCCAAAACCTAACACATGAATATTTGCGGAAGACTTTAAACCACGCAGTTGGATCATGTTCTCAATAGAAAACAGAGTCCTGAGTAAATAAGCACACATCTCAAAGTGTTTCAACTTTTTTCTTTAAAAAACCCCAAAACTAAACACCCCCACCCCAAAACCCCCACAAAATAATTTTCTAGGCTCCCTAATCTTGAAATAACTAACAGTACTCTGATGTCCTGGTAATATTCATCATGGAGAGCAGTCTGAGGTCTTCTCCACTCCCAGGGTGCTACTGCAGTGCTGCCATGAAGAGCACAGCTCCAAGGGAAGGACTGTCAGATGGAGGTTTACAATTATCTGACCCCAAGTCAAATCATCATCATTTTCTCTTTTATGGAGACACGCTAGGGTGTTGTATATACCAAAACCTCCCTAATTACTGTGGTTTCCTTTTGGATAATAATCAGGAAAATACATGAGTCCATGAAATCTAAATGGTAAACAACATGCAAAGGGGAAAAAGAAAATGGGAAAAGCACTCGTATTGTTGCTCTTATTTGTGTATGTAAGAGCCTCCTCCTGGGACTAGAGCCTGGTAAAATTCCATGTTTACACCACTTATGAAATTCAAGGATAGAGAGAACATATGATTGGACAGATTCCTTTAAAGATTTTATTATTTTGAGTCCAGGTCTAGTAGAATTATGAAGATCTTCCCAAGCAGAATCAATAAAGGCTTTACAGCATCCTGGATAGTTGGCAAGTTTGTCTTTATCTTCTTCCTAGCTTTGTTCTGCTTCTCCCCCTTTGAAGTTCGCTGCAGAATAGAAACATTTTGGTGTTTGATGGTACTAGTCAAAAAGTTTCTGCTGCACATCAGTAATAAAATCCACTAAACCTTTTGGAGCAGAGGACTGGACATAAACGTAAGGATAACTATTAGAGCAGTCATTGATCCCTCTGCCTTGTCTGCAGGGGAAAATAGCTACCACTGACAAGCTGCATGAGATAAAATGGGTTTGGACCATGGAGAGGAAAACTGCCAGTACAGCTGCAGGAGCAGAATCCAAATCCTTGTGCCTTCACAGCATCAGCCCCTTCTCTCGTGCAAACCAGCAGGGCCATCAAAGGCAGCCAGCAGCTGAACATTAAGTTTCACCCTACACAAAATATACAGCACAGGAGATTTGGAGCCCCCAAATAATACGTGACCACCTGTTCCTTGGGCAGGCTGATCGCGCATCCCGCTCATACCAGCGCGCTCACGGGGGGATATTGTTTCATTGCCATATGTACCAGCCATAAATCACAGCCAGAGCCTTTTAGTTAGTGTTGTTAGCACTGAGTGCTGCATTTACATCTGCAAACCGCAGAAACAGTTGTGGTGCTAGCAGCACACAGTTCCCTCACATGCTCCCAAAAAAAAAAAAAAAAAAAAAGAAAAGTGGGTTTAAACAAGTAACATAACCTAATGGGCAGAGTCAAGACCAGAGCCTAAATTCCTCCTTTTGCTTTTGATCTGCCGCTTGTATTTAAAGACCTCCCAGGTTACGAAGCTGTCCCCATCAAGAGGCTGGAGAATGACAGCTGCAAACCTCATGCTGCCCGTCAAACCCAGCAAAGAGTTCAAGAGCCCATGAGAAGAACTTTGCTTATTTTTATTGCAACACACAATCTTTTTCTCCTGTGTTTATTCTCCCAACTCCTCCTCTCCATGCATGTGTAATTGACCCCTCCATTGACTCTTTGCTACTCTGGAAAACTGCTGCTAAGACCACGAACCACAGATTATATTACAAACACTTAAAATATCTTCTAAAGCAAAGAACAGTCGTGACCACTCGTTTCATTCTTAAAAACTCATTCTGATGTTCAGTACCAGCAGATCCATTAATGAAAAGGAAGTATCACTGGACTCATAGAAGACAAATTGTTCCCTCTCTGACCCTTGAGGAATGTCAGCTCAGTCCTCAGCTATGAGTGTCCTCAGGAGAGAGTGGCTTCAAGAGCAGGGGGGTCTGCAAGGTCTGCTGTGGCATCACAGAGCAGCAACAACAGCCACAGCAGCTGTGCCAATGCCTTTCTCTCCAGCTCAACCCCTGGCTCCATGTTAGACATCCTCAAAACCCAGCAACAGATAGGGAGGAGAGAAGTGCTGGCCTCCTTTAGTGGTTTTTCCAGAATGAAACAATGTTTTCAGAGAAGAAAAGAAATTCAGCAGCTTTGGGAAGTGAGCACACCAGTACCATGCATAAGGGAAATCCATTACTCTTTTTGGAAAGCTGGGAGCTTATAGCCTGCCAGGCAAATTCTACCCTTATTAGAAGCACTCATTTTTTGGTACTCCAGTGTTACCCTGCTCCAGTCACACACAAAAACTATGGCAAGGACTGCACAAACACTGTGCAAAGGTGTTACCCAAATCTCTTACCCAAAAAGCTCTCAATTCATGAAGCAACAGCCCAACCAAACTAAGACAGAAGTACAAAACCTCCTAATGATCAATGCAGTAAAAGTGTCCCACCAGCCGAGCCTTTTCCTTTATTTTTTTAAAGCCTTGAGAGATTTATGAGTGGGACTCAGGATGGGAATGATGAGATGGTTTTGCAGATGCCTACGTGCAGCTGCTCCCAAGCGTGAAGGTGCTTGTTTGAAATAAATGTGAGAATTGAGCAATAGAAGCACTGCCAACAGCTCTCTGTTATTTTTGATGAAGATCATTTGTTTTTCTATGGAATTGCAACACAAACTGAGGCAATGCTAAATGTATGTTTGCTCTATGAGATGATTTTAGAACTCTGCGTCGGAAAACGTAAATTTCTTCCTAAATACAAGTAGAAATAAGCTTTTACAAATGCTGACAATCAGTTGTAACCTAATGTGGGATTCTGCATTTAAGAAACCAACAGAACAAAAAAACCCTCCTTTTAATATTTTGGAGTAATTTACACACAAACGTCTTTAAAAAGCATTCAGTACGAGGCCACAGGAGAGCTCATCTTCAGGGATATTGGAGGAATACCAGGGATTACTAACCACTCCTTTGGAACACCATAATTAAATTATAAAAATCACATACAATTATAGCGGTATCTATATAAACACAAAAGGTCAAGAAGGTGCATCCCATGAAGAGGATGCTGTGTTAGGCAGAAATGCATTTTACTCCTCCAAAAAGTCAATGGCAGTTTGGCAGCTGATCTGCTTATTACTTGGAAAGTCTTCTATTAAGATAAAGCAAATGTCTAATTTGACAGAATTGCCAAAACTGTTCTTTATCTGTTCTTACTAATTCTTAAGCTAATGGTTTACACATGTCTGCTCATTAGCAGTGCCCAAAAAAGCACACTACAGGCGGCTTTCTTTTTCCTAAGTCATACAATACAAAAATCATAACAGAAGGAAAAAGACAGGAAAAAACTTCTTGTAAAATAAAGAAGCCTGAGATATTTCAGGCAAAAAATACGTGGAACTATGTTAAGTAATTCAATGCAGGAGAGAAACCTGCACAGCAGATATCCAATTTATTACTCATAAAGGAGAACTAACCAAAATTCTAATTGAAAAGCCCACTTCCCTATTATTTCAAACCATGAGGAATGAATGAAAAAAATGAAAATAATTTCCAAATTTTTTTTCTGGAGTTCTCACAAAATCACTAAGTATATGGCAAAAATCTTCATTAGCACTTGGGAAAACATCCTGGTAAGGTAAAACTCTCCAAGCTTCAATCTGTCAGCACCCACACGGCGGGTGCACCCACCACAGCTTGAAAGCAGGGGTGTAAAATAAACAAACAATTGCTGTTTGCAAATACTTACACTAAAAAAAGCACAGACCCTGAGGGACCATCCTTCAGAGCATTTTGTTAAACTTGCATCCCTACAGGGTGGGGATGACTGGGCAGCCTCAGCTCCTTCCTGGGGCAAAACTGCTACAGCACATCAGCAAGGCCACCTCTGGCCATGCCAGGACCTCATCACTTCTCAGTCCCCCCCTAAACTGAACAAGCACAGATGTCAAATCGCCAAACAACAGCTAGTCTTCCGAAGAGGCAGAGGTGTTTAACCTGGGAAGGCTCTCTTGCCAACCCAAAAGGGCTTGGGCATGCATGGAGAGGACAAACACCCGGAAGCCATGGCTGCAAATGCTGTGTGAAGGACAGGAGCATGCAGATGGGCTCTTGGATGGGGCCAACCAGGAGCAGGGTACTACTGAAAAACAGCCTTTCCTGTTCTTCAGTCCCCTCTTCCCAGCCATGCACCCTGGTCCCGGGCACATCCTTCCCTTCGCCTTGTCCACCACCTCATGAAACTGGTTTTAGCTTGGACAGGGTATCACACACTGGCACATCACAGTGTCTAACTCTTAGCTTAAACCAAGGCTCAAACCGAATAAGGCCTCTTCCATTTCCAGTTATGCCCTGATTAACTGGGAATCCTTTGAGAAGCTGCTCAGAAGCCCTTTCCATTGATGCTGTGAGCCCTGTTGCCCAATTCCTAAATATTTATATAGAAAATGTTTAAAAATATCCTCTTATACACTGAATATCACCAGGAAACTACAAGAGGACACTTGTAGTTTGAGACTCAAGTTCTCAAGAGCATCTTGCAGTTTCTGATGACAGCTGATGGGCAAATTAAAGACAGCAACAAGGACACAGCCCCAAAGGTAATCCCTGCAGACCTTTAAAATGAGCATCGCATGGAATTTCCTGCAGCAGCCGCACTGCTCCGACCCAAAACAGAGCCCTGCACTCCAAATACAGCACCCAGTTCAACACAAAGTTATAATGCCCTTCTGGAAGGGCTGCACATTTATTTTTTGGCTTGGCTATTAATGAATCAAGCTAGAAATGCTTCTAAGTAAACGCAGCCTTCTGCTTTTGTGTCCGAGCCGGGAGAGTCACGGCAGGCTTTCAGCAGGCAGGTCCTTAGCACTCCCCAGGCACCCCTGACCTCAGCCCTTTTATTTCCTGCCCTGACTTCAGAGATAGCTGGCTTGAGAAAGCAGCAGGACAGGGGAAAAATAAATAAAATAAGATTCCCAAAGCTGGGCCTGCCTCTCCATGCTTCCTGGGAATTCCCAGCACATGGCTCAGGCTCCCTGGGAAGTGGCGGGGGGGAAATATCTGAGGGTCTTTGAGCTGGCGTGTGTCAATTCTTGTGCAAAACTGAACCGGGAAACAACAAAACTCCCAGAGGCAGCATCAGCCACGCACTAACAAAGGACGTGAAGCAATGTGTTGAAACCCTTGTCCCACTCCCTTTCCCCATCAAAAAGGGCATGGGATGGCTGTGCACATTTTTTCCCCCTCTCCTGTTCATTAAGAGACCACTCAAAGACCCTCCCTTCCAGCTGACATGTACCACTGCAGGTGAAAGCCCCATGAGCACAGGAGGCAGCTTTACAGGGGATTCCTGCTGTCCTGGAAAGGCACAAGAACATTACAGTTAAGAAAGGAAAACACACATCCGCATTATCTCTGGTATTTGCGGTGCTACAAAGCACCCCGGCCCCAGTTCTTTAAACACTGTCAAAGCAAGCTGTAAAGGGATTTTATGGGGGGTTTTTATGAGCACAAAGCATGGGCAAAGTCATCCCTTGTGCTTGTCCCATCTGGTGCCACACCACCACCCCAATGTCTTGTCTGCTCAGCACTGGCAGCACCAGGGAACCAACTCAAAGGCGTCACCACTAACAAGAAGCTGTTCAGTCCCAGCCAAACACTAACAGTGTTTTAGTTTTATCAACATTAGCAATCACTGTTGCTTTTCAAAACCTTATTCTAGAATGAGCATTTTCCCCATAGACAGCAGTTCCTGGAAGTAGGGCATTGCATAAAAATCTTACTTTCCACCAGAGAAGATTCCCATCCCCATGGCCAAGGTTTGGGAAAAGGAGGACCTGAAAGCAACAGGGGCTGAACAACTTCAAAACACTTCAAAGATACACTTGAACCACAGTGAAAGCCCATGAATTTAAGATTCTGTGATTACAAATTCCATGGTTGAAAATCAAAGTCCTTCTTTGACAAGTTAAAATTCAAATACAAGTATACAAATAGTCATTTAATACATAATAAATACGAATTCTGTCCTGCAACCCTTGTGCATCATGTCTCTGTGGGGTGGGTTGACCCTGGCTGGTTTCAGGGTGCCCACCAAAGCTGCTCCACTGCTCAGCTGGACAAGATACAGCTAAAGGCTCTGGGTTGAGATAAGGACAGGGAGAATCACCCACCAGCTCTGATCATGGGAAACACAGACTGAGATTGGGAAGTCAGTCACAGCCACGACTGTCACTCTCCAGGTGGTGGTGGAAAGAGGTATGGTTTGGGAGCACAGGGGAATGCCAGGGGAAAGGAGGGAAAGTGTCACAGGACAGCAGAAAAGACAGCCCTGATCCATGTTCTCCAGTTAAATAGGAGGCACTAGGAACATACCACCCATTCCACCATTTCCTTACCTTCTATTCAGTAGAAAAATTAGTTTTTTTCTATTCCTTTAAAAATTACCTCCAGGAAAAGGCATATAAAGCACACTTCCTTAGCACTGCAGCACCACAAAATGCAAGATGTGATCAGAACATCAATTCATCCAGAGCTGTGAACAGAGCTGACCTGTGGAACAGAGCTGCTGGGGCAGTGACTTTAACAATTCCCTTTGGGAGATGGAGCCTGAACATCCAATTTGATATACGTGCCCTAAACCACAAGCCTCCTCCAGATGAAGATGGGCAGTCACCACAAAGGGCTAAAGAGAGCTTCCTTTGCAGCAGAACTCACATACCCACCACAGGTCAGACCATTTTTCTGTAGGTCACATCAAAATCATAACAGTTTCCATCCTTTAACCCAAAACACAGGCAAGGACAGGAAATGCCACACAACTGCCAAATGCACCCTAGCTGAAGAAGAGACAGGAATCTTTACTTGAAGGCAAATGGGAACATAATTTTTCCATCCTTGGCATGGAGATTAAAACTAGGACAAGAATTGCTTGTTGCTGTTTCTCTGCCCTGCAGCACCCGACCTGCCCAAATTCCCCACACAAAACGCTGACTTGTCCCATGCTGGTGAGCCTTCAAAGCAGGGTGGAGCCCAAGGGAGAAAGGGCTGGTGACCACAGGGCTGCACCCCAGAGGCAGAGAGGGCTGGAGAGCAGAGGGGTGGCTGCCTCTATCACTACAGGAACACAGAGCTGTGATATGGAAAGGGACCACCAGGGAGAACGACAGCAAAGAGTCCCAGGGAACAACTGCATGGTGCTACACGCATGGACAGTGCCACCCTTGGGGACACAGAACCTCTTCCAGCAGCAGAGACAGACCCCTGACAATTCCCAACCCACTGCAGACACAGATGCTTTAAGCACCATATCAACTTCCTGGTCATCGTGTTATCCTAGACAAGACATTTCTTTCATTTAAAGCTTACAAACTCATCCTCACCACAGACTGGAATTGCAGAGTTTCAGAAGAAAACACAAATAGGTTATATTCACTATGCAAAACAAAGGTAAAGCTCCAACCTGATTTAGTTTCTAGCCTGTAAGCCTTAAAAAAACCCTAAAAAAGAGAAAATGCTTTAAACGCCTGGTATTCTGGTTTAGGGTTTTGTTTGTTTGTTTATGTTGCAATAATATGTTAATTATTTGAATTGCTAGAAACAATTCTGGGGTGTCATGCAAGCCCCAGGCTGCCAACACCAGCCATTGCGTAGGTTGGAGTCAGCTTAATAACCAGCAACAGACCAAGAAACAGTGCCTGGCTGATGATGCTGGCATGAAACGAGGCACTTCCAGTTCTGACACCCTGTGGGACTTTGATGAGACTCGTCTCATCCTTTCCAAGTTAACTGCTTGTTTTCGCTCTGCAACTGATTTTGTGATTAGCCCCTTAAGACATCAGGGTCAGCAAGGACAAGCCTGTCAATCCACCACAGCTGGTAACGATGAGTGAGATCCTTACCTTGTGTGTGGCTTCTCCAATTTTACTGAGTTTGCTGCCACTCCACCAGTGACACAACCAGAGAAATCCATGCCATCCACATTGACTTTTTAAGAAAGCCTTCTGCTGTACAGAATCCTTACTCGCTGTGTTTTGAGAACAGCACATCTTCCCGCTCTGTGTAACTCGGAGCCCAGGCTATGCACAAGCTCAGATCACCAGGACTGAATCAAACACACCTTGTTTCTCCCAAAGTTCCCTCTCAGACCAGAGCTGAATAGTGATGGAGAGAAAGCAGCGCCGTGGGTCCTGCTGGCACTCCTGCTCCAGGAATGTCTGTGGGCAGCAAACACAACCCTTCCCAACTGCATTTGAAAGCAAACACAGCAATGAGTCCATCCCCAGTGGGGCCCTGCAATCTGTGAGGCTCAGACATGGCCCCCCCACCGGCCACCAGCGTGAAGCTCTTTCACAATGAACCATCCGGGCTCACGCCACCATTGCGCCATCCGAGGGCTGACCTCTCCAAGGCCCAGCGCTGACCTGCATCTCAGAACATCCTTTCTGGAGCCAACACTCTCTCTATTCCCAGGACAGCAAGGGAATGAAGCAGTAATGACTTGAATGTTTCTCTTGCCACTGATGCCTGAAAAGATAGGCTAGAAATAAAACCCCATAGACTGGTGTCTACAGAGCAGGTGTTTGTTTATTGCAGCACTGGAGGTGAGGGAGATTTTACCCAACTCGCCCACCCTTGTCAAGTGCTGTGGTTTATTTATAACAGTAAGTATTGATTAATATTGCTATGTCATTATAACATTATCATATAGGCACCAGAACTAATTTACATAATGTTATCTCATGGTTATAAATAGTTCTTCTATACTGCGCTTGCGCTTCCCCAGTTTAGGTGGTCTTGGGGGTCTTCTGTGATGAGGGCTCAAGGTCTTCCTCGCATCTGAACTTCTCAACTTTGTCTTTGGAGCATGTGTAGGTGTGATGTTCCTTGGTCTTCCTGGATCCAACCAGTCTAAAGTCTTCATTTTGTGGTTAATTGGCTTTACATTTGCCAATTTCTCATTAGTACATCCTGCTGCTTTCCCAATACAGCTATACTTGTCTACTTTTGAAACTATTCCCCTGGTGAGCTTCCATTTATTTAAGCATTAAGAAACTAGTTACCCATATACTAGCTATTCCATTGTATAAAGAGTTTGTTTCAGGTTATATTGGTATCTTATAACTCAAGCTACATAAGCATCTTGTAACTTTGACCCAAGTTATATAGGCATCATCACAATACTAGATCATCAGGATTTTAGCATTTTTGAAAATTTGACCATTTTCCATGCCAGCATGCCAATGCCTGGAACAAAGCAAGCAGAAACCTAAACAAGAGACTGAGACACAGTGCTGCTGTCAGCCAGCGAGATTGAGAAAAGGCTCTAAAGGCCACTGCAGCAAAGATTTATTTGAAACAAAAGCAAAGCCAAAAAAAAAGAAGAAATCATTAGTAGTCACAAAAGGTTCAGAGAACTTTATATAGAAAAGGGAAACTCAATAAAAAGTCAGCTCCTAATGACAGAAATTCCTATGAAAAGTTCTTTGTGCAAAGAGCAGAGAAGAAAGATTCCTATGTCACTAAACCTCTTTCTCCAGCTTTTCACCAGTCAGAGAACACCTCATTAACAGTTAATGTCTACATAATGATTGTATTTTACCAGCACCTGATTTTTCTAATCTTGCCCAGCCTTGTCAGTAGACATTGCAACTTCCATCACTGCACTGTCTATATAACCTGTCAATATTCCCACCTTTCAAATACAGCTCCAGACCATCTAAGCCCTCCTTGTCCTCAAACAACAGCCACTCATGTCCCACTTGAGGCTGAAGTTTACCATTTGCAACCAGGTATCTTTCAAACCCCTATAAAATACCTAATATTTAAAAAGTAGCAGACAGTACAGATGCAGTTGATCTGTCAATGAACAATGCAGCCTTTCCCCTTTGAACTGCTCTATTTCTCCATGGGCAAATTGAACTTCCCAATGAAAAACATTAAGTCAAGCTTGTTGAATTTATGCTCTCTTCTCATTTTAGGTCTCTCTCCCTCCCTTACCAAACTACTCTCCCATAGGCACTGTGACAATCTGTGGCGGTGACAGGTTGTTGTGTCACCACAGCTTCTCACTTCTCACTCAGGAAATTCAAAAGCAGCTGCTGACATGAGCTGGGACAATTGTACTCAGTTCAGTACAAGCTGCTTCTTCATCACAACTCCTTAAGAGTAACAAATGGATTAATGGAGAAAGCGGGAAAATTTAAACCTACATGCCTCTGGCATAGATTAAATCCAAAAGAAAGGACAAAGAGATGCTTCCAGGCACATTTTGTTCCTGGTCATGCTTTCACCATTATTTGGGATGTGCACATGGGAAAGAGACGGATCAAGCAGAGCTTTGACACATGGTGTAAAACATCAGCACCTGCACTCAATCTTTCCCAAAATCCCAGGTATATTGCTCTAGTCTGTACTCAAATACACACAGAAAATGACAAAGCAGCTTCTGTGCAAGGAAGAAGACTTCACTTCAGCTCCCCCCTGAATCCACAGGCTCCAGCTGTCTGGGTTTGCCAGATAAGCTCTAAGCAAGAATGTGAAGCCTGGGTGCTGCTCCAAACCCAAATCTGAAGTATCTGCTGACGGCCCATCACTGCTTGACTATTTAGGTCTGTGATGGATGACTTGCCACTGCTTGGAGTCTTACAGAGGAGATTAGATACCTCTCCAAAATGAGACATTTTAATCTGGTTTCTGGAAGAAATCCTGCACTGAGAGGTATCAAACACAGATTTAACAACCTTAATAATTCTTTCTGGCCTTGAAAAAAAATTCTAATCTGTAATCTGGGAGTGTTCGGCATCCGTTATCCACAGCGGAGATTACAACCATGCTGCTCCTTTGCAATCACATAAACCTACATAAAAATCTCACAAAGGAAAAGAGGTGATAACTTTGAAATGCTTAATAACTACTGACTTGCTGGTCAACAGATGGCCACTGCAAACTACAGTGCATCTGGAGCTCTTTTCTTCCAGAAATCCAGAAAAAACCTTGACTAAGCAGCCACCAGACACCTGCATCACGTGCCCAATGCCTCAGATGGCCCCACAGCTCCATCCCTGAGCACCCACTGGTGGGGACAGAATTCTTACAACTCTTCCTCTACACAACTTGGGGCAATGCACACTCTGACCCAGCATCCCAAGGACACGCTGACCTTCCTTTGAAGATGACACCACTTCTTCAGAGATCAGATATTCCTCAAAAGAGGAGCTGTGCAAGACTGCAGCTCACATGAGCTTCATCTAGTGAAAAATTACTAACACCAGCTGAAGACAAATTAAAAACTCAAGAGTACACATGACTGCTTGGACTTGTATTTCCCTAAAGTCCCCTTTGCACCAACATAAATGGTGCAACAAGAGAGCTGGAGAAGGACTTCTGACAAGAGCATGGAGTGACAGGACAAGGGGGAATGGCTTCACACTGGCAGAGGGCAGAGTTAAATTGGACATGAGAAAGAAATTCTTTTCTCTGAGGTTGGGGAGGTCCTGGCACAGGCTGCCCAGAGAAGCTGTGGCTGACTGGAAGTGTTCCAGATTCCTGGAAGTGTTCAAGACCAGACTGGATGGGACCCGGAGCAACCTGGAAGAGTGGCAGGTGTCCCCACCCATGGAGGGGGTGGAACAAGATGATCTTTAAGGTCCTTCCCAACCCAAACTACTCTGTGATTCTACAAAGTGAATCAAAAAGTTCCTCTTAGAGCCAGCCAAACTCAGCAAAGCCTGCATGATGATGCAGAACCTCCTTCCTTATCTGGTTAGAGATCTGCCAATGTGTGGGCTGAATCTGATCATCCAATGTGGGGTGACATTAGGTGCCTCAATATCTGCACCAACACAAAATCCCATTTCTTTCCTCCAAACATTTCCATCACACAATCGCACCCATTACCTGCCCAGGTCCAACACCTTTAACCCACCACCAGAAATGTAATTTTGCATTGCAGGGAGGCTCTGGGCAGCTGATGAGCCACATCACACCTTCCCTGACCCCTACTGAACAGGGAGAAGGCTCAGAGATGCTGAAGTTCACTTGTTATTTCACAGCTCTGATTTTGAGCTAACAAAGTGGAGCCCTATTACTGAAGGTTTAATTATGTTAGTGCTTTTACAGCCATAGATAGTGCATTTATCCATCTAGATTTGAAAGGCTTAACTTTACATGGAGGAGGAAGAAAGGCAGAAGACCACATCAAAGGGACTGCAAGGGCTTTGTTTCACATTAATTAGCAGGAGGACTAATGGCAAACGTGCAAACAACAGTGAAGAAATTCACTGTGGAGATATGGGGCCGCACAAGGTGTTACAGCACAACATTCCCCTCCTTTGGGGTGAAATCCCTCTTTCACAGCAGGCAGTGGGAGCTTTGGGGCTCAGCAGTGTAACCAGAGGAGACAAGTCTGCTGGGAGCACCCAGCAGGGCAGGAGACAGACACCAACAACCACATCCCTCTATTCGCCAAGGGTTGAAGCAGCTTCAAAACACTCCTCATGGCTTCCTACTTAGCTCAATAACCATGGATAAGTGTGGCTTCCAAATGTGCTAAAAGCCTGAAAACCCCATTGAGTTCAGCCAAGCTCTGAGGTTCAGCACCTTTGGGATGAGAAAAAAAGCCACCAAAACATGACGTATTTTAAAACAACCCTTACATGTATCATGCACGTTTTGTTCAGACCAAACCCTGTCCTCCAATGTGCACAATCATCTCTTCTAGAGAACAAGAGCAGTTATAAACAGTCTTAAAGATGGGCCTTTGATCTGGTTCCCAGTTATTTATTGAGATTCACCCCAGAGAGCAGTAAAATGTAAGAACTAGTGGGAGAAGGCAGATTTTACATTTGACCAAGTTTAACAGAGCAGAGAAAGCCACATGCATTTTAAACATCCTTTACACCAGCTCTGTTAAAATACAATCATACATTTTAGAGCAGAAAAGGTCCAAGGCATTTCTAGACAGTTGGGATGTCTCTGCATGTTTCAGAGCCCCTCTGCTCTCCGCCATTCACCTCCAACCCTCAGCAGTACAAAAGGCCAAGGGAAGTAGAAAGATGTATTATACATAAGCCCAAGCTGCTTAACAAAATCTGCTCAACTAACAAAATTACACACACACACAGCTTTTGCAAGACCAGGGACCCAAGCAGGGTATTAGCTCTTCATTTACATTCAGCCCTAATCTAACATGTCATGAAAATGGCACAGGAGGGAAAATGAAACCAAAAAACCTCCCAGCCCCTCTCTTACCCCTGAACTACCAGACCATCTGTAGTTTCAAAGAAATTCTAGCAAGCACAGCTCAACATCTGCACCTCATTAAGACCTAATTTAAAACAATTGCTATTCCCTATCTCTCTTGTTTTTCCTGGGTAGAACAGCTTTGATGTCTCCCAGTTGACAAAAAATACATAAGAAATAGGCATTAAAAAATATCAACTGGAAGGTAGGAATTCATTCACATGAACAACAGGTATCAGTGTTCAGCAAAAAGAAACCAGAGCCCTGCACTCTCACACCTCCCCCAGCCACAACTACTGTACAGGGCAGGCAGATGCTGCCTCACTTCTTCATAACTCTCCTGTTTAGAGCAATCACCACTTGCTCAAAAGGCACAGCCTCTTCCAGCCTGGGATTGGGAATCGAGGGTTCCCTGTTATCCGTGGGACAGCATTACCATAACTTGCTTTGCAAATCTTTGTAACAATTGCAAGTTTGATTTGACAATTCCTTGATATAAGCAAGTAATGGCAAAACAAAATGTGAACCCAGGTGATTCATCTTTTGCAGATATAAACTTCACCTTTTCTTTTCTTTCCTCATACCTCAAATATGATTTTGGATGTCTTCAGAAGACCCACATTTTTCTCATGATGTGTTAAAGGAAAGGCAATTTAATCAAAATGAATTAGTTTCAAGTTCAATACAGTAGATGCCTGCTATTTTAATCAACAGGGCAATGACTTTCCACTTTTTTTTTACCTACAAAAGAATACGAGCATGTTAGGAAAAATCATCCATCAGCTTCCAAATAATCCATGTAGTTGAAAAGATTATATTCTACCCATGTGTTTAATCCTATGTGACTCATACCCTTATTCTTACAATGAAATTATTATTACTGGAAAACTTCTCTTTGCTGAGTCAGTCTCTGTAGGTGCCACACATGAGTTGAAAGCTTAGGAAGTCAAAGAAGGCCTTTGGTTTTCAAGCTAAGTCAGCTGGTGACCAAATGGCACACAGAGCCTTTAAAAGCAGATTTCATAAAACAAAGCAGTTGCTTGCCTCTGCAAAACTTTGCCCAAGCACAGGCTTCCTCAGCTAAGCCAGAGGTGGCTGAAAGTGCATTTAGCATACGGGAATTTTCTGGTTTGTTTTCATCAGAATATGAATAAGAAAGACCAATCCTTGTAGAAGTGTGGAAGAAAAAAGCAGAACTAAACAGAACAGCCTCAAGGCTCAGATGATCTAGAACAGAGCTGCAAGAAAGGAGAAGCTCCCGTCCAGCCAGAAACATGGGGTGGCAGCACAGCAGCACCACAAGGTACAACCCAATTGTGTTTGGCTCTGATGTTACCCACACCGAAGTCCTGCCTGCCCAGCAGCACAGTGACCACTCTGCATTTCACATTGGAAAACCATTGCAGATGAGGGGCCGGATGGGGAGACCCCAATACACACCTGGGCAGAGCAGTGCCCAGCAGTGCTACTGCTCTCCATGGGCCGTAGCAGGACCCCCCTCCCCCATGCCAGCACTGGTGAGAGGGCACGAGGTCCACCAAGCCACAGCCCAGCACCCAAGAGCTCAGATTTATCAGAACTTGGGCGAACACCCATTTCATCCCTACTGCTCCCCACTCACCCTGGCTCTCGCAGCATCAAAAAAGGAAATGACCCTCTTGCTTTGCAGGCAAAGCAATAAGGACAAGAGAAGGCACTTCCCTCACAAAATAGAAGGGGTGAAAAGGGGGCACCCAGCACAGGGTCCCCCAGAAAGGGCTGAGGTCTTTGACTCTGCAACTTCTGTAACCTCAACCCACGCATCATCCTTCAGTGGCAAAGGAGATGGGGGGAAGTGGGATGTGTCCTGTGCTCGCCCTAGCTGGGTTTGGCACAGACCCAAAAATTTAAAGACCAGAGGAAAAGCAACTTAAGCAGATAAGATTTACAAGTAATTGGAAGATCTTCCACCAATTCGACAGACAGGGGACCAGGTCAAAACCAGATGTGAGTTGCCAGTAAATTTCTAGCATCCTGTCACCCTCGTTGTGCAGAGAGGCTTTTCCCAGAATGTTACACTAATGTACACAAACTTGAGGAGAGAAAAACCCCAGTAATTAAACCCATCGCAATCAGCTTAGTGAAGTTCTAAGTTGCACATTGTGCTGGCAAACATGTTTTCCTAAGTCGTAGTTTATAAATATTTACAATTTCTGCAGTAACAAAATGTGAACAAAAAAACTGCATACAGCTCATCAGAAATGATGTTTAATGCCAGGCACAAGTCCTTGGACATGCAGTAGTTTCAGTTTCTTCCCCCGTGGATGTTTCAACACATTATTTAGCCTACTGCCACCATCGTGAGAGGGGTTTAATCCAGCATTGTCCTTAGAAGAGGCTTTGCTGCTTGCTCCCAACTCCAGCCCCATCCAACCCTGTGCTGGCCATTGCCGGTGTGACTGCAGGGTGAGCCAGAACAGAGCCACAAGAAACTACTGTGGACCAACTGGGAGACCAAAGTGGGATTGAATCCCTAAATAGTCCATGCCGACAAAGGGGAAGAGATGGTAGAGGGACAAGAGGGTCAAAAACCCTTTGGTTGCAATGTGAGTAGATCTGGTTCGTGTTGCCTGGGGAAACATGTTAAAAGAGGTTTCATGATGTGTCTAAACAGATCTAGGAGCAGGATTTCTCCAAGAATGGCCCCTTCTCCCCGTCATGGGACCTGGGTGGAGATCAATGCAGAGACTCCCAACACCAAGTGCACTGCCACGGACAGAGGGACCTTTTGTTGGCAGCTTATTTCCCATCAGTTTGCTGCACTGTGAATCCAGACTGGAGACTCGCCCTTGCACTCATGGCTGAGGTGCCTTCATGCATTACCCCGTACATCTGTACACATGCATTCACATATGTAAACACATCTGCAAAGAAATAAACAGACAAAACTTGAATCTGGCAGAAGCCTCAGAGATGGTCTCCTTGGAAGGCTTCTTACACACCAAATCTGAGCAGGATGCTCCTCCTTGTCTTTCCTCCTCATAAAGACCTGGGATGCACAGAGCTCTAAGAGACCAGAGCTTTAAAATAGGGCATTTTTTAACTGTAGCCAAGATCAAAACAGATACCCCACAATCCAACCACCACCACATGTCTAGAAACAGCCAGCTCGGCCCCTGTCAGGGCTGCGCCTGCCCAAAGCTGGAGAACAGAATTTGCTGAGTTTGCTTAGTTTGTCCCCAGCTTGAACGAGCATTAAATAAAGACTAACAGCAGAGGCTCCTCCTACCTCAATGTCCCATACAAAATTTATCAATGAGAACTGCAAACTTCCAGGAAAGTCACAGAATTTCATGAGAGCAAGGACATTTTCAGTTTACATGACTGGATGGACTTCTGAAATCCCCTGTAAACTAACAGAGGCAACTCAGCTTAGAAGTATCTCCTAATTAAAAGCACTAGTAAACCGAGTCTCACGCATGGATATAAAACAGCCTGAAGAACCAGCAGCTGCTGAAGAAAAGACAATAAACACCAAACACCCACACATACCTTAATCCTCCTTGCTTGCTGCTCAGCATCTGCTCTCATCTTTTTTCCACTCCTTTTAGGAAAGGGCAAGAATGAACCATTTTAGGACTCCTCTTACTTGGAGGTAATTTTTCCAATCACTCTAAGTGCACAAGGGAAACTTTTTCTGACCACATTTTGTCCTCCCATGACATGGGAACAGCAAACATTCCCCCCCATGTCTCCGTACTGCTCAGGGCACCAAGCTACTCCAAAGTCCAAGAGCGCCTGCAAAAGGGTCTGACCCAGCTACACACCATGGCCAGGCATAAAGAAAGAGGTGAGTCCATGTCCTCCTTTGAGAGCTGCACCCAGCCATCACATTACAAACAGTGATATTTACCCTTTTTATTAAGCTACTTCTTCAGTTATTAAATAACACTTATTCTCCTGTGGAAAAGGGGCGCTGGGAATCACTTCTCCATAAGGCTGGTAGTCTCACACTTCTCCCAGCCCACTGACAGTGAATTCGGAAATGAGACACTGCATTCTATCTTCAATGGTTCCAATTGCCATATTTTAAACAACAGGAAAGCCACCGTGAAGGATGCTATCCATTAGGAATCCATCAAATACAAGAGGAGCTTCCACACAGATACCAGGCAGCACAAAGCCAGGTTTTTATCAGGAACACATTTCTGTGGTTCTGGAAATCCAGAGGTTTTCCTGATTTTTATGAGCTCTCCATATTCCAAGACAGCTCTTGTAGTCCAAGAGTAAGAGCTACTCTTTTCAGAAATGTTTTAAGTTACACCCTTTGAGAACTGTGTGCCATTGGATTTACCCTTTAATTCTTTGGATGGTTTACTCTAAATCACAAAGTCTGCTGGTAGCTGTCCTGAGCCATGCAGCTGGTCTCCCAGGAAGCAGAGTGCCATGAGGGGCAGAGATACCAGGGACACCAATTGCCTCCTGTCACCCACCTATACTGAGTTAATAATAATAATAATAAAAGTCCAAATATCTCATCAGCCCTCTGACTTGTCCTCAGGCTTGAAAAGGGATGCCAGCAACAAGCATCATCTTCCTCCAAGGAAAGCTGAGCTTTCAGCTTGAGAGCTCAGATGCGAGCTATAAACGACTGTTATTAATTCTCCCCGTAGACATTTGTTCTCCTCTCTCCAACTCACTCTGCAGAGCTCAGCCACTCTCCTGGTCAACGTGCACTAAAGCCCATCTTGTGTGTGGCAGAGGAATCCCTTTGCTTGAATCTACATTTACTATTGCAGCACAAAGCTTTATCCTAGCTCAAAACATTGTACTGCACAGAGATTGTAACATCTTTGAAACCCACATGCTTTTTTTGTTTTGCTTTACCTTCTTTAAAAATCCAACCAATCAAACCAAAAAACTCACAAAATTTTGTGGAATCCCCTTCCCAACATCCGCCTCCTCTTCAAGAATTTCCTTACTACACCCCCCCATCACCTGGGAAATTCACTCATCCCTGACACATTTTTCAGCAATTCCATGACGTTCCAGGAGAATTTCCAGCAGCAAAAATGCAGCAGCTCTACCAGCTTGCCAGTTATTTGCTAACCTGAATCCAAAACCACTCCAGCCTTTTGTTCAGCATTACAGCTGACAGAGATGCATTTCTCACACCTTCTTTCCCTGCTTTATAGGATGTGTTACTGCACTGCTCTGACAGAACAGAAACAGCACTTTATGGCCACCCAGAGCACAGATCATTCAACATCACATCGACTGTTCTACACCAAAAACACTGAGATTGAAAAAAAAAAAAAAATCACTTTGGACTCAGGATACTCGGCCACTCGAGTGAAGAGCTGGTGGTACAAGCAGCAGCATGGCTACAGCAGTGACTGTCTGCCTGTGGAGGGGAGGTCGGGTTGGGATGGAAACATGAATGTTCAAAAGCAGGTCTGTCTTTCATGAGCACATCTACTAAAGCAATGGAGAGATGTTGTCTGTGCCCTGCAAACACGTTACTGCTGGACCATGAGCATTGCCCGTGTCTCGTGAGCCACACAGAAACCACGCTTGTCCCCATGAGCACAGGACAAGAAATCCTCCACTCAACAAAGCCTGTGCAAGCACAGTGCTAATTACCTCTGTGGAAGTCATCTGTCATCAAAAAGCCCTGATCAGTGTTGCCAAGGCACGAGCTGGAGATGGAATCACAGAATGGTTTGGGTTGGAAGGGACAATTAAAGGTCTTCTAGTCCCACCCCCTGCCACGGGCAGGGACATCTTCCACTAGTTCAGAGCCCAGCCCAACCTGGCCTTGAATACTTCCAGGGATGGACCATTCACTGCCTCAAAGGTGGTCTCTAAACACAGACCTGTAGGGTTGTAGCCACATGGTTTTATCATTTCTGGCCAAGCCACTCTGGTGAGGGAGCCACGCTCAGCCCAGCAGCTCAGGCTGGGTTTGGCATCTGCTGTTTCTTTCAGCAGACTTTGGCTGTCACCAATGCAGTAATTAGGCTGTCCTAATAATAACAAGCACAAAATGCAGTGTATTTAAGCCAACTGAGTTGGACAAGAAGAACCCCCTCAGGGACCCTCTCGGGAACTTGAGCTCTTCTGGTTGCCCAAAATGACTTTACAACACCCGGTCTGATTAAAGAGATGTAAATGCAGCCCAACACCACTGCTTGTGGCTCGCAAGCAACCCAGAGCCTCTGTGACTGATGGCACCAATGCCACTGCCTACATGTCAGAATTCAGCACGTATTACACCAAAATATTTTTAATGGCAAGCATCCAGCTAAGTGAGTAAGGGAAGTGTTTCATGGTCCTGATTACAGCCCAAATCTTTGCCACCAGCAATGAGCTGGACATTTGCCTCCTTTTTAAGTTCTGCCAAATGCCAGGGTTTCAGCCTGCCATGACAGTCTAATTCAGTCCCAGTCACCACCAGGCAGAGAAACTGGGGTGTAATGACATTTTTGGTTGGTTTGGAAAGGCTCACAATCAAATAAAAGCCCCCTCTTTCTTAACTTTAAAAGAGCTACTGCAGAGACAACCAGCAACAACAGCTAACTACCCACGTCAGACCATACACCACAGTTGTGATCAGCAGATTGAATGGTACAAGTCTCAGCTTTTCTTTATTTTTTACCAATTAGGTTGATTAAAAACAGAAGGATGCAATGATTAATTCCCAAAATAGAAAAGGTTGGGTCAGAGTAACTTTGGCAGACAAAACCACAACTGTGTAGTTCAAAATTTTTTACTTGCTCAGGCTATTAAATTCCTCAACAAGAGAAATTTCTTTAGGAAAGCACAGAAGCAATGGCACCAAAATGAGCCCATATACTTTAAAATTGCCTTTTAAATCAACAGGGCAAGAGACATGGATCCAAACAGACCTTAAGGTACAAACTCAATCCTGTACTTGTTCATGGGCTAGAGCACAAAAAGCTTTCCTATATTTCTTCTTTTCAAGTTGTAGATGTGGTTCCTCTCTCAGTGTGTAAAATGAGAGCCCAGACACAGGTTTTTATTGCAACCCTCCCTCTGCCTCAGAAGACATCACGGAAACTTCACTGATGGTGCCAGTTCAGAGAACAGTATCCACTCTTCCATGTTCCCTCTGAGCTATCAATGCTGCAGTTGTGGTCTTTTTACTGACCACAACAAACCAAAAAAAGAGCTACAAGATTGAGAGAACCAGCTTTTCACATGGCTTTGTCCTGAATCTTCAACTACTCTTGTGTAAGAAGAGAATTTTTGCTATTTCCCTGCTTGTTTATGGACAACTCTCACAACTCTGGATTAAAAAAAAAGATCATTTATAAAGTCCAGTGTGGGCAGTCCGTTCAGAGTGCAAGTACCTTAAATACCATAATTTTATACCCTTACTGATCATAGTAATTCTGCTTCGAAGAAGACTTTTCACTGTTTTCATGAAGAGTGTTTCCTTGTACATTTCCCTAGATTTAGTTACATGTGTCACTCCTGGCTTCAGTTTTAAAAAAATGAACATACACTGATCAGACAAACACTTCTCAAAGCCAGACATGAAGAACTTTGTACTTAATCAAGTATTAATACATTTTCTGTGTCAACAGAAAGTACTGGTGCAACCAGATCCTCCTTTCTGATGCCTCCACTTCCAACAGAGTATGGAAACAGCAACTTTTTATAATATCTGAGTCCAAGCAAGGCATGTGAATGTAATTGCTAGGGCACTTTATGTGCTGCAAGGCTATATTGCAAGATGATTGATTTCTTATGGCTGAAACTGTCATGTTCAGGCAACATTAAGCTTGGAGTTATGGTATTTAATCTGCAATGTGTCACAAGAACTACATTAAAGAGGACAACTGCATATTCATTTCCAATCCTCCAAAAACTCAACAAAAATGCACCAAAGGCAACAAATTAGGGAATCCGTGTGTCTCCTTCCCTTTCCTGGCTACAAAACACCACTAAACATGTAACTCATTCTGCTTGAGGACTCAGAGGAGATGAAATACATAAGTCACTATGGGAATTTATTACTCAAAAGCAACAAGAGGAGGGATAACCTTTTCCTCTCAGACCCCCACAGAAGTTTGGGGCTGTGATACAGCTCTGGCTGAATGTGCCAAACTCCCAGGGAGAGTGAAATATCAACCAAAATCAGCTGAACAGGTTTGAAATACCAAATTATCTTCTCAGCCATCAAATAAGCTCCCCAGTGAAAGCATTGCCCAGTACAGCACAGAAAACCAGTTCCGACCCCATCCTAAACCAGGGATTAGAGTCACCAGAGCTATGTTTTATGGTCTAAGACCAGCTTTGGTTCACAGCACTTGGTAACATAATATGAGGGTTTTCTTTAGGGATCAGCTACTTTCCTCAAATTTCTAGGCTGCATATGAACCCAAAAGACCAGATTAACACATCAGTTAGTTTGTACAAACCAAAAACACTGAAAAATTTACTGAAACTAAGACCAGAAACAAGTCAGAATTGGGGGATACACTACCAGCATCAACACTGGGCTGATGTACAGGGCAGGGAGAGACTGGCAAAGCAAAGATCTGCATAATTGGCTTTACCAATGGCTGGCTGTGCTCTGCATCTCTGTCAGTCCCCATCACAGCCAAAGAAATGGCTTAATTAAAATGCTCTGATTTCACTTAAATGAAGTATATACCAGCTTTCTTCTCAGGTTACCAATTTAAAGCATGAGGCTAAAACGCCTCATAAAAACGCTGCGAAGTCTAGAAGTGCCAAAAGCTATAAGGAATGAGGGAAAGCAATTATCCATCAGTTTATTTAAACTTGTTCACTGAAAATATTTAAGCAGGAATTTCGCACAGAGATAAGCCGCTCAGTAAGGCAGGAGGTTATGGTAAAGATACAAGGTATTATATGTGTGCAGGCACAGGTTACAGCAGAGAGCATTAGGACTAGATGGCATTTACAATTTAATCCCCTTTTTCAGTTGCAAATTTCTTTATTAAACAAATTTTGCAAAGGACTAAAGTTTTCCATGCACAGACTAAGCCCAAAGGCAGTTTTCCTTGTAAAACTTTAGGCAACATTAAGTCGCAGTTATGAGCACCAGAAAATAAGAAAACACAAACCAGGTTTTAGAGAACCCATTGGCTGAAGGAGGGGAGCGAACCCATGGGAAAATTTATTCACAATTATCTTTACTTAAAAAGCAGAATACTTCCGAACATATGGGCATCTGCAATTCCGACAGGGAGAAGGGAAACCTCTGGGCTAGATAGTCCACACATAATGAAATAGGATCCCTTTCTCAAAGGCCTGACAATCAGGGCTAAATCCAGAGAGCCAGGCAGGCCAGAAGAACTCAGAGTAATTCACTCACAGCCAAGATTTTGAAATATGGAGAAAGAACAGAAAAGATTAAGATAATTAACACATATTAAGTAAAGACAAATTTAAAGATTCCTATTAAAGAAAGGCAGTATCACAGCAGCATCATGAAAGCATTTAGGAAAGAAACTAATGTCTCAAAATAACAACCCTTAATTCCCCTCATTTCATCTTTGTAATTAATATTTTGTAATTTCCTTTCAAAACAGCAAGCAGGAACCTACCATTCCCCACAGCTCCTCTTCCCTCCCCCATTTTTCTTCTTTTGGGAGAAAAACGTGATGGGAAAAAAACCATTTCTAAGGAAAGCAGAGCAATGCTTTCACATGCATTTCTCTCCAGTTATTCCTCTTTTCCCAACCTTACAATGTAATTTCCTCTCCAAGGTATTCTTTATCGCTGGAGATTAAAGGCACATTTTGTGGCTGTTTGATTTGGCCTCTGCTCATATAAACAAGTAAACTTCAGGAACGCAGAAGTCGACAATCAAGATCAGTTGAGTTGACAGCAACCAGATAAAAAGAAGCAGGTCAGGGTCTGGTTTGCCTCATTTTCTTACACATCCTCTTATCCTGCTAACAACAGGCCTCTGGGAGGAGTTATTGCACACTTACACAGAACTACCATTTTTAAAAAATAAAAGAATTACCTTCTGGGAGAAAATTTACAGCTGAAGTCAGCATTCAACAGCACCAATTTTATAGCTTACTTTTTGCTGGAAATTAAAAAAAATAAAGAAAGGGAAGCTCTTCTACCAAGAAGTTCACACCACAGGTAGTGATGATTTTCCTGTCCCCTTCTGCCTTCCTCACGTGCGCTAAAGGAAAGACAGAGCAGTGCATGTACTGCCTTCCCTGCTCTGAAATGACAGAAGGTGCAGACGGAAAGATTTTAGAGAGCCAGCACTGGCAATAGGTGATCTGCTACACAAAAAAAAATATACACGTTGAATTATTCAGGAATTTTTATTTAGATGAAAGTCACCACTCCTGCACACAGGAGCAAACCCAGAGTGCAGCCCCACCACACTGCACTGAGCTAAACCTTGATGCCTTATCCCAGCCCTCACCTCCCCAAAGCACCCAGCTCTGTATGAGCTCAGCCTGCATAGGGCAGGGTTTCAGGAAAAATAACCAAACCCATCCACCATCCCCTTCCCAGACCTCAAGCCCCTCGCACAAGGGCTGATCCTGACGCAGGGTGCACCTGTATCCTGTGCCTTGACTTCACCCCCTTCATAGTCACCCAACTCAACGCCCACTACCTGCTATATCACACTAAACCAGACACCCTTACATGTTACAAGTCAAAATTTCAAGAAATAGCTGTAAAACCACCCAGAGCAACCCCACAACACGGCTGAGGCAGCCAAGATCAGCGGCATTCATTCTGTATTGGAGAAATTTGCTTCTCTTTAGCCCAACAAGGGCCAAGGAGACACAGTTTTGTTTCAACCCAGTTACTTACCACAAAAAACAAGCTGCTAAAAGCTCAAAGTTCTGCAAACTTAATCAGCTCTAGAGGATTAAACTTCCTGCATCTCCAAAGACAAGCATGGCAAGATGCCCATTCAGGAAAAGTTTGCCAAAAGGTATTTTAGGGCCATTTCCTAAATTTGCTCATTCATAGTTTTATTATTTCTTTTGGCTTTTGAGTTTGGGGTTGTTTTAGTTTTTAATTAACCATTCAAGAAACGGGGCTAGCAAAATCCCTTAATTTTAGGCTTAAAAAACCTCCCAAACAATACCTGAAGTTCCTATAACAAGAAGTTAAAAAGAGGCATTCACTGTGTTCTGCACTGGGAGTTTTACTGATGGTTAAAGATGATGTTCAGTTCAGCAGAGCTGAGGAAACATAATATTCATAAAAGAAAACAGATTCAAGCTAAGAAAACAAAGACCATGAATTTGCACCTATCATTATAAATAGGTTTAACTGAGGTAGCTTAAGCATAGAAAGGGAAGAAGAGTTTTTTAGAAGGAAACAAGAACTCTTGATTCCTAGTGGATTTACACAGAGTCTCTTGCCGGGTTGGACCATATCAGAAGGGGAAGAGGAGAAATTCAGGAAAGCAGAAAGAAACAGAGCTCTAAGAAATAAAGATCTTGTTTTTATTATGGGATTATTTCTCTGAACGAGTGGTCCAAGGGTAATAGAAGAGCAGTTTAGAAGCAAGTATTTTTCAGAGCAGGAGGAGCTTATAGTTTTCCCTGCTGGCCCATGAAAGATTCATGTAAAGTGCAGGGTTGAGCTCTCAGCTCGTGGCAGATGTTAGCTCCAAAAGCGAGGTTTTGCAGGAAGCTGCCGACCAGCCTTTTAGAGCCCCCAGCACACAGGGCAGCTCCTGCTCTCTGCAGATGTGCTGCTGCTAGATACAACAAACGGGAGGATTTGGTGTTAAACTACACTCGAGAACAATGTGACTCCTTCAGCCTGACCGCAAAAATTAATGTCTAGTAAATATACCTTCAAGCCACCTCAAACACACTGGTGCAGGATGCAATAATAAACTCAAATCCCACGGCTCTTCCCACCATCCACCCACAAGTGTGCATTAGAAGGAAACACAAGGCTAGGGACCAAAACAAGCCCCCATGGTCTGAGTCCCCAGGGCATCTGCCCTGCTGCAGTTCACCTTGGGGAACAAGAGAAAGGTGGATAGGCCATGACAAGTCAGGGGAGAACCAAAGAGTTGCACTGATTAGTGCAGCTGTTGCCAGAGAAAAGACCAGCAGAGAGCTGGGGTTACAGGCTGAGAAAGAAACTGTCTGCTTGAAGGAACAGAATCCAGCCAGAAAGAATTTAAGAGAAAATATAATTATAGGAGCATTTAGATGGATCTTAATTTACTCTTTAAAATAGCTTCCACAGATGGTACCTTGAACCGAAGTCGGGGAAGGATGAGTCATTGTGTTTTAATGCCTCCATTAGCCTGTCCAAATGGATATACTGGAAACCCAGAGCTGAGTTTCACTCTCCAGTAAATCTGAACGTGCATTATTTTGGCAAAAGAGCACATTTCATTTCACAAGTAAAAAAAAAAAAAAATCACTTATTTTGAAACCAGAAAATAATAAAGTGAGCAAGAAATACACAAGCAGCATGATGCTCATTTATTTTTTTTATATAGCCCAGAAGGAATGTAATTTGAAATGTGGACTTTGGCAATTCATCACACAGTCTTTCAGACTAAAGAATTTTCAAAGAAGAAACTAAAATGAGCAAGACGTTTAACACTGAGAAGTGCCTACCACAAGCACCAGGACTAACAAACATAAGGAAATTTGCCTTAAATGCACCAAGCTCATCATCACCAACTTTGAGGCAAATATGGCCTGCTGTTCTGAACACACCTGTGGAATAGTATTTATATCATCACATCCTAAAATCAACAGATTTATACAGAAGAGGATTTTCAATGAAAATACTTAAAGACCACAGGTGACAGTAATTCAAACCTTGTTGGATAGGTCGCAGCTACCCAAAACCTGCACAAGAGTTAATGTGACTGCTGTGTTCATCACTACTCTGTTGGCTGACACAGGTGATTTGTAGTAAATATCCACACATGGGACCTATTTCTGAGCCTGCTTTTGCTTACACAGCAACCTGTTGTACAGAAATAGAGGTTTCATATCAGTGATTTTCACCTGGGACAGCTGGGGTCATCCTGGACAAAGTGTCTGCTGGGCCAGGAGAGCACCAGGAGCACCCCAAGCCAGAGCTCCTCCAGACAGGATAAAATGTGGCAAACCATTGCATAAATCTGTTTTATGCTACCCCTGACGGAGAAACAGAGGTTTTTCCACAGGATACACTGAAGTAACCAGCAAGCCCATTCACTGCTTCCAGTTAAAATTAATAGGCAACCTTGCCCTCCCTTATCTAGGCAGCAATTACTTCCTAATACGGGCAGGGAAGTCATGCCAATTTTGCCCTCTGGGCCTCACAAAGCACACAGCCTAATTCACATTATCCGGGAGCAGCCAAGCCAAAAATTTTTTAGAAGCAGAGATATTCTTATATCTGCTCTCATTAAGCAATTTCCTGTGGTATTTACTGAGTGGCTACAGTCTGCCAGCATGCCTGGCAGCCAGACACCTCCCCACCCCCCAAGTTTTTCAAGGTGTCTTTTATTATTATTATAATTATTACTATTATTAATGGGGGTTTAGTGGCTAACAGTGATGCCCAAACAGCTGAGAAGTCTGGACAAGAAAGCACAACCTGACTGTTGCCAGAGTTATTCCTGCTGCTGGCTCTGCAGAAGTCTAATGGAATGCTACATTCGTCCACCCCGGTAGGAAAAAAGAAATTAAGAGTAAAAAAAATTAAATAATAATTTTTTTAAATCCCCAATAAAAGTAACCTGTTAGAAAGCAATGAGAATCAGTGTCAGACTTATGTAAAGCAAACAAACTCCTATTTATGTCAAGCAAACAAACTCCTATTTCCCCTGTTACTTGCCAAGTGTACCAATCCCAACTAAGCTTTCTGGACTCCCGCAATCACCAACGCAACTTATTTCACACCTTATCCACCATTTCTCCACAAATATTGAATACAGTCATACTCTTGCTCTTTGGCTGAGCTGGTAAGATTTGACTCCAATATCACCTTCTGGAAAAATAAGAAATAAAAAAAGAGGCAGAAGTGACTTGAAGCCTTCATGTTTTAGAAGTTTCTGACATTTTAGGTTCTTATTTTTGTTAAAAAATAAGGGGGTTTTGCTTTGCTACTGTAAGGTGTAGACATGGACATCTAGTGAGGACTAAATTTCTCCTGCAATTAAACAAAGCAGCTGAGAGGGTTAATTAAACATTACAGCACTCAAACTGCCAAGCATGAAGTGATTGTTAGGGAGGAAATAAACAGATATCCCAAGATAAGCACAAATTGGATTGAATTAAATTTAAGTCAGGCTGGACTTAATTGGTGACAAGCTGTGCAAGGGGACTGAATTCATAAATGCCTCACGAAAATGGGAAAATTTGAGTCGAGCTTGCAAGATAGCTCCAGTGGACTGTTTTTCACCGCTACAAATTATAATGATTTTCTCCTATTTCTCTACAAAACGTCTATTTTCTTTCTGTTTCAGAGACCAACATCATCACTGTAGCCAGTGTACACTCCAGTTTGCTGCCAAAAGTGGTATAGAGGAAACCCTTCAGATAAGAGCTTATTTTTTATATCCTCACAGAAAAAAGCAAAAGCATTTTCTCCACATTAAGTGGTCTTAAAGATGGGATTTGAGCTGCTCTGGAAGCATTTATATAATTGAATTATAATTTGCTTCATTTAGGCTTGTGGTCTCTTGTGCGCTGTGTCCAGCGCACAAATCAGGCATTTTGTACAATTCAATTACAGATATACTCAGGAACCTTTTAATATCATATTAGGTTTCATAATTGATTCCTGCTGTCAGCATTCAGTCTCTGGATTTGGTGAGTCCCCTCAAATCATACGCAAAGTCTAATGGTGAGTTATTTCAGATGTTTATAAGTTTAAAAAAAAGATACAATTAAGTGTAATGTATAGGTTAAGGCAGATTCTAGGGATCAGATCATAATTACAAAAGTGGGCATAAGTCTCTCCATGTGTGCAGACTGGGAATATTCAACAGAGCAGCAGCAGTTTGTATTTGTGACAATTTGTACTTGTGCCTCTTTCCTTGATATTTAGGCTCCAAATTTTCCTTGGTAAAAGAATGTATACACACTATTGAGAGCTGCAAGGCAAAATGTAGACTGTAATTGGTCCTCTCCTACTAGAAAACAGAATATTTGTATTTTTAGAAACTGGAAAACACTCACGGTAGTACATCTGCTAAACAAACATGCTAAAACTCTTGCCTAAAGTAATGGAAAATGTCAGGCTCTGCTGATAGAGCAGCACAGGCAACAACTCCTTTAAAAACTAAAACCAGGTGTTACCACTCTGGATTTTAGGAAGACTAAGTCCTTTCCACATTAGTTCACAGAATCTGAGTGAACCATAAGAGTCTTTTTCCAGAGAATCCCCATTTCCCCTCTGTTCTTTGGTCTGCTCAGGCAGCATGGAAGAGCTCACTTCCCACAGAAGCTTGTTCCCTTCCAAAACCATCTGAAAAACAGAGACTGTGTTAATGAAAATGTTTTCATACAATTAGAATAGCTTCAACAACCAAAAGCAAGGCCAGGGTTTTGAATTACCTACCAATTCTTCCATGGAATTTGCTGATATATAGGTTTTTGCAGAAATCTTACCTTCCTATAAAAAAAACCCTTCTTATAAAAAAGATCTTTTAAGTGATTAAAATATCCTAAGTGCATACCAAAACATGGGACTAGCTTAGCAGTACCAAAGCTTCCCAGGACTGTTCTCCTTGTCTTCAGGTTACAGATTCAGGAGAGCAGACCCAACTTTGCTCATAATTGTACCTAGAGCCATTATTATTAAGTCTGGAAAAGTCCTCTAAGATCACAGAGTCCAATCATTAACCCAGCACTGCCAGATGCACCACTAAACCATGTCCTCATGTGTCACATTTACATGTCTCTTGAACACCTCCAGAGACGGGGACTCCACCATTCCCTGGGCATGACAACTCTTTCAGTGAAGAAATGTTTCCTAGTATCCAGTCTAAACGTCCCCTGGAACAACTTGAGGCCGTTTCCTCTCATCTCATTCCAGCACCTCAATGCATTTTTTGCAGCAAGGGGCCCAAAAATGAATACAGGATTTGAGGTGTGGCTTAATCTGCAAAAAATTCACAGGTCTTGAAAGAGTCCAATTGGGTTTATGCTTCTGTAAATTCCAGCAATATTGCATTAAACCAAACCCGAGCAGCCCTGGGGTCAGTGTTCTGTCCCACCTCTGCCAAGGCACTCCAGCCCACCTGTATCAGTTGCCTCTTTCCACAAGCGGAAAACCTGGAGAAATTTCTCCCTCTCTGCTTATTCCCTCATCTTAATCTCTTGCAAAAAGGCAAACTTTTTAATAATAGATTTCATAGTTTGTAGAAAGTGGTGACCATTACACACTGCCCTACACCAGTGACACAAGGCACTAACCTTCCCTCTGGAAACAGACCAGGAAACCAAGCTGGTGATGTGGGGAAAACAGGAAGAGACACAGAACACGGGGTTTGACAGAAGCAGAGACTGCCATACAGCACGTATCCACTTCAAAGCCCAAATTTAGTAGAACGACTGGTACTCCTTTTCCCATTTGTTTTGTCTTAATGGTTCATGTGTGCAGTTTCATGGAGCAGCATCCAGTTCTTCCCTAAAGGCTCTTTTAAAAACAAGCCAGTGAGAAGGAAACCTCTGAACAGCTACCTAAAGTGAACCTCCAGAGTTATCAGAAGGACCAGACTAAGTTTTTCCTCTATATACTGGGGTGGGACAATAGAAGACAAAAGCTTTCCACCTTCCACACCGCGTGTTGTGTGTTTAAAAGAAAAAAAGTAGCCTATGTTTTCAACACATGAAATTCATAATCAGACCACATGAAACAATTATTAATGCTCCTTCAGCCTAAACACACTTAAACAATGCTTTTCACAAGACAATTAAACTGCTGTGGCTTATCGCAGTATTAAATCCAGTAGCTCTGGTGGGGGTCCACAGACCTGCAGCAGTTTGTGATATGCAAAAAAGAGGGGGGGAAAAAGCCCCTCCAGCACAGGGGCTGAACAGCTGGATGAGTGCAAGCACAACTGTGAACCTAATGGGTGACCTTGTGTTCTCCCACAGGCATTTGAGGATGTCCAAACACAAATGATGGATTTTACAAGGCAGACTGCTAAATGTCACATCCTTCGACAGCAAGGCTTAGCCTGACAAACCAATACCCCGACCCAGGGAGGCACGGGGTGGGGCTGGCTGGAGGAGCCACAACCACTGTGGATATATTGGCTTGCATTGCCCAATAGAGAGGGCAGCAGATTGAAAGCAGCGCTATCCCCTCTCTGCCAAGGCTGGCACAGCTGCAGATGGGGGCCCAGCTTTGGGCCCCAAATCAAGGGGGGATGTTGATCAAACCCTTCTGCACTGGAGCCTGGACAAGGGCCCTTCATCAACCCCTTCCCACCGATGTTCCTATGATTCAACATTCTCTTAGGAAGGAACAATAGCAGTTCAAAAAGTAAGCCGGGATTTTTCCTGGGGTGACAAAACTATTCTGCAGTTTTCTCAACAGACTCATTTAAGGCGCTTCCAAGGCGCCCGCCCTGTAGCGAGCGTGCAGCCTGTGCCCTTGCAGAGGCACGGGCCTGCTCCGTGATTTTATTGCCATAAAGTGATTGTTCACTTTCAAAGTGTTTTTTGTCACTGTAATTACAACTACCAGGGCTTTAACCAAACCAATAAAAGAACATTTAACAGCACTTTGGGGATGCTCATGGCTCTGCCCAAGAGTGACAATCCAGACCGTGCAGCTGTTACCACAACGCTGCAGTTCACACTGCTGCAATCTCATTCAGGATGGTCTTGTGTGCCTCATTTTGGAGAACTTATTCTAAATATTGATTTTGCCAAGCCAGAATGGGATGATGCCTACACCTGTATGTCTTGATTAGAATTGGACCTACTGAGCTGTTAGTATCAGCAAGGCTTTAGAAGCTTCTCCATTATCCCTCAGTTTTACTGAGGTGTATGAAGAGGAGATACTTAAAGCTTATCTGGGGGTTTTGACTCAATTTCAGTTATGGATCAAGAAGAAAAAGTGATTCATCTCCCAGTCCCCCAAGATCACCCCAAGACTGAGAGCCAAGTTAGGTCCTTCCTACAGGGTGGGGAAAAAAAACCCTGCTAATGGTACATGAGCCCAAGAGAAATAAAAATGAAGTTTAAAAAAAATCCATCTTCCACTTAACTAATTTCACTTATTCTTAAGAAAATTCTTCTTTAAAAAATTCAAATTACTCAAATACACCTGCCTTCACTTTAATTTACATGAAGTGGGTCTTACGTCACAGGGCAGGGGTTCAGCAAGTCACCCCAAGTAGACATAAAAATCACATTTGCCTCACAAGGTGAGGCAAAATATTTTTTTTCCAAAATACACATAAAATAGAATATAAAACTGCAAGAGACAGAGCCAAAAGCACATATTTTGTGCATCCCATTGATTTCTAAATCTTGCAATCATAACAGCACAACTTTCTCCACGGTTCACAACTTCTCTCAACTAGAACAGAGTGATCGAGACTGAAACAACATCAGAATTTACTGTGCTTTAAAAATCCCTTTTTCACTTAGTCCCACTTGTAGCACCATTATTTTTTTCTAGACATTGGGCTAAAACTGAGCTTTTGGAAATGGATTTTAACATCACAGATTCGATGTACATAGTGAGAAACAAAGAAAAAGCCAGCCAGGAGACGGGCCAGGGCAGCAGGAGATGCCCAGCAGCCTGTGCTGGGGAGAGGCAGCCAAGCACTGCAGCACACACCTTCTAAATGAGACCCAGATGGATTTCCTTCCCTGCTATCCACGCAGCCGAGAGGATGGGCCAGACTCGCAGAGAACAAGTACACAAACATCTTGCTCTTACACACAACGACACCGTGAACTACAATGTACATGCTCAGGACAGACAGGAGTGAAGCAGCCACACGTGCGTCTGACAGACCTCATTATCCTCTTCTGCCGGGTATGTCAGAAATGAATTTGTTAAGTGCTTTCTGTATTGCTTTGTCACACAACCAAAAATGTCAGGAACTATTAGTCACACTTTTCTTTTTTACCTGCCTCAGTAACAGTCAGGTGAGTTACAAGCCCTCAGGGCACTTCATTTCCAGGCTGTGGATAATAACGGTCCTTAATTGAGGTTTCTGGGTGCTACATAGATATCAGTAGATGTGCAAGAACCAAAGAAGAAATAACAATGCATACCTTGCCTCTCCCAAAACACACACCCACACTCTACAGAAAAATGCCAGAGCTTCAAGATGAATCACTTCAGTTACTGACCTCACCAAAAGCTTCAGTAACATTTTAAATTACTCTGTCTTTTTCTTCAGGTTCAGAAATACCCCTTGAGCTCCGAGTGCTTCTGCATTTCTACATTCAGACACAGCAGACCAGCCCATCAAACCCAGACCAAGAAGTCTACAGAGAAATCATTCCATGGGACTTATTTGTATTTTCCCTTTATTCCTTCCCTCCATAGCTGAGATTTAAGTGCCTCATGAAGTATCTTGGGATATCCCCCATGCTCTCTAACCTCCAACACCACAAACAGCTTTTGCTGAGCACTCCCATGTTAACGTATCACACAGCCAAGGAAAAAATGTGTCTGGAAAATTTCTCACTGGAAGTGAACCGTGCACAGGCACGGATGTGCTCTGCAAAGGGGAGCCAGTTGGTACCATACTGCAAATATGTTCAATGCTCATCACAAAACAGGGTCATTCCAGAGGAAATGGACCTGTGATTTCATCCATGTTTTACAGCTCATCTGGATATTTTCCTACCAAGGAAAGGGTACTGGTCGGGAAATATCTTCCCCTGCTAAAGATTATGAATGTTTTCTGTTCAACATTAGAGACAGGAGAAAAAAAAAAAAATCTGTAAACAAAGATACGACTGAATTTTTTATATTATTCAAAAGAAGATATTAACGATTAGCTGAAACTGGAAGCAAATCTTGTGATCAAGTCAAAACAAAGCCTAACAACTGATTCAGAAAAATAACTATTGATTTGAAAATGGGATTTCTTCTCTGGTTTGAGCCAGAACTCCACGGGGGGGATGGAGGTGGGACACACACAGAGATAACAGTCACTGCAGCCTGCCACAAACTCAGGCAACTGCTGACTGAGTGCAACATACAGAGAGGTCTCACCCCTAAATGAAGACCCCAGTGTGGTATCTGCTGCTTGCAAGTAAGACAAAGACTCCCAGAGAGCTTTGTCTTCGCCCAGTCCCCAAGGTATTCACACACCGAGTGGGAGAATTTTGACATTCATATTCACTGATTATCCACACGTTGAAACATGTTTTTGCAAGGCAGGCTAACCCAACTCAGGCATCACATTTCTGGTGTAGATAATGATGATCCTGGGTTTCAGAGCAGCCAAATTGGCATCACTTCTCAGGGCCATCAAAAAAACCCTGAAGAATAACCACACAAATCAAAGTCAAATACTTTTGACAAAGAACAGATTTTTAGGTTTTAATCTAAATAAAGATCTGATCTTTCCATTCACATGGACGCTTGCTAATTGCACTGCCAAAAAAGCTATAAACCTGTTAATCAGCAACTAAGTACACATATTGGACATAAAGTCTTCCTATTCTCTGAATTAACAGTTCCTAAAACAAACCACAGAGATAACGGCATGAAAAAAACCCAAAAAACCCCAAAAAACAAACCTGGCCAGAGGTTATAAAAAAAATAAGCTGATTCTGTATCATGTTGGTTTTTCCACTTATAACTCAATTAGCATGGAAACCTGTATGAAAGCCACATCCTGATGTTTGTTGGCTGCAAGAGCATAAAATCACTTATGTAGATCCCAAGCTGCTCTGGCCAGCAGAACTGTCTGTCATTTATTTCCCAAGTGCATGGCATTCTGGCACAGCACAGGTTAGGGGGTTCTAAGACATCTGATTTGCTTCAAGGGTACCCTGATGAGTCAACCTAGCATGAAAACACATCCACATTTCATAAAGGTCATTCTAAAGTAACATCTGCTATCGATTCAGTCTGAAAAGTCACAACTAATCACCATAAACAGTTACTTAAACAATCTGCTCTTCAGTAAAAAATTACTCAAAAGGAGCAGTCCCTTTTCAGGCATAAAATAATTTTGTTTTTCATCTCTTAATTACAGAAATATAGGGAGAAAAAGGACTTTGGCTGAAGAATTATACTGGTCCCATCAAGACAATCATGGCAAAGTCCCTCAAGTAGAGCCATTGCTTAACACTTGAAAAAAATTCAGTTCTGGTGGGCAAGTTCAAGGCATAGGAGGGTGCGATGGTGAGACTCCCCCACCTCCTTTTCCAATTCACGCAGGGAGGAGAAGGAGGGATTTGAAGGCTAGATAAGTCCCTTGCTTTTCAAATTTGCGATAGCCACCCACTGTAGGACGGAAGGAACACTCATTTACCACTGTGAAACCTTCCTGGTGATCAAAGGCACTTTCATGCATTTAAAACAACTCCACCTGCTTTGCAGCTGGATGTGTGAAACCTCCTAAAGGGACTCCGAGAGTGAGGTGTTAGCCTCCTGACAGGAGCTCTGCTGTGCTGAGCGGGTTTCAGTCCCACCCGCAGGTCCCCAGCAGCACCGTGCTCTGCCGCTGCTCACGCGTGTGCAGGGACAAGCGTGAGCACAGCCCCGCATCAGCACCCCTCTCATCAAGAAATTCAGGGCTGCCTTCTGTCCCAACAGCTAAAGGGCCTGCATTGTCACCCATTTCATTTCCAAATTCCCTCTCTAGTCCTGCACTTCCTATGGAAAAGGAACAGGGGGCTGGCTGGGGAAATAAGCTGTGATAATGTGAACAGGGATGTTTTCAGGCTGAAACTATTCAGGCCATTTAGAGTTTTCCAAACAACCCCAAACCTTTTTCAAACTGATTTTCCTCATGGTTAAGCAACAGATACACACATTAATTAAAGCACTCATTTAACTCAGGTCAGAATTACTTGAAGGCCTTCTGGTGCTCAGAGGAAAGAGAAAACTGGAAACCTTCCTAAGCAGAGGAATTATTCAGTCACTGGATTTCTCACTACCTGTTGCTTCCTGGGGATAACTGCTCATAGACAGTCTGAGACTTACACAGCTTGGCTCATTTCTGCAGTCCCCATAGCAGGCCAGGTGACTGCTTTCTCCTTCAGCCTCAGTGGCTCAGGAGATTGTCATATGCACAGACATCCTAACTCAGCAAACTCCTCCTGGCCACAGACCTTGCCGTGCCCTCCCAAAGGGCATGCACACCAGCATGCACACAGCTCACCCAGGGCTCCAGACTTGAGTATGCAGATATTTAAGAACGTTTGCTCTCCTCCCCTCCCGTTACAAATACCAGTATGTATCAGTTGCTAGAACAGTCCAGTCTGATGTATTTTGGACTATTTTGTAGTAACACACAGTACACCTGGATGCCTGCCCACTGCATTTACAGGGCACTGCACAAGAAAGAAAAGAGGGCAGTATAGAAGCAAGGGCTGCTTGCTGAGTTTGTCTTGCTGCTGAAATACACTTCTTATGCACCTACCCAGGTGTGGATTCTCTCCCACTTTTGAAACAGCCCAACTCAAGCAGCACTCTCTCAAGAGGGAAAAGCACATATTTCTTATTTTTTTAATATGACAGTGCACACATATATGCTCATACACGTGCATTATACATTATACACACCCCATCCAAAGGCAATTCTATGCAGGGAGTTGTGAGAGGAAGTAACTGCATCTTAAAGACAGAGAAATTACTCCAGGCTAAGAAGTGCTCTAACAGAGAAGGTATTTACAGCACAAATGCTCATGGTATCTACAAACATCAGTGTTAAAACTCAGTCTGGCACAATTGTTTATGTTCAAATGCACAATAAACAATTGGTTTTACAAATTTTAGGTATGTGAAAACACATTAATATGTCTGCCAGAAAGATTCCAAGGACAGCCATAAACACTGTGGACATGATAAAGTCAATTAGTTCAGTAAACAAGTCACTGATATATTCACTTAGGAAATGTTCAGTGGCACGTTATCAGGCTTTGAGTCACATATCCTCCATTAACAAACAGAGATGTTTTTGAATGCAAAGATTCACACCCTCCTCCTTAACCCCACAGCTACCCGGAATTCCTCTGCAGCAAATCCCATGCTCTTGGGACAACTTAATAATTAAGCCTGTGGAGCAGAGACAGCCCAGAGCCAGCTCAGTAAGCTGAACTTCACAGGAACATTCATTTAAATCGTTATTTCCAATCCCTGGTCCCAGCAGGAACCCTGCCTTTGGCTCTCCACCACAGGCGTCAGCTGCCCGTCAGGCTGCCGGCGCTCCTGGCTGAGGGTGAGCAGCCACTGCTGCTGTGCCCACAGCCCCCATGAGCCAGGGCATCATTCAGCTCCACTAAACCTGCTGACCTGGGGGAAAGACCCCAATATGCCCAACGCTACTGTCTGGTCTGGCTTTTTCCAAGAGTTCCACTCCAGGCACTGCTGCCGCATGGAAGACGCACCACAATTTGCTATTGCTGCTTTCAATAATCACAATAAAACTGTGGGAGCATAAAACTTAGATAAATACACCCTAATTCTGTCAGGTTTTAAAGTCACCTCAGTGAATTTAATCTTTGTTTTAATTTTAAAAAGCAACACTGCTGATTAATTTCTCAGCAGAGCATCCTCTCTGGGGACCAGAGCAGGAGCTGCACGAGAGGCTTTGAGAGGTTTCTGGTGCTGGTGGTGCAGGAGGTTGGGCATCCCTGCACCAGTGAAACAGAATCCACATGAACAGAGCCAAAGTACACACTCTCCAAGCCACAAGTCAGTGCCAATATAAAAATCTCTCCTTTTTTGAAAATACCAGAATGGAATTTTATTAGGCCTAAACTACCTGTGTGAAATCCAACCATCAGGAAGCAGAATTTAATCCTCTCTTCCCAGCGAGTGTAATAGTTGATGTTTTCCTTGGCAGTCAGGTCTGTTTCAGAAACACATTAAGAAAACCACAGCTGGATAGAGGTGAAAAAGTGCATTTTCAGTGCAGGTTCTCTGCAGCAAGGATGAAGTATGTCTTATCAAAATGGAAAAACTTAGGCCATCTTCCACTTTTCAAGAAATTAAAAGCTTGATACAACAAAAATTTTAGATGTAGTCATCCAGGAATCATTATGTTGTTCACAAGTAGCCTTGGAAATTCAGACCTGGGAAGGCAAATGTTCTCCTGCTCCCAAAACATGGGTCCCTCATACAGGCACCACCACAGACTGACACTCAGCACATCTCACATTCCCAAATCCTGATTTACCAGAGGATGACTCAACAAGTTAATTAATTCTAACTAAAGCAAGCATGCATCTTCCCAGCTGAAGTTGACATTAAATTCAGTTCAAAGCATCCCAACACTTCCCTGCTCAGGGTGGTGCTTTCCGAGGACATTTGTGCCCCTTCCCACAGCCACACACCTTCGGCCCAGTACAAAAGGGAAACTGTGCCCGCTGGGGAAAATGTATCCAAAGTGGTAAAGAAATCACTTCTTCACTGAAAAAATAAACCCACACAATCCAGCATAGGCAGACACAAAGTTGTAAGAGTCTCACAGCAAGGGAGATGGGTTTGTGCACACACAGCCAGAGCCCAATGTCACCCAGGGCAGTTTCGGAGCTGCTTTTTTTTTTAGCCTTGCTCAGGGCATACAATGAATACAACAACAATTAAGAAAAAAGAAGAGAAATATTTTTACTCCCTGGTTTAGACACTAGCTGCTAAAATGCATGCTTGTCTCAGTTCAGGGCATGGAAAGTTTGATTTTAACAGGAATTAATCTGTTTACCACAGACTGTATTAATTAGAGTTTATTGCAGAACTGTATTCTGTGCTAGAAAAACACCACCACACATTTATCAAATTTTAACCATGATTGTTGTGTTTTATTGTTTCATAAACTTTCAAAATGTCATGTCATGATCTATTTCATCTCAGACTTTCCTTTCCATCTAGAAACCATTACATATGCTCCAAGGAGAAGCCAACCCAGCTGCACATGTATGTACTGCAGGATCCTGTTTGCAATGAAAATTATCTGCAATTGATTCTCATGGAGACCAATCTTCACAGGCATTCTGTGAAGCCAGAGCTAAATAACAAACAGTGTTTGTAAAAACCATACGTTTTCCTGCAGGCAAAAAGAAAAAAAAATAAAGGGTGGGGGGAAATACAATTAGTGTACTAACAGCAATTCCAAGCTAATGAAATTCTGAGACATTAGCAAAGCTCCAGAGATGCCTTGCTGTAATTTCAGATGTTGGACTTTTGTGGAAGAGCCCAGCAGCCACAAAAACCCCCATCAAATTCTAGAAAAATATTTTACTGGCATCAAAGGCAAACCACATGGTATAGAGCAGAGACAGACAAGCCAAAGGGCACTGCTGGTGCTTCTGCCTCCATAAATAGTGCTGCTGGTCCAAGTGCCCTCAAAGGGATGTGATGAGCTCCAGTGTGCCAGAACAACAGTGGAGAACCGTCATGAGCAGGCTGGCCATGCCACGGGAGATCTGATGACTCTGATTTATCCCTGCTGTCTCTTCCCTGCCACAGCAGCACTGGACTCCCAGCAATGTTTCTTTGCTTCAGTAATTGAGCCCTCACGAGCTCCAGGCCCCCTCACCTACAGCAGTGGCCATGTGTGCACCAATCCTCCCGGCCAGTTTATTCCAGCATTCACGTTCTCACACGGGAATTTAATTTATAGCCCCTCTGTGCTCACCCATCCCTCTTCTGCAGACTCAATTAATTCATCCGTTCAAACACTGTGTGATAAGGGGAAGAGGTCTGGGTGAAGTTTGGACCCTCTTTGAACCCGGTTGCAAGGGTTCCATGTTCTCTGTCTTTCTGTAATGGTTTTCCACTGGGACAGGGGAGATACTTGGACAACAAAGGCTCAGTCTGCGGACGCCTACAAATCCCGCAGGAGCCACTGAACTGATCTGACCCAGCACTTAAAAGGCATCACACCCCAGGCAAAGTCTTGCTGGGCTCAGCCCAACACAAGCTTCCCCTCAGGAGACAGGGAAGGCCATCCCCACGCTCCTGGAATCACAACTCAGCTGATATTAACAAGCACTTTAGGGGTGGAGGCAGGCTCTGCTTTTGCCCCAGCACCCACAAGTGGGTACAAGAGGTGCAAAGGGACGGGGCTGGGACAGGGCTGACCTCACATGAGCAGAGGAAGGCTGGGAGATGCAGGTTACGGGTGCTGGGCTGACACAGCTGCCTCTGCCAGTACCACAGCCCTCCCCCACTCTGCACACCAAGTTACTGACCACTGACCCCAAAGGTGTCACAGATCAGCCAATATGTGGCTGTCAGATGTGACCATCTGCCCCTCCATCCCACCAGGGTCAGGAGACACTGTCTCAGAGTCTCCAATGCCAAAAGGATCCAGCACAGAAACTGGCAAAACCAATCCATTTTCATCTCCCAAAGCAGAGGCCTCTGGCAGGGGAGGGCCTCACCACGCACACACAGGGTCAGGACACTGCTTTAAGGGAAGAAGTAGCCGCAGGAGCTCCCTCCGCCTCCCCAGACATGCTCCAGACACAAGAAGAAGAGCTCTGGGGCTGTACTGGCCCCTCTCAAGGAGCTTGTCCATTACAGCAGACAGACTCAAAAGAATCCCCAATCCCTACATAATTGATTTTATGCATATTCTGTAGATTTTATGCATATTTCCTATCTTTCCTGGCAGCAGAGTGGATACAAAAGGAATCAGGTCCAGTATTACTTGCTAAACAGATGGAAAAAGTCTGTCCCCTGCAAGAAAGTACCACTGACTAAAATTCAAAGCAGCAGTGCCAAATCCGTAACATCTAGGCCAGTATTGAGCCCCAACGACTGGATCTCTGCCTCCCTCTGATCTTACAAAAACCAAACAAATATCAAAAACTTCCTATTTCCTCAGCACCAAATACACTTCCTCACATTCAAGAAGTGCCTCCATCACATCTACTTCACACCATCACTTGCAATACTTTTATCCTGCTTTTTATAAAGCCTGGAGAGGTCAATATTACCTGATAAATTGTGAAACAATAGGGTTTACAAGTGCAAGAAAATTTTTTTTCTTCCTTTTCAACTCTCCTAGTTGAAGCAGTTTGCTGGGATTTCTGCCAGGACCTGGTGGAAAGCTTTCACATCTGCGCTGTACAATTAAAATGTCAAAGCTGGAGATTATTTCGGGTATTAAGGGTAAATCTAAAGAAGAGCCACACATTTTTAAGAGTCATTTTTTGCTGAATTATGCCAAGACTATCTCCTTGTTCAGTGTGAGCCAATATTTCAGGTACTGTTACAACGATTACCAGGATCTAGCCAGTTTTTAATCTCTTTTAGCCACTTTGCCCCCTTCCCACCCCAGATTTCTTCCACTGCCCCATCTGCAGCAGTGCCTCGAGCATCCCTCAGAACAACACACAGTGCCACCAAATCTGCCACCAGCACACACCTTTGGCTTTGCTGGGTGAGAAATTTGGATTCAGGAGGTGAACACCTGCAAAAATTCTGGTGTCTGACGTGAGCTGAAGAAGTGCATCTGTGTTACTCACTCTCGGATCACTGGGACTGTGTTTCTTGAACTCCCAGTAACAATTTTAGATCAGAGCTATTGCCACGCAAAAGAAACAAGTTCAGCTGTTCAGTGCAGCAGGGTCCCACCCATGTTTTGCAGATCTGCACTGGAGCCTGCAGACTTGCACAAGGACTCTGACAGCATCAGAATAATGCACTCAGAGCCAAAGAAAGTGAGTACTCCTGAGTGTGGGATTGGGGGAGAGGGTTGTTTTGTGGGTAGTACGTTTGGGTTTTTTAAAACAAACAAATCAGTTACAGGGACACCATAGATCCCAGCAGGCTCAGGGTTTCCACAGGCTCTTCTATGAGCTACAGAGGAGGTGCAACGTTAGGTCACAGCAGCAGCACCTCTGCTCCAGTGATGTGACTTGGTGACCTTTGAGGCCAGAAGAACCCAGAGCACAAGAGCAGGCTGGGTTCCTGCAGGACCATTGCTCATTTCGGCTGTGTTTGTATGAAGCAGGAGTAGGGGAGTGATGAACTCAAGCTCAAGAGAAGTTTCCTTATGTCAGTGTTTGAAATAAAACTTCTACAGCTTCAAGTAGAATTTCCATCCAGTAACTCTGGGAAAAAACCCAAACAAATATCTATTTCACACCCCTCAATTCCTGCCAAATGCAATCAATTTATTTTCTCCTGAAAAGCAAATCATTGCTGTCCCCACACTGGACAGGGACACAGCAGATGCCCTCCAGCCCCCCAACAAGGGCAACCAGTGACAGCCAGCACCACTGCAGCTTCTCAAAGAGGATTCACAGGCTGCCTTGTCTTTGTCTCTGTGGGCACCACCTCCCAAGCTCTCCAGCACACATTGCTGTAGTTCAAATAAAAAGGAAATAATTTTAAAAGTACACTAATTTCTTACTGATGGGACTTGTTCAATCCAATCCTGTATTTCGTTTTCCCGGTTCTTCGCCTCAGGCTGAGTAAATAATCACAGGTTTCACTCAGCCTAAGCGAAGGCCAGATTTGGACAGCAGCATCCTTACCAAGAACTAGAACTAATGGCTTTGCTATTTGATAATGTGAACCAGAGTAAGGAGGAAATAATTTTGGCAGAATTGAGCAGAACTGAAACTGAAAGGTCAATCTATTTAAGGAGTGGTACCACAACACTACAGAATCTACAGTTAAACCACCTGCCGGAAATAAGATCATCTTCTGGATGACCTGTTTGGAATATCGGACAAATCAATGCATACACGAGCCTAGTAAAAATATCTATGTCCTAATAAAAACCTTTCAATCATAATAAAGAAAAAAAATCTGGTAACAATAACCAAAATCATACTAACAAAAACTAGAACTAGGACTGACTGCAACACAAGGATTTAAAGTTACATTCCTTTTAAGAACTACCTTAAAATTACAACTGTCTTGTTGCATACAGCAGAGAGACCAGGGATTCACTCACAGTGTAGGGTAAGTGTAAGCAAGCAGGGGCTGCACTGAAGGCTGTGAGAGGAGGATGGGCTTGATGACTAAATCAATGTCCTTAAGCTGCAAAAATATGTATTCCTGTCTAATTTAATTGTTAAGGCTCTCTGCTGCTCTTTTGAGAGAGGATTAAAGAAAGGGCAGCAGAGCATTTAGCAAGAGAGGATGAGATGGACGAGAGGCAGGAGCTGAGAGGAGCAGGTTCCCTTTCATGCACAGGTAGGTTGTATGTGATGTTTGAATTACAGCTACATCAGTCGTCTTTCCCCAAAAATCGTGTCTAGCCCAATGTGAAAGACATTGATGATGGGGATTTGTCTCCTTTTGTTTTTAATTATTCATATGCAAATCATTTTGGGAGCGGGGAAGACCATGAAGGAAATGGCATGTCAGGATACATAAACTAGTAAGGAAGACAAACCAAGGAGGACTCCTCCAAGAATATCTGCAAACAAATAAAGTCAGTTTGCTATTCCAAATTTCAGATGAATTATTCACAGATGAGAGCTGAAGAGTTGCATGTGAACAGAAATTAGAGACTTAAATGATAACACATTAGTGATGTCCATATGCTAGGCTGATCCCTAAGAAAGGTGCAGACACAGTGGGGCATGTTAATCACCGATGTGTTTTTACCTGGCTGAGCTGAAAAGAGCAAGTTGTGGCTGCAGCTCTCCAGCTGATCAGAGCTGTGTGTGATGCTTGGCACCAGAAAGCTTCAGTTCAGTCCCATTTTATACCACTTAGGCTCTAAACAGCAATACAGTGTTGCTTAAAAAAACTTTTCAAGAAGGAAAACAAAGCCAAACCAAACCAGAAAACAACAACCACAACAACCACCCCCTCAAACATCAAGTAAAGCTTCACTCTCTTGAAACTGCCAGGAAGGACCCTTCCCCTACAACAGTCCCACAGAGGTGTTCCAAACACAGACCTCCCATTTCCCCTCTCTGGAAACGACAGCCTCAATTAAGACTTGGCTGCACAAACCCGATGAAGCGAAACAAAAACATTTCACAGCCCACAGCATTCCTGGCTCCCCATCAAAATGCTGGCAGCCAGGAGAGGGAAATCAAACCCTCTGGTCCTGGGCTGAGACTCTGTCCCTTCATCTTCCTTCTTCCAGCTTTTGCACTTCAGGCTATCAGATAAGGACAAATTGCCTGTAACAGGCATTATTACTCAGCATCCCAGGTGCTATCAGGGATGTCCTAATTTGAGCGGAAACAGCTTCAGCAAGTGGCCTTGATGAGAGGGGGTCCCCCCTCTGCCTCCCAGCTGAAGGTCATATCTCAGCTGGCCCCACTCCTCAGGCTGTTGGTGACTCCTTGGCAGGGGCACAGCCCCAAGCAGCAGAGATGAATGGCTCAAACCCAGGGCCCCATTTCATACTGAGCCAGGCTATTGCTAAATTCTACCAAGCACTGAGGTCTAAAAGCAGAATTTGGCACCAACCCTACAAAAGCTAGGGCCCATCAGCAGCGACCTCAGCATCCCCAGCCCCATCAACAGCCACCAGCTCATGCTTCTCAGAGCAGCAGAACCATCCTCAGTCACTGCCCAGAACAGGGCAAGATGCCTCTTCAAATCAGGGCTAGCTTGGAGGGATTTTGGGGTTCCTCTCCCTTTGCATTCTGCAACACCTGCCCAAGAAAATGTTTCCTTCATCCATAAAGGTCTGCCTCTACCCTGTCCCAATACAGGCATTCCACAAAAATAAAAAACCAAACAAACACCACAGGGAAAAAAGTGCTCAAGACAATACTGCAGCTGCAGAATTGAGCTGGAAAGACTCCTACAGGCAGAAGCTAATTAGTGTCATCTCTAACCTTCCCCCCACTGCCTGCTGAATCTTTTCATCTCCAGGAGTCACCTTTTCAGGATTACATCCCGGTATGTCACCTACTGTTCTCACTCAACACCATGCTGGCATCTCACCAGGGCCAGCAACCAGGCTCAGCCCCTGCTCCCCACCAAGCCTCAATGCACTGGAATAGCTGCACAGCCTGTGCATAAAAGCAGTACTTTATGCAAGAAAAGAACTAAAAACAACAGCCAGAAAGGTGAGAAGCCCTCAGAAGCATCCTGTGGTTTAACATCTTGAAACTGGGCCACTTCACCCTTCTGCACAGGATTTCTCCTTAAGGTGCACATTTGTTTGACATTCCCCACATTCACCAGCTACAGCACAGTCAAGCAGACATCCAGTGCCAGGGCAGATGAGTTAAAACCAACTTCAAAATAACACACTTGTACCTGTGGTCGGACAAAACGCCCCCCTAGGGCATTATACCACCTCTGACAACAAAGACTGCACAGAGTGTTCTGCTACAGCCCCACACCTCCAACAACAAAATGGCAAAGGACTTCTTGAGAGGGCAGCCAGGCTGCCTCAGCAGCCACCCCCAGACAGACCTTACACGAGCATAAACAGACACACACCTCTGCTTGTCTGCTTCACTCCAGTACATCTTAATCCCTGCCCTGCAGTTCAAAAAGCAAGGGGATGCTGGTATTTTCAAGTCACCTGCACACAGCTCTCATCCCCAGGCTGACCAGCAATCCCAGCTCACACCAGAATAGACACACACTTCCAGATTGTCTCTTTACTGCAGCTTGCAGAGAACTGAGAAACAGTGAAGGACACAAGACTCACCTCAGCCACAGAGAGCACAGAGCTGCATCCCACCAGCCTGGAGCCCCATCCGTGCTGCCAAGACACTCCACAGGGGCCCAGTGAACAACCTCAGACCAGTCCCTGAGCCCAGGCTTTATAGAAGGGGAGGAGCCCCACGGACACACCTGTGGTGAGTGGTGCACCAGGAGCAGCAGCTGAGCCCAGTTACCAGGAAGGCACCTGGCAGCTCTGATTGTGCCCAGGCTGTGTCTGTACGGACAGAGAGCACGAACCAAGCAATGCTCCCTTCGGCAAGAAGAGATGAACAGCCCTATTGCCTTTTCTCTTCCCCTCTGTAAGATGCTCAGAACAGGAAGAGATGTTCCTGATGTCCTTCCTGGCTCCTTAGGCAGTAAGGTAGAGGCCAGTTTTGGGGTCATTCCTGGGGGCAGAGGGGATGTGGCTGAGGGAAGAATCTGCCAATACAGGTTCACTGTTAGGGTTTCAGCCTCTCAGAGCTGCAATGCCATGAACAACCTCCCTCAGGGAACTCAGCAAAGAAGAGTTTTTGTAGAATCACAGAATGGTTTGGGCTGGAAGGGACCTCAAAGCTCATCTTGCTCCAAACCCGTGCCATGGGTAGGGGCACCTTCCACTATCCCACGTGGCTCCAAGCCCTGTCCAACCTGGCCTTGGACACTTCCAAGGATGTGCCACAGCCTCTCTGGGCAACATGTGCCAGGGCCTCACCACCCTCTGAGATGAGCTGTCACATCTTAAGTGACACAGCTTCAATGTGTGTGTTCCCTCTGCCTTCAATGCACAGTTTTATACCCAGGGAAAAGGGAACAATTTCAGCATTTGGTGGCAAAGGCCAAACTCCTCAGGGCATCAGTGCAAGGTTTGACATCGCCAGTTTGTTACGGTGTCTCTGGACAGGGGAATTCCTGCCAGCAGTGAATTCACTCTGTCCAGGGGCTGGAATTCAGGGTAGTGGAACAGCCGTAAGGAACCCCCAGCTACAGCAGGCAAAACTTCCAAAAAGAGGTATTAAATCAATTTTGAAGCGACACAGTTCAACAGACTGTTGGGTTCAAGCAACACATAATTACCATCTTAAACCAAACCAGGATGAAACCACCTAACTTCACCCATTCCCACCAGTGGAATCCTCTGGGCATGAGCTCTCGGCGCTGAGCCACCAGTCAGGGCCAGTCTGGAGCAAAGAGGAGCTAAAACTTGCGATTAGCAAAGCCCAGAATAAACCCCAGTAAAAGAGGGTGGGCATTTAGTTACCAAGGAGAAGGAATGTGTTTGTCGCTTGCTGGCGTTCATTGCATTTTGCTTTGCCACTTAACAAGCACTAAATATAAAGATATATGGGATTATATATGGGAAGGGATATAGATATATATATATATATTTAGAGAGAGAGAGAGAGATGTATTTCTATAAAACTCCTTCTTCCTTATAAACACCACCATAGGGCTGAAGAGGAAGAGGATGTTCCCAGGGAGGGGGTTGGAAATGTCCACTGACCTAATAGGGTGGGAGGGACGCAAAAGGGTGCTTCCAACTTCAGACTCCCTTTCTAATTGAAAAAGAAGTGGGTTTTTGTGTTTTCTTTTCTTGCTAAATCCCAAGTCCCCACTTTAACAAAACACAGCCTCCCCTCCTCTGCTGTTTTTCTGTTTTGTTTGTGTGTGTGTGTGTGTGTGTAACAGCAGCCAAGCCTGGCTTTTATCAAAGGCCTGAATGTGTCTTTGTGTCACTATAACCAAAGGGAACCAAACCAGAGGGGTGGCTGTGCTGCTGCTCCTCCACACAGGGCAGACCTCGTGTGTGTGATCATCTCCAGCACAGCTGCCTGTCCCCGGCACCGGGGCACGGCCGAGCGCCGGGGATGCTGCGAGGCACCGATGCACTCTGACCTCGTGTCTGTGTGAAGAAATAGTTTTGAGACTGGGAACCTTGTCACTATGAAAAGCAGAGCTCCTTGAAGTCTGGCTTAATTCACATAAAAGCAACCCTCCAAGAGCTCAAATACAGTGCTTTTATCCTTAAAGTCAACTGGTCTGCATAAGTTCCCAAGTGGAGTTGAACAGCACTTCTTGGGGATTTTCACCATATCTTTGGAATTAAAATAAAACACTTTTATACAGATCTACAAAATGGATAGATTAAAAAAAAAAAACAAACTACACCAAAAAAAAGAGAAAATACAGCAGAAAAGAAAAGCATGTGCAGCTTCTGGCCAGGTTCAGGTCATCACCGCCTTCCCCTCACGCTCCCTGCCCAGGATGAGGGATGGGGCAGACCCACACGCAGTGCTCACCCCAGTAATGAGGTGCACAAGCTGGACAAGCTGTGGTTTAGTTTGAAAAGTTTAGGAGAAAAAGTGAAAGGAGCAAATGAACACAAGAAGTCCCTGCACCCATGGCACAGATGAGCAGCACTGCCCACACCAACAGCAGCCAGTCCTCCAGCAACAGCCTGCTTCCCATCTAATCCACCTCCAACAAATAACCAGCAGCCTTCAGGCAAGCTAACAGCAGCTGCCACTAGCCAAAAAGCCAGGATGTCTTTTAAGAAATGGGAACATACATTCCCAATTCCCTATCAGGGCCCATTTTTGCCATCAGCCATGCCCTTGAGTCCCTCTGGGATGGCGTGTTAGTCTCTTGACAGGGTTTCTGCGCAACACGGTTGAACATATTTAAATGTTTGCACAATAGGGCCCCAGAAGCATCATTATTTGGTAGTAGTTACTGCCAAGGCTTCCCAAAATATGAAGCAGATCATATCAATACCAACTGTTCTCATCCTCCAGACAGATCTGCTGGGGGAAAAGAAAAAAAAGAAACAGAAAAATCTGTTCAACATCTCCTCCAAGTTCTTCAATCTCTCTGAGCAGTGAAGCAGCACAAACCTGCTCAATCCTCCTGCACCGAGTGCGCTGGAATAGCACGAACGGGGACAGCTCAGAGACAGCACAAAATGGGGAGAAAACCCAGACAAACTCGAGCCAGAAAGAAACATTTCCAGATGTACTGCACTGACAGATCTCCTCTCTACCAGTATTTTTTTAGAAGTCTGACCACAAACACACAGATGGTTGGGAACATCATCGAACCTATTTAATTTTTCTTTGTGAATACTTCTCTCTCCATCATGTCACCCTTGCTGGGAAGCCACCCAAGAGCCCGGGACATGAAGGATAAAATTTTTATGTGGTGCACAGAATTTAATAGGTCCACCCAGGGGCAAATGGCCTCTATCTGTTGCTTATACAGCCAACATCCACAGCTGTGCCACTGAGAGCCAGAAGCAAAGGAAGAAACGTGGGATTTCTTGCAATGTACAGGAGCCATCACACATGGGCTGGAGCCAAGTCCACCACTGGAGTTGTCTTGACATAAATGGTCCCAATAAACTTGCACTGAACGGAACCTTCAGATGAACAAAGTCCCAAAGTCAGTGGCTCTTGCCGTACTGTTGCTCAGGTGGGTTAAAAAGTAATTTATGTCACACAGCCAGCACCAGGTAAAGACTGGCTTTTCTTGGCCTTCGTGTCTTGCCATGATTGCAACCATTGTGAAAAAATAACCCATCAAGGGCAACCCCCATTCAGCAGAAGCCAAGTTCTCCTAATGCCTTCAATATGTAATTACATAAATAGACCCAATTTAAAAGTGAGCCAGAAACATGAACAACAGCTTCAAATGCAACCAATACAGCCCCACACCCCTACCCCAACCAAGATTCTGTATGGCGTACAAGATGAATGTGAGGTTTTTCACAAACACATCCCCAACTCAAATTAGTAGAAAAAAAAGTGGATTCCTGCCACCAAATCAGCATTCAAGGCAGTGATGGGCTCTCCAGAGTCCCCTTCTGTCAGTCCTCTGGCTACACACAATTCCTCCTGCACATGCAGCTTTTTCTCCTTCTTGCCCTGCATGGTCACATTTTAAAAAACAAACAAGCACGTGCTGGGGGGGCAGGGGGACACTGGGGACCTGTCATTCCCTGCATTTCCAGCAGCTCTGTGCCCTGCTCCTACACAAGGCCGTGAGCTTGCTCCATCTGCCGCAGGGATGAAACCCAAGACACGCATTGTGCTGCACAGGCTGCCAGAGCCGGGCGTTCGGGGGCATCCTGGCACCAGTACCTCTTCTGCCACATGATAAAACAGAGACTGATGGTGACAACAAAGAACAGGTGGAGGCTTAATTAGGTCATTAACCACGTGAGTGCATCCTGTAAAGCAGCATTAACCCAAGTGCTCATACCCACCAGACCATGCTGGCGTGGGAAGGCACAGCCTGCAGAGACCGTCACCTCCCCCCAGGCTGGATGCTGGGTGGGATTACCCTGGAATCATGTTGGGAAGTGATGAGAATTGTTGCCTCCTGGGTCCAATTTAGAAAAGCAGAAAGAAATCCAGCCTTATTACAGTCTGGTTTATCATGGCAGGACAGGTGCAACGAAAAGAGATCAGCAACTGAATCTGCCTCCTCGTGCTGCTTCTCCTTGCAGTGTGTCACCACGGGGACCTGTCACTCACACTGGTGTACCTTGTGCCAGGGTGTGGTGAGTTCATTCGATGGTTCCTGCACATCCAGCACCAACTCCAGCCAGGTATAGCCACCACATTCATCCCTGCCACCCTGTAGATGCTGAAAAGCTTTGGTAGAGAAATTTTTCAGCTTTCTGCAGCATTCTGTGAGAGCTCTGTGGTTCTCATGAAAGCTATGACAAACACTGCTACGGGTTTTTGTAAACTGGGTCTTTATCTGTGCACCTGGGATCTGTTTTTCAGAGTTGTTATGGTACACAGTGAAATAATATTTTGAAGTAGGTGTTGTGAGCTTTGACCAACAGGACAAGGGGTGGTTGGTCCAAGATCCAATGACCTGCTGTCATCTTTGGGAACCAAGTTATATAAACCAAATTATAATTAATTAAATAACTACTTTCTTCCTGAACTTGGATTGTGTCGTTACTCGCCGTTCTCGGCACGTCACAGTGACACCACCCCACCCAGCACTCCCAGGCCAAGGGCCCCCTGGGACACCACTGCAGCAATGCTGTTTGCAGACTCCTCACAACCATGGAAGGACAAACCTGCGGGCAAGTTCTTCATGCTGGCTGCTTTTAAAATAGCTGCTCAGTGATTTTCTACAACCAGCTAGGCTTCATGAAAAACGAGGTGCAGGAGTACTCCATCACACAGTGTCAGAACTGCCTCTCCCTCAGCACATGGGGGACAAACCTGCTGGTGTCACACCACCTTCCCACAGAGCAAGGGCTGGGTGCTCTGCATATCAGACTTGATCAATAATTTCACTGCTGATCTAGACAGACAACTACTGTAATAAAGGTCACAGACAAAACTTTCCTGATCTTTCTCTGCTTTTATGTCTGAAATAACACCTGGAGTCTTAAGTATGATCCCAGCTGGCATGATCAGTGCTTGGCTTGTGTTGGTTTGGGTGGTAGTGGAAGGGTAAGCGATCCACGCTTGTGGCTGGTATTTGGATTCACACGCCCTGGTCTCTGTAATCCAAGCAAGCCACGCTTCTCACTGAGCAACTGGTGCAACATAATTACTTGGTTAAAATCCCGTTATGACTCTCAGCTACAGCCCACTATGGGTATCACTCTCCAGTTCACCTTCCTCCCTCCCACGAAAATGTGGTGGTCAAAGCAGGAGCATATTTGCAGTGCAAAGGCACCGCTGTTCAGGGGCTGGAGCTCAGAACACTTTCCTTTAGGGAAACTATTTAACAAGTGCTGAAAGGGACTGTCTTTCCCAGAAGCCTGTAAAATAACCAAAAGAAGCTATAGATAGATTTCCTCATGTTTTGACCCCAGCTGGCAGCTAAGTACCACTCAGCCATTCCCTGCTCCAGCCTTTACTGGAGTGTCAGGAGTGATGGAGTTATATTTGGATCCTTTAAAGGGCACTGCACCTACTGCCCCTGCAGCCCTACAGAGTCAAAAAAACGACCACGTCTTAGAGCAACAAAATAGGAGCAAACAAACAGCACCGGGTGAAAAGCAGTGTTTCTGGTCATGGAAATCAGGAGATAACACCAGGTTTATAGATAGTCTAGGATTTCTCAAGTGGGAAGCCAGGGGAAGAAGCTGCTGGGGCAGATGAGGCTATTTGTCCAGCCTTTGTCTGGGCTGGCACTCCGTGAAAGAGGCCAGAGGGAAGGTTAATTAATGGTACCTGTTGGTGAATGATGTGGCACCCACCCAAGTGCAGCCAGAGCAGATTAAAAGCAGTTATACAGCCCCTCTGCTCGGGTTTGGTTTTGGTTGCTGTCACCTACACGCGCCCAGCCCCAGGCACAGGTGATGGGGCTTCCTGCTCAGAGTGTATTTGTGCAATGCAAGTCAGGAAATGTCAGTCTGGAGCTTCTTGTACCAGAGAAATAAGGTGGCTCTTGCTTCAGGAGTACATCAGTGGTAGCTCACTGTCCCAAAATCATTTCTGTGCTAAAACCTGCTTCTATCAACACAGCACGACTGGTAAGCTCAACCTAAAGCCCGCTGGGGTGAGACACATTCCCACCCTGTTACACCCAGGGTGGACAGGAGATGACAGCACTACTGGCTCAATGAGGAGGCATGGAGGTACAGTAGATACCATGCCAGCACTATCTTCAATAATCAGCCCTGCACAGCCAAGTCACTGCTCACTTGGGTGACATTGATCCATCATTTGAACAAGAAAGAGGAGGAAAACAACTGGAAAGTCACGGGAACTTCCCGGGTGAGTCAGTCCATGAGCACTGAACCAACCTGCTCCAGAGACTCCTCTCTGGAAAGGCAGCACTGAAGGGGTTGGCAGCAAAAAATATCTGTGCCTGGATAAATGACTTCATATGTCGAGACAAAGATAAAGTTACACAGAGCCTCTTGCAGAGGACGTGGTCATCAGGTTTATTTTTGTAGTTTTCATTACACTCAAAATAACTTTGGCAGACTTAGAAAAAATAAATTTTCGAAGCCTTCTCCTATTGATGTCACCAGTTTTAATTAATTTTTGCTGAAGTGGTCTAAAGGCAAATGCTGCTGGGATAGGCTGGTTCCTGGTGTACTGCTACAGCCTCTGTGTTCAAATGCTGGGGCTGCACCAAACACCACCAGAATAAATTCTGCCTCAGCCTCACTGGAAGATGCCTCCGGCCCATTTCCCTGCGACAGTGGTTTTGAGGCCAGACTGCCTTTTAGCTCATGCTCTGCCTCTGTGTCAGAGGCGCCAGCAGCTCTGGGAATAACACTGGGACCGTGCCATTTCCTGCTTCAGAAAGTCCTGACCACATCCAGCATTTAAAGTCACCTCAATAGGACGTTAAATGTCACTGCTGGCTGACACAGCAGCTGATCTGGGAGGGTGTGGAACAGAGGACGTGCCCTCCCTCACACGCCAGCACACGGGGTAACTCCGTTTGACAGCAGTCCCCAAATTCCCAGATTCAAACCTCCTCTCTGCTGCACACCTGGCTGTCACCTCCTGCTCCCGCCACCACCACCACGAGCTCCTCAGCAGGAGTGCAGAGCATGCCAAAATTGTGAGCAGAGCCCCCCGACACTCCCATTACACACCTGGCTGCTGCCACCAGTCCAGCAGCTCCCTCTGGACACACAGCAATCCACAGGACCACCAGAAAATCATTCCTCTTTCCAGGGGGACTTTGGGCTCCTTCCCCGTTGCTGGCTGGCACCCTGCAGCACACAACACATGGCTGGGAGGAGATGCCAAACCAAGCAAGACTCCTCCATTTGTTTCCGTCTATTGCAACCACTCAAGAAAACAACCCCTGACCTAAAGGTTCCCATCAACAAAGAATCCTGAAGCCAGAGCTTTGAGGTCCCAAGGGTGAGGTGGGGCCCCATCACTCTGCGGCAGCTGCTTTCCAGCACCTTCCAGTAAGATGATGGAGGGTGTCTGTGCCCATCCCAGGTAGCTCCTGGGAGGAGGAACTGGCAGCTCCTGCACATGTGGTGTGCAGACACAGCTCCAGATGTCCTTGGGGCCTTCCACAAATATCCAAAAGGGACCAGGGAATGGTTGCCAGGAAGGAGCTGATGGAAGGTAGCCAGCAGTCATTTCTAGGCTCAAAGAGCGTTTTTCCAAAAGTTGCTAAGGTCTGCAGATTGGCTTTTTGAAGGGGTAAGATTTGAAAACACGTGAAACAGAAAGTAAGTGCCTGCATTTAAATGGCACCATTTGTCAAAAGTCCTTCCCAGCCAGTTGTTCTTTGTTATTTAGATGCTTTAACACTTGGCTTCTGGCTCATTTTTTAAAATCCTGGCACAGCCTTTTCTGTGCAGGAGAGAATTCTGATTGCATTTGAAAGTTTAATACAAAAAAATCTTGTTTATACTAATCCATAATTCCAATGTCCCAGCCTCCCGCGGGCAAAGGCAGATGGAGAAAGCAAACCCTGCTGAAGGGAAGTGACTGGCAGGGTACAGAGAACTGAGGCAAAGGGGGATTCAGAAGACATTTCAAAACCTGAAGATTTTGTAAAGCTCCTTGTCTCACTCTAAATCAAAGAAATTACAAAAAAATACTGAGTTTTCATGGCTTCAGCAGGCAGAAAAGGGTATCTTGAGGTGAGCATAAGGAATACCTCAGAGGTTTAAGCTCAGTAGACGCGAAGCAACTCAGAAAAGCAGAGATCACTGCTTATTAAAAAAAAAAAATTAATACTTGCTTGTATTTGATATTTTTCAGTATCTATTGAACTATCCTGAGGGACTCAGAAATGTGCCACTACAAGCCCAGATCCTGAAGAGGCAATAACAGAGCTGCTATCACGGGACAGCACAAAACAAAGAGCCGGGCATTAGCAGAGCTGGGTGCATCCCATTTGGCCTCCTGGAAAACATCTGCCGTTTGTCAGGACTACAAAGCCAGCAGAGCCCTCTCCCCCTTGATCTCCAGCAATTAGGGAAATTCTGTTGTGCTAATTACCTGGGGAGACAACACCGGGAGAAGGCAGATAGCGAGTGACACTTGAAGGCAGCGTTTACACCAGTAAAAATCAGGCAGATATTTCAAGTCACTGGAAACCACAAAAAGTGCTGCACCAGCCTTCCGGGCAAGCTGGAGAACGCTGATCCCTGGGTGTAAAGTTAGGGTAAATATTAAAAGAATAATAATAAAAAAAATATTTTAAATTATATAAATAATCTACGCAAGAGAACCTCTGGAGCTGCTGAGTCTGCAGAGGTGGGGAGGGTTTGAAATGCTCGGCTTCCCCGAGTACACATGGTTTGAATTGCCGAGAAATGGAGCAATCCGCCGTCCTGCCGGCTGCAGCACCACTGTGCTCCTGCTGCTGCCAAGCCATTATTGGGAAATATTTGTCACATATTAGCTGGAACATCAGATTACTACACTGAACATTTAACGCTGTTTTGTAATATATCCATACATTCAAAAGCATATGACACCGTCCCAGCGTGAATTCAAGATGAAAACAGGGATATGCATCATCCAGCGGCCAGGAAATTCAGAGTTAAGGCTCCAGAGGTACTGTGAAATAAAAAGGCACATGGAAACACAATGCATGCGTTGAAATACCCAGTGCAGGAGCAGCCAGCAGAGCTAGAGCATTTCACACCCTCAGTCCACAATTCAGCGAGGACCAGCTGCTGGGCAAGGCACGCTCTGTGGACTGGGGCTGGTTTAAGCCTTTTTTTACTGGACTTAAGGAAACATTTGCGCTGAGGCTCTAGCATGGTGCATCCAGCACCTTGAGCTCTCACGGAACCTGTTCTCACAGAGCTTGAAGTCTTTTGGCACGGCAAACACCACTTTAACAAGAGCCTTTTGCACTAGAGGTTTTAAAAGACTGTTAAAAATACAAGGTGGGAAAAATAAAAAATAACCCTTAAAAAACATATATATGAGAAGGCAGCCAGAGCCCACACGACTGATAAACAAATTGCTCACCAGTGTGAAGTTTTAGTCTTGCCTTCAACCCACCTCCCAGTGCTCATCAGCTGAAGGCTGTCCCAAATGCCACATACACCAGTGTTCCTGCACCTGCTGCGTTTCATCCTGCAGCAAAGGCTTTGTGAGGATCCCACCAGAGAACGAGGCTGAACACAGGGGACGAGGGGCCTCTCTGTAAAGTATTACAGGCCTGGCTTAGGGAATGACAATAATACAAGTATTAAGCTGCTGGTTCCCTGCGAGACAACATATGGGGACAGCCTGTCCTGGCCCTGCGCGGCGCCCGCAGCATCCAACCGCTGCCGCCCCGTCCCAAATAGCTGAGGGGACTCAAAGGCCATGCTCGTCCCCAGAGTGGGGTCACCAGCCTGTCACAGCGTTCCCGAGCCTGACCCACACTCAGTCCAGCTGCCTCAACCCCCCTCAAGGATGCTCTTCTCTCCCTCAGCCACAAAAATGCCCAAACCACAAAGGACTCAAAGTGACACAAAGTTGTTGCCATCATCCCCCGCATCCTCTTGGTTGAATGAATAAAGCAAAACAAGTCAACTCAAAGCAGCATACAGATGCTCAGAGCACCTGCAGAGGCAGCTTTTTGCAGCATGCTCAGCATTAGAGACAGAAAAGTTATTTTTAAAGCTTTTTAAAATATATTCTTTTAATTATCTTCTTTTTTTCAAACTGTTATTGCTTTCAAGGTCAGGTTGGATGGGGCTCTGAGAAACCTGATCTAGCTGGAGATGTTCCTGCTTACTGCAGGGCAGCTGGACTAGAGGATTTTAAAAGATTCCTTCTACGCTATCTCTTGACGATCGCGATCTCTCCGTGGCCCTGGCGAAACGGCCGGGCCCCCTCTGCCGGCCGCGGCCCCAAGCCGGCCCCGCAGCCGCAGAAAGCCCCGAGGGCCCCGTTCTAGAAGCCACCCCAGCTGTGCCCTATAGCCAAAGGGGTGACTTCCTGCAGAGCACAAAGCACAAAATGGGTCACTTTGGGTAGGGGCTTTTTCGGGAGGGAAGGGTGTTTGGTTTTTGTGTGCGTTTTACAAGCAGCGATTTAGGATTTCGCGGCAGTCAGAATAGCTTGACCCTCATTTAACTTTTAAATGGATGGTACTGATCTTGTTCCAAACTGCTTTGAATGTGTAGCAGGTCAATTGTATCAAAACAGTGCCCTAAAAACAACCCCCACCCCCTCAAATCCAAACAAACCCCAAAATGACTCACTTCTAGCAAAAATCAGGGCTTGTTTAAAACAAGCCCAGCTGGCAGGGCCAGCTCTGAGCATGTGTTTGCTCCTGCCACTACCCACGGGTGGATCTGCCGGGCAGCCAGTCCCGTTTTCCCAAGGAGGCACCGAGGGAGGGACCACCCTGGCATGACAATGCAGAGAGCATCCTCATCCTCGGCCCTCCAGTGGCTCTCCAGCTTGCTTTAAACCCAGTTGTAAGAAGGAATTCTTAAGCTTAGAAGGGTTATTGGCAAAGCTCCCCAGCCCAGGTGTTCAGAATACCCACCAGCTGCCCATGGGAAGCAGGAGAGGGGCTGGCAGCCTCTCCCCATCCCCTCCACAAGGAAATGTTCAGTGGGGCTGCTTTTTCAGTGCAGAGGCAAATTGAAGCTTAGCTGTTGGCTTGCAACCTGGCATAGCTCAGCAGCAAATGCCACTGAGGGCCACAAGCTCTCAGATGTTTCCAGACCATGCTCTTTAACTACGGAGCAGAAGACAATTCAGCCTTTTTCAGGAGAAAGAGGAAAATAATGAAACACATCTAAAGATGTCTTTGATTTTCTCCAAAACAGCCGAAAGGCTTCAGGACAGTCCAGCAGCACGTACTCACCACAGCACAGCACTCAGCTCCCTGCAGTGGTGGCCAGGAGCAGCCACCGATGGGACGTTTCCTACCCACCAGGAAATCACTTCTCCTTCCCTGGGCTCACCAATTACTTTGACATTCGTTACAAATGATTGTAATGAGCATTTCATCAGCACGTGGGAAAACCTTCCCCTTCCTCTCTTCCCCCCATCTCCCAAACACTGCAGCCAGCAAACCCAGTGACCCGGAACAGAATTGGGACTTTCCTGGACAAAAGAAACCTCTTCGATCCCAATTGCTTTCCGCGGAGCAAAGGAAAAGCCTCTTGACCACTTAAGCACACCAGTATCACCCTGTTTGCCCAGACCAGAGAAAGATGCAGCCCCAGAGTCCTGTGAGGTCGGTGGACTGGTTGGGTCTGTGCATCATAAGAGAGAAATCTGATTTGACCACCTTGCAAAGAGCTGAGAATAAGCAGTATTTGTTTCTCACGTGGTGGGTTTTGTTACCAGGCAGTGAGGCACACAGGGAGCCTTCCGCTGGGAAAGCAGCGGGTGTGTTTAAGAGCATCATTAGTGAAATGTTTCTGAGATTAAACATAATCTTATGGGGAAAAAAGTCCATTTCTTTTCGTCCTGTGGGTATGGACTAACAATGTGTGTTTTGGTAGGATTCATATCCAGGATGGCAGGAAAAATCGACCCTGCCCCTTTGCCTATTCTGCCATCCCCATGTAGCATTTACGGTTTGTTTATTTTCTTTAAAACTGGAATGGAACTCTCTGCTGCTTGGAAGTCCTTGAATCATCCCGCATCATGCCTGTGAATCGTCCCGCATCAAAGCATTGCACATCTTTCACCCATCTTTCGCTACTTTTGTGGAAAGAAAACAAGAAAAGAAAGGCTCGAAGTGCCCCAGCTCAAAGTCACTCGCACTGTTCAGTGCGACAGCAGAGCACTTCACAGAGCATTTCCATAAATGAGGTTCCTTTACAAACTAATCTAAGCTGTTTATTGTTTCCAAGGAGCATGCACTTCCACAGCAGAACAGGAAGTTTTGGCAGTTTTAGAAGTTCATTAAACTCTGGGAGGAAATTTAAACAATCGGTGACAGCTTTCCTACAGCAAAAGAAGTCGCTGCCCTCCGAAAAGGCAGAGAGGCTGCAGCTTTTAATTATCACACTTGCATTAAGCCCCAGTGATTTTGTTACTACTTCTAAATTGTTTTGGCCCAACACCCAGGGCTCACAACCCAGTCAAGTTCTTCAGTCTTTATTCTTATAGCCAAACATCGCTTTTGTCCAAACCTCAAACTCCTCGATCTGTGAATAGGCCAAAGCAAGGCACTGGGAGAAGCTAAGAGTCTCAAGCACATCAGAGTGCTTCAGCTCGGGAAAAAAACACTTCTTAACACGTTTTCCTCGATAAAAAGGAACATCTAATACAGGAGGGGAGGAGCTCGGTGGCGTGGGTGCGGCGAGCAGGCAGCGCTGGGCGGCGTGGCGCTGGCTGTGCTGGCACCTGGGCACCTACCTGGGGGGCACACGCAGTCCGACGGGGCCTCCCGCGCCGTCCGCAGCTTCGCAAGTCCTTCGCCAAGCTTCTGTTCGGAGGGGAATGAAAACAGCCTTTTAGAGAGCACATTATACCTAAACACGGACCGTGCACGCCTGCCAACGTCCAAACCATCCAGCTTCCTTCCAGGGAGAGGTAATGGTTTCATCCTGTGGCGTTCAGCCTCCTTGGATGATACCCCATGTTATAGTGGCACATAAGTATTAAACGTTTCTGAGCAAGCGGCAGCCTACAGCCCCCACACAGAGCAGGCAGACACTCCCCCTGCACATCTCAAAGTCCCTTGAGCCAAGCTTCATTGGCAGGATTCATCCTGTGCTCCTTCACAAGCCCCATGTTCAGATGTGACCTGATTTGGTTGATTTTGTGCTTAAAATTCATGCTCTGTGGAGTATTAGAGGTTTCTTTAAGAGAGGCATGAGGTGAAGGACAGTCAAGACTGGAGTGCTCACCCACCCCCAGGCCTACCCAAAGCCCAGTGTTTCCACCTCCAAAGTGAAAAACTCACCAATGGGACAACTAGAACACAGAAATTCACAAAACTAGAGCAGTGTCTACGTGGCATATTGCAGGCAGATGTGAGCACACTCTGCCTGCTCCCTAAGCCAACGAGACTGTTCGTGCCTGCATTTAGGACACTGCCAAGCCCAAGTTAATGAGCCTGATGACAGGTACTTTACATTAGCTCAGGCATAGGCCCTGCCTGGGACAGCCCAGCAAGGGTGGGAACAGCTCATCTTCACCCACAATCTTCACTCTCTCAGTCCTCCGGGAATGCCGTGTCCTACCTAAAGTACTTGCCAAAAGACAAACCAATAAGCTGATAACTGGAGTCCCTACATTTCAAAGAGAGAAAATTCAAAGTACTTATTCAGTTTAGGGTGTTAAGACTTGACATTATACAGCTGATGACCCAGTCCCTGTTCAAATATTTGAACGCTGTGGACTATTCAGGAATTAGGCTACCTGTGAATTAGGTTATTTTCTTTTTATTCTGAGGATTAAACAGTTTTTATCTGCTGTTGAAATTCTGTTTCCTCTGTCCACTTGGATGTGACACTAACGGGTCCTGAAAATATCAACACGGTTTCATAGCACCTGACAGAGAAGTTGTGCTGAGGGAAGTATAAATACCAGAATGATCCAGCTGCCTTCTGCAAAACATACGCTTTCCTTGAGAAAATGTGGCAAAAAACATCTAAGGAGATTTTTTTCTGACAGCCACCTGCAGTCTAAATGTTACAGAGCTGCTCAAGTTTTATATGTTTACTTTTAAAGTAATTTGGATGATGAAGATGCTCGAGGAAATGAAAATAAGCTCTCCCACATTTTTAGTTCAGCAGGCATCGCTGGGAACAGCAGAGATCTGAATCCTGGAGCAAGTCCTCTGTTCTCCCATTGAATTGTTCTTGTCATGAAACTGATTAATCTGGACACTGCGGACAATAAATCCTTTGTGAACAAAACGGTCCAGCTTTGTTTACAACAACTGGATGTTTCTATAATCCTCCCGTTAATATTTTCCCTCAGTGTGAAAACTACACACTTAGAGTTGGGGCTTTTGACACAGAGCAAGTGGAGATGCTGCCACGTCGGGATTGTGCTGTTGGCAATGTTTCAGAGGGCATCAAAGCAGGAGCCTGCGGCACGTCCCACTGATGGGACAAGCCAAGAGAAGGGCAAGGTCCTGCCACAGTCAAATCAGCGATTTCTCCAGAGTTACATGGATGCCTGTCACAGAGCCAGAAACTAAATCCTAGCTGTCCAAATTGGCTTTCATTACCTTAACTACACACTTACCCTTCCTTTATTATTTCCTATCCCCTTTTACTTGCCAAACATTTAAACAGCACTAAAAGGAACAGAGCCAGTGTGTTGGTGCTGTGTTTGCTGCTCTCTATACACGGCTCTGCCATAAATTATGCCAGCAAACCCCTTGACTGGCACATGGAGTAAAGCTTTTGGGTCGTGGCAGAGAACAAAGGATGCTGGGTCATGCACAGAGAGCGTATGGAGCTTTGGTTTCACTTCTGAAATACTGTGGTAAACTTCAAAGGAGGACCAACACAGAATTTAACAAAAAAACTGACCCCAGGCATCAGTTGATGTTCATGACGATAGAAATACTCTCTCGCTCTCCAGAAACTCTCAAGCACAGAAAGGGCAGGAGTTGCTTGACAAGAGAGTGTTCTTATGTAACAGAGTTTGGGCAAGAAACACTTTCTGAAACTTTACCATAAATTGAAGTTCATTTAAAATGACCATTAATAGATAGTGCAATCACTACTATGGATTCCTTGAATTTGTTGTTTGAATCAAGATTTGCTTTAGTATTGACAAAAGTTCGGTCATACTAAATGTTTCAACAAGCTCACTCTTCCATTAGAAACCCAATTATGTGGTTTTGCTTTATTTTCCCCTGTACAAACTCCATCTGAGCATTCCCAGTACAAAACAAGCTTTCCACACTTAACTAAATCTCAGCAAGAGGTTGCACATGATCTTAGGCAGTGCCACAGAAACCATTCCCATTGCTGAGCACATTTATTGGAGTAATTGGAACAGAACCACTGCCACAACCGGCAGGCTAATTCCTGCCTGGAGAAAAGACGTTAACTAGAGTCTGTGATCATGCCTCACAGGCACCCCCCCTGGTCTGGTATTCAGAGTTTTCACAAAAATATTCTAACATTTCACTTTTATCGAGGCACATCAATGCAACCAAGTTTCCAGGCAAAAAGACACGCTGTGGTGGTCCCAGCAATACCCTCACCCTTGCTCAAACAGCAACACACAGCATGAGGAATTGTCTCCCCATGCCCCCAGCACTGCCTCCATCCCTGCCCACAGCCCCAGAGCTTTCACAGAGCTCCACGTACCAATACATTTTTACATGGTTTAGGCTTCGTGGCTGTCATGATTTTAATGCATGTTTTGCAACCCTAGTCAGGCCATTACTAAAATCCCGGTGTAAAACCTTCCCCAGATGTCGGAATTGATCACTCAGGGGTGCCCTTCAGCAGCCCCATAAGCCGTGTTGAATCTCGGTGAACTTTATGAACAACTGTTTATACAAATCCAGCAAACCAACTGTGGGATCTTCAAGCATTTCCTATGAGTGATGGAGCCCTTCACATCCCCCTTGCCTGTAAAAAGCCCCAAACCTAAACACCAGAATTGGGAAAAAGATAACCCTGGGATAAAGTGTAACTTCTCCCAGAGATTCGGTTTTGGTTAGACACCGAGAAGGACATCAGTGTGGGTAATAGTTCTCCAAGTAGGGGAAATTGTTCAGCACAGAAATATTTATTGAATAATTTCAGAAAACCCCAGGACTGAAAGTGAAGTAACTAGTGGTGGGTCTCCTCAGCCTGTCGTAAATCAGTTCTGCACTGCCAGACCACAATACTGTGTGACACACAGTCCAGATAGTGGGGATCATGTTCATAATTTCTAACAAGGAAATTATGGTCCATTAAATCCCAAGATAAATAGTTATTTAAGTACTCGGGTTACCTGTGTCAGTGAATAGAATAAGGGGGAAAGTCGCATGTCCTCAAACCTTCGACTGCCAGCCCTTCACCTGGGGCATTTTCTCTTCTAAAAAAGGTGGGCTTTGCCACGCCTCGCCCTACGCCTGATTCACGGAAACAGCAGCAAAAAGGGGAAAGTTTGGTAAAAGTTTTTTCCAAAGAGGAGGAGAAGCCGGTGACACACGGAGCGAACCCCGCACTGGAGCGGGGCCGGAGCGCCTTCCCCGAGCCTGTCGCCCCGCCGCGGTGCGGCCGGTGCTGCGCGCTCGCCCGCGGGGCTGCGGGGCCGCCCGCGCCGCCTCTCACTCACCTCGCGGAACAGCTGCTCCACGCGGGGCTGCAGCGCG